>JAPTHN010000254.1:0-292072 GCA_026936325.1 Platynereis dumerilii | reverse complement strand
TTATTGAAAAGAAGGTCACAAGATATAAGGACAATAATGCAGACAGAAAATTAACAAAATTACGTTTTTGGGAAGATATGATTCATAAATGGACAAGCCTATAAAAACCATCCGACAATGGTGAATTTTCATAAACATTTTACTGAAGCTCATTGAAAATGTGAAATACCGTCAAAATTATGTTGTAAGATATTGAAGATAATTTTAAGAAATCTGTCACCTACTTCATTGATATAAAAATTTAAAATTTATGCATTGCTTCAATTGTTCTTTAGTTTGCTAGTTACAGTGTTTATATATTGAAATATAACCTGAATAGTTAATTGCAATATTACTGCATATACAGCATTATTTTTAGAGACGTCTTTTCGAATTTATCGAAGATTTCTACACTTTGCCATGAAATTGCTTCAAATTGTATATGACCCTACACATCACATGTTGGAGTTGCTATGTAGTTACCACTTTGTATTTGTCTCAAGACTGTAAAGACTATATTTTAGCTCATACAGAATTTCATCCTTCAAATTAGCAAAAAATTACGATACACATGCTTATAACTTGGGATTATCATATTATTATGGACTTGCTTAAATTTTGTATTATACGTAAAAATATATTGTCCTGTCATTCAGCTGTAAATGTAAGAGTTATGTCAAAAAAACGTACTCGGTGTTCAATGATTTTAGTTGTAATTTCTCATTTCGTATTCAAAAATATTGCCATTATTTGATCGTCTTGCTCTATCGTAGTCATATATATACATTTTATAACATTTCATCCTTCTATGTCCAGATATATATATCATGTAATTATTTAAAAATTAAAATTTCTATGGAAATTTCCTCTTTTTAAAATTTTAGTTACGATTGTTTGTTACTGTACAAAACTGTAATGGTTGTGCGTTTTTAGATTTAGACTTCATTAAGGTGTATAATTATTTCTCGTTTCTCATATTAGTTCATGTTTGTGATTGAATAAAATATATTATAAATTCACACAATTCTTTGTCGTTGAATGTATATCACAAGTGGTTTAGTAGTGGATCTTTTGTTTCTCATCTTTTTTGTTAATTTTGATAACTTGTTGGTCGTTGTGCAATAGTGTGTGCATTTAGTAAGGGACATATCACCTTCCCACCTTCCATTTGCACCTTCCATTTGCACCTTCCATTTTCACCTTCCCTTTTCACCTTTCCTTTTCACCTTCAATTTTCACCTTCAATTTTCACCTTCCCTTTTCACTCTCCATTTTCACCTTCCGTTTTCACCTTCCCTCTTCACCTTCCATTTTCACCTTCCATTTTAACCTTCCATTTTAACCTTCCATTTTAACCTTCCATAATATTCACCAAAGATTGAAGAAGTCCTTATTAAATTCAAAGATGAAAGTCCCAATGAGTAAATTATGAAAATCTTGGAATGACAACTTACTCTTACAGATATCCAAAGGTCAGGATCTAAACCACTATGTTTTATTTCTAGCCATATTTTCAAAGGTCGGCTAAAAGCTTTGCAGCTTGTGTTATTGTTTTACTGTTCATCACTGACGTTAAGCAAAGTTTTATCTTATCTTAAAAGAAATTGGCTAAATTCGATGAAAGGCCTTATCTATTTTTGTGGGAATGTACTGCATTTTATTCCAGCACAATAGGTTAGTTGTGCTTTGATTTTGTGTCTATGGTAGGCTTTTAAAAAATCAAATCTTTCTGATTTGCCTTCTGTGCATGCTGTGTTTTTCATCTGATCAATGAAGTTGGGAGGAGCAAGGTTTTGATCTCTGGTTCAAACATTTGTTTGATTTGGTCTTTGGTTTTGATCCCTGGTTTGACCACAGCTTTGATTTGATCACTGATTTTGAACCTGGGTTCAGCAATTAGCTATAATTGGTTTGATTTGATCTCTGGTTAGACAATTGGTCTGATTTCATCCCTGAATTTGATCCCTGGTTTGACCATAGGTTCGATAAGATTCCTGATTTTGATCCTGGGTTCCACAATTGGTTGATTTGATCCCTAGTTAGACAATTGGGTCTGATTTCGTACCTGGATTTTATACCAGGTTTGACCACAGGTTTGATAAGATCCCTGATTTTGATCCTGGGTTCTACCGTTGGTTTGATTTGATCCCTGGTTATATGGCTGTCACATCTCAACTTTTTAGAAGACTTACAAGTAACATGCTGAATGTTGACATTTAGGTAATAAATTGTTTTGGTTTAACCTGGTCTTCACGAATGAAAAACGAGTTCAAAACGTGTATGAAACTTGTTAAAAACGAGTACCAAACTTATAAGAAACGTGCACAAGGCGTGTGTTTAACGAAGGCCAAGCTTGTGGCTGATTTACTGAATATTTCTGCAATTTTTTTTGGGAGATACACAACGAATGGGGAACGTCCTGGGCGTGTTAGAAACGTGTGAGAAAAATTAAAAACGTCTGGAAAACGTGTGAAAAACGATGACAATTTTCTCTAACGATCTTTCAACGTGCCTATAACTTATTCATTCCTTACTAGCCATACGTTGCTGTACGTCAATAATTTTTTAACATGCTTAAAACTTTTCAGATCTCCTGACGTATGCCAACGTTTTCCAACGAATACCAACGTGTTTCTAACGTTTGAAAAACGTATCTATAACTTATTCAACTTACAAGAAACGTTCACCAGCTTGTTAAGCACGTTATAAACACGCCATCTAAAACGGCAAGGTGTGACAGGGGCTTTAGACAATTGGTCTGATTTCATCCCTGAATTTGATCCCTGGTTTGACCACAGGTTTGATTTAATCTCTAGTTTTGATACTGGGTTCAACCATTGGTTTGATTTGATCCTTGTTTTGACATTTGGTTTGATTTGGTCCCTGGTTTTGGTCTCTGGTTTGATTTGATCCTTGGTTGGGCCACTTGTTTGATTTGATCAATAGTTTTGATACCGAGATCCACCATTTGTTTGATTTGATCCCTGGTTTGACTTTTGGTTTGATTTGGTCACTGGGTCTGGTCTATGGTTTGACTATTGGTTTAATTTGATTCAAGGTCTGATATTTGGTCCCTGGTTTTGGTGTCTGGTTTGACCATCGGTTGATTTGATCCCCTGTTTGAAAATTGGTTTGATTTTATCCCTAATTTTGATGCCTGGTTTGACCACAGGTTTGATTTGATCCGTGGTTTTGTTCCCAGGTTCGACCATTGGTTTGATTTGATCATTGGTTCAGATCTATGGTTCAACCAAATAAAGGGTTGAATTTGATCCCTGGTTCCCCCCCCCCCCCCCCCCCGTCATCGAATTTGCATACGTACAAAATAATTCCATTGGACAGCACTTAAAATCAGAGCAATTCCTACAGGCCTGTCAAGAGTTTGAAAAAGAAAAAAAAAGTATAAAAAAAAGTTGTCTTTTCAGTACATCCATACAAATCTACACATCAGACCATAAGTGGAATTCATGGCGTGAGATTCCTCGCAATAGATTTAGGAACAATCTGATAAAAGAAATACATTTTATGTTGATAAATTGTTACAAATCTATTGTACCTGACACTTTTCTTTATTGGAGACAGACTTATAGGTAAGAGTTGAACTCAAAGAGTTCCCATATCACATAGGCTAGTCTTTATATTTTATCTTGCTTGTGAATATCACAGAGCTCCCAGCGGCCTTATATTCTTATAAATTCCTATATTTCCCCATATATTTTTTGCTCCCTATATTTCCCAATATTTTCAAAGATTTTTGCCGAAAAATCCCTATAAAACCCTATATTTTTGTTGCATTAAATTTTCAATTTGGCTTTTCGCATGTGAAATGAAAATGATGGTTACCGTTCAGCATTTCTTATGGTTCCAACCCTTCTTTATAAAGAAAAAATTCCGTAAAACAACTCGTTCCTCGGTCGAACAAGTTGGCATTTCCTATCTCATCATTGCTCAAGTTGCATTCATAATATCTTTATATGCCGATCGAACACTCAGCCAATTAATTTAATATTAAGTTACCATAAATTTGAAGCCGTAAAGCCCTTTATTTTCCCTATATTTTCGTTGTTTTAGCCATATAAAGCCCTATAAATTTCATTGAAAACTTCCTATAAAATCCCCGTATTTTTTTGACATGGCTGCTGGGAGGCCTGAAATGATTTCTTCCATATAGGCCTAGTGCATTTACTCTTTGTGTTAAGCATAATTTTCAACAATTTCCTGAAATATGAAATCTTGCATAAGTATGCAAAATTAACAGGGGCGTCACTTTCAATTCAATTTGTTTATTGCTCACCATTTACAATGGCATGGAGCCACAAAATCAAATAATTCAAAAAAAAAAAATATATATATATATCGATGACATTCAACACAAACAACAAAAGATATTTACAAAAGTTTACATAAATGTATTATATAACTAATGACTTGTTCATTAACAGATATATATATTTAAAAATGTCTATGAAATGGGAAATAAAGACATCATGTTATATTATATCTAAAACATATATTATAGCCAAATGCAAGATTCATCATTTTAAACATTTAAAATAAATCTATACTAACATGCAAATCAATTTATGAAACTGCTAAATGGGCCAAAATCAGATAAAGGGCAACATTTGTGTGACATCATCATGGTCCAAAAAATCTCACCACAGGTCACAATTATTCATTTCTATGGGGAAAAGAATGTCTAAAGTGTGTTATTTTCTGGTTTAAAAGATAATTAATGCTATTGGAACCCTAGAAATTGGATTTTAATTAGGGTATGTCATAAAGTGACGGACGTGACATGTCAAACTTTCAAGTCCATTTTTTCAAAGCTGGTTGGGTATTTCGCAATGAGCGATAAATTGAAATGTGTAAGAGCTCAGGGTCTTTCTCCCGGTGCCAAATGTTAATTAATAAAACTGAAGAAGTATTGCATAAATTAGTATTAATTAGATGCGACGGACGTTACTTCGGAAATCCTATCAAGAAGTTTTCGGTAGCCTTCCCACAGATATCACAGTGACATATAAAGTATTAGAAAGGTTAATCTTGAATCTAAAGCAATGTTTTGAATCTCTTCGGGTAATATAACCTGATAAACAAGAGAGCACTGACACTTTTTTGTTCGGATGTTACGTTGACTGTAATGACATTTTTCAAATTTTTATATTAGAACCTATATCTCATCTGATCATAAAGCTAAATATTTTCAATTAGGGATGAATTACAGTAATGAGGGTTTATTAAACATTTTTATTTTTTCAAACCGTTTGGGACAGTGCAAACAAGAACAGAGACAGACATTCAGGACTGACTTTATCTGGAAATTCTGTTACGGACGTGACATTGACATGCCTTATTTTCAGCTTTTTTGTCAAGTGTAACAGGCGAGCATGAAACTACAAAAACGACCATTTAGATGCTTTTAAAACTGGTGCAGATGATGGAGATTACGGAAATCTACATCACTATTAATAGTCCAGGAGCCAACCTCTAAAATTGAGAGTTTTTGGCCCCCGACTGTTATATTGACAATTTTAGGCTCGTTTCGAAGCTGAGAATCTAAAGATTCACTTTTTGATGGGTGGCAAGCTCGCACCAATCGCATAACGTCACAACGCGAGGCAGAACGTCAAGACCTCCATTTTTGGGGGAAAACTGTGAAAATCATGTTTTTTGGCTGTTATTTGATCAATTCTCATCAGAATCTTACCAAATTTGGTACACATGTTGTATTTGACACCACCTGATGGGATTTGGGAAAACGTTCCTGAAGAGTGCATTTTTTGAAATATTTTGAGTTCATAATCTCTTTGCAGAATGCAATTTTTCAACATTGGCTTAATAATGTTTTATCCTGTTTCAAGAAAATGGGTATTTTTGCATGAAGTTTGCACTTATTTTAATCCTTACAATCTCAGCTTTCCAGTGATATCAAATTTATTGGTATCCATAGCACTCGCAAGGAAATATTTGGTTGCTAAGCAGCAAAAGTCCTATTTTTGGTAATTGGCGGAAAAAGGTGAAAATGCTATTTTTCTCCTTTTATTTGATGATTTTTCACCAGAATTCATCAAATATGGTAAATATCTTGAATTTAATATCAGTCCGTGGAATTTAGGGGGAAAACTGCAAAGAAAATGCATTTTTTGAAATATTTTGAGTTCATAATCTCTTTTCAGAAGTCAATTTTCCTAATTAGTTTGAAAAATAAAGCTTATTCTGCTTAAAGAAATTCACAATTTTTGCTTTAATTTTGTACTCATTTTAATCCTTAGAATCTTAGCTTTCCAGTGATATAAAATTTATTGGTATCCATGGCAATGGAATCAAAATATTCGGTGCCCAGACAGCCATAGTCATTTTTTTTGGGTGACTTGCGGAAAATGGTGAAAATGCTATTTTTATCCTTTTATTTGACGATTTATCATCAGAATACCAATACATATGGTGAATGTGTTAAATTAAACATCAGTTTATGGGATTTGGGGGGGGGAATTTTTAAAAAGTGCATTTTGGGAAATATTTTGAGTTCATAATCTTTTCGCAGAGGTAAATTTTCCCTCTTTTTTTGATATATATATAGCACATTCTGCTTCAAGAAATTCACTATTTTTGCATGAATTTTGCACTCATTTTACTCCTTACAATCTCAGCTTTGCAATGATATGAAATTTATTGGTATCTATAGCAATGTCATTGCCAGGCAACCAAATTCGTTCTATGGTGATATGAGGTAAAAGGTTAAAATGCTGTTTTTCTCCTTATTTGATGAGTTTTCCTCAGAATTTAGTCAAACTAGGTGAATATGTTGAATTTAACACCAGTTTGTGGAATTTGGGCACAATTCTAAAAGTGCAAGAGTCACTGGGCTTCCTAACTCAGTGCACCCAATTGTCCTTAAAAAAACCTGGGCACTGCTTTGGTGCATATCTACTGTAACACAGTAGGGGAGACCGGGGTAAGTTATGTGATTTTTTACTGAATCATGTAGTCTAAAAACCAGATATCAAAATATAATACCTTGGCCAGAATCATGTAATCTAAAAATCTGATATTAAAATATAATATCTTGGCCAGAATCGTGCCAAGTTTCAAGGCAACTGGACCATTGGGAAGATCATGAAAGGCGTTTGAAACAAGTAGGTCAAGCGGCACAATTTGCCCTGGTGTTGGGGTGAATTGTGGCGCATGATGGCAAAATGTTCTGCTTAGTTTTTGCAAAAAACCATATACTTCACCTTTTTCTACAGATAGATCATTAGTATCATGTCTTTACCATGTGGCTTATATGTAACACGAAATTTATCAAACATTTAAGAGCCATTATATGCAAAAATTCAACATGCTACACAAACTAGAATTATTTATTGTTAGGAGCGCACGCCTTTATCTGCTAACATGTGGTATGACATTTGACAAAACAAATATTTGTTAGACAGGAGTTAAAATATGATTTTGAGCCGATAGATTTTCAATTTCTCACTGCAATACTGCTATTAAAAGATGTGTGAAAGGAACATCTGACTAAAATAATTCACAGGTCAACATAGAGGGTGACCCCTCAACTCGCACATTGATATTGCAACAAAAATTGACATTTATAATACAAACCTCCCATTTTAAGTGGACGTGACAGAGCCAAGAGGATACATTGTATATTAATAAAAGTTTGGTTCACTTTTGAAAAAATTGGCCCAATAAAAGAGTTTACTCTTTCTGCATAGGTTTTCTTTTGGATATGTTTTAATTCAGCTGCTTGAATACTTGAAGAATCTTTTGTGGTACTCCAAGGTTTCATTGTGTACTAAAATAAATTTCAAAGGTAAAAGTATGGTTCATTATTACTCTTGAGAAAAAGCATTAAGGAAATGATAAATATTTAGCTTACATAGTGATAAATATTTAATATTTCATTTAAGGGTGGACACAAATATGGTCTAAAAAATCCTTGCCAATAGATTTTCTAAAAAAAACTAATGCTTCACTCTTATCACTACTATTCACTGTACATAATTTGAGCCTGTTCTTGTAGTTATGAGCAAGTTGAAGGAATGGCCTAGAAATAGTAAATCTAACTTGGAGCAGGGTTACCATCTCCCTGAAGTAATGTTACTGTTCTCAGATTTTAAATCGTTACAGCTATTACCTTCTCTCGATTCAAGATTTTACGGATCAAACAGAACCTGTCTACTGCAGTAAAAGCACACTTTTAAAAAGTTTGTGCTAGTGATATGAGCATTATAAAGCTGTTTTAGCTTTGTCTCACTGGACTTTAAGCAGTTTAGATTTTTTGGTGTCCACCATTTTAGGATATGGTAACAATTGTTACTGGCAACGGTGTTATTGGTGACTAAGTTAAGACTAAACTATTATATTGAATACACCAGCCTACAATGCCCTACATAAATATTTTAAAACTCAGTCATGAAAAAATATGTCCTCGACTGTTGACAATAATACAGCATTTTTATGATATATATATACATGTATGTATTTCACCAACTTATATGAAAAATTAGTCTTTTCTTGCAAGGTAGCCAAAATTTAATGTTTTGACACTGTTGCTATGGACACCAACAAATACCATATCATTGGAAAGCTGATGTCCTAAGGATTCCGATGAATGTAAACTTCAAACAAAAATAATGATATTCTCGAATCTTGAAAAAAGTAAAACTAAGGCAAAATTGGAAAATTGCATTCTCCATGCCGTGACCATGGATACCAACACATTTCATCTCATCAAAAAGCTGACATTGTAAAACTTAAAATGGGTGCAAAATTCATTGCAAAAATAGATTTCCCTGAAGAAGAATAAATATATATAATGCCTTTCGCTAATTTATTATTACCTCAGAATTTTTCAAAGAATGCACTTTTCCCCGTTTTTCCCCAAAATCCCATAAACTGATGTTAAATCCAACAAATTTACCATATGTGATGGAATTCTGATGATAAATATTCAAATAAAGGAGAAAAATAGCATTTTCACCTTTTTCCGCAAGTCACACAAAAAAATGACTATGGCTGTCTGGGCACCGAATATTTTGATTCCATTGCCATGGATACCAATAAATTTCATATCATTGAAAAGCTGAAATTCTAAGGATTAAAATTAGTACAAAATTGAAGTAAAAGTAGTGAATTTCTTGAAGCAGACTAAGCTTTATTTATCAAACAAATTTGGAAAATTGACTTCTGAAAAGAGATTATGAACTCAAAATATTTCAAAAATGCATTTTCTGCGCAGTTTTCCCCCTACATCCCATAGAATGATGTTAAACTCAAAATATGTAACATATTTAATGAAGTTCTGATGAAAACTCATCAAATAAGAAGAGAAAAATAGCATTTTCACCTTTTTCCACCAATCACCAAAAATAGCATTTTGGCTGCTTGGCAACCAAATATTTCCTTGTGAGTGCTATGGATACCAATAAATTTCATATCATTGAAAAGCTGAGATTCTA
Source organism: Platynereis dumerilii (assembly GCA_026936325.1). Classification (NCBI taxonomy): domain Eukaryota; kingdom Metazoa; phylum Annelida; class Polychaeta; order Phyllodocida; family Nereididae; genus Platynereis; species Platynereis dumerilii. The sequence continues at coordinate 282,623 of JAPTHN010000254.1, read as the reverse complement.
AGGATTAAAATGATTACAACATTAATAAAAAAATAGTGAATTTCTTGAGGCAGAATTAGCTTTGTTTATCAAACAAAATTGGAAAATTGACTTCTGCAAGGAGATTTTCAACTCAAAATATTTCAAAAAATGCATTTTTTTACAGTTTCCCCCTTCATCCCATAAACTGATGTTAAATTCAACAAATTTACCATATTTGATGAAATTCAGATGAAAAATCATCAAATAAAAAGAGCATTTTCATCTTTTTTTGCCAATCACCAAAAATAGGACTTTGGCTGCTTAGCAACCAAATATTCCTTGCGAGTGCTATGGATACCAATAAACTTGATATCATTGGAAAGCTGAGATTGTAAGGATTAAAATAAGTGCAAACTTCATGCAAAAATACCCATTTTCTTGAAACAGGATAAAACATTACTAAGCCAATGTTGAAAAATTGCATTCTGCAAAGAGATTATGAACTCAAAATATTTAAAAAAATGCACTCTTCAGGAACGTTTTCTCAAATCCCATCAGGTGGTGTCAAATACAACATGTGTACCAAATTTGGAAAAATTCTGATGAGAATTGATCAAATTACAGCCAAAAAACATGATTTTCACAGTTTTCCCCCAAAAATGGAGGTCTTGACGTTCTGCCTCGCGTTGTGACGTTATGCGATTGGTGCGAGCTTGCCACCCATCAAAAATTGAATCCTTAGATTAGCAGCTTTGAAACGAGCCTAAAATTGTCAATATAACAGTCGGGGGCCAAAAACTTGTTAAATAAGCATCTTTTTGGGGGTTGGCTCCTGGACTATAATGCTAGATCATAGATTGGGCATTAACTGTGCTAACTATGGAAATACTGGCAAAATAATGATGATTGTGGTCGCCTGTTACTGAGGAAAAAAAATTGACAGAATGCTAACTCACCTTCCTCCTGCCCCCCTCCATTTGTAGATGTTCTGTTTTAGTGGGGGGTCATCAAAATGTGACCTATTTAGATCAATTCCAGGCACCTGCTTTTAATTAGGTCACCTGTGCTCTGTTGCAGGGGCCCTTGTTCGGACGTTATGATTTTGACAGAAAATGACATCAACATCTTACGACCAGAATTACATCAATATGTGACATCTCACAGTGTATTTATGCATTCCTACCTATAATTCATACATAAACCTTGTCTTTAAAGATCAATATGGACTGTATAAACAAATTTACTGGTCGTGGCAATGTTTTAAAATTTGGGTTGTTTTTGACAGAAAAAGTAACGGGCGAACACCATTCTTCGAATCAAAATTTCTCCAAGTTAAATCAATAAATTTAATTATTTTATAAGTGCAAAATGCAAAACACATATTGAATTACATTGTGCCCTGGACAATGTGTCCTGTCTTGCCTAATTTTTTAACATTAAGATCCATTTATAACCACATGTTGAAAATGGCCACCAAAAATCATTGACATTTCTCACGAAAAGTTTAATTACACATCTATCGTTAGCCTTTGCACTCTGAAGTTGTCTTTTCTATCTCCCTGTATGGAAAGGCTGCCTATGCAGCCAAAAAATCCAATATTGGCATTGTGCAACATGCTTAAATGAAAAGTGAAAGTGACGGACGTTACTTGTTGCTCTTTATCTGATTTTGGCCCAAATAATATGAACTTTATGAGCTATGCTAAATTTTCTAACTTCTTCAAGATTATATTACATAATTTTGAAAGGTTAGCAAGTGTAGTGAAATCTTTTTTTCTAAACAATTGAGTCATTTTGTACATACTTGGATTGCAATAGTAATAGCTGTTTAATAAAGTTCTCCTGTCATTCACAAATGTTGGACACTCCATTAAAACATGGTACTCATCTCCCTGTATTTGATTTCCTAGCGCTGAGCACAATTGACAATATCTTACATTTCTCTCAATATTCTGATATCTACCTATTACAATTGGTAATTTATTGTTTAGACATCTCATTTTGACTAATGGCATTCTAAGACTCCTGGTAGTAAGAACTTTAAGGTAAGGGGCAATTTTATAATCTAGTGAACATATTTCATTAAAAGTAAGACATTGAGTATTCTCTTGTAAATCTGCATTTAATTCTTGATTTGATACATCCCTTAATTTGTTTCGAATTGTAACTTTTAGCCAATGTTTTTGAAATTGGGATGGTTGAAGATCCCACAGGTATGTCATTCCTGTTTTATTCAATATACTCTTCACCTTCTCAATCCATGGGGATTTATAAGAATTATCTTCATGAAGAATTCTAAGCAATTTGTATGTTATGTGACTGAGTTTATCTTCCTTGTTTGTGCATAATTTTACCCAATAATTGAACATTCTGTTCTCTATTGTCTCTACAATGTTATGACGTCCCAATTCTCTTAGGACTAAACAGTTTGGTGTATATTTGTGAACCCCAAGTATTTTTTTACAATACCTCATTTGAAAAGTCTCTAGAAATGCAAGTTTGGGGGGCTGAAGCCCCAAAGATTAGAAGCGTTGTCTGAGGCCCGAAGGACCAAAGCGCGAGCCGTCCCGAAATCCAAACATTTTAGATGTCTGCTGATCTATGCACACATAGCAAATACAAAAACTGCAAAAATGATGACAAATAGTGCACAACTTATTACGTACAGTGTCTTTTCATGGGCTCTGGTTATTCATTCATTACCAGCATCATACAAGTAAAATCTCTTCTTCTTTTTTTTTGGCTAAGATTTCTTGGGGGGCTGAAAGCTCCATTTGGGGAGCTCAGCTCCCCCTAACCCCCCCTTAGTGACGCCACTGAAAATTAATTCTAAAAGCTGGGAGTTCATTTTGAGCTGAGGAAGGTTGTTTTCAACCCCATATTTGACTTGTGGTGTCACTCTTTATCCTAATTGTGTATTTAATACAACAAAGCAGTTATACACTGAAAGACAAAAGTTATGCATATGTTGTGCATTCAAGAACCTCATCTGTGTGCTCAATATAAGGTTCTACCGAACACATACTTTACATAAAATAAACCATAAAGTCTATAGATAATGGTCTTGGGGTTCATTCGAAGGTCGAGATGTCCTCTCGTATGTAGCATTCCCTACAACATCCAGAAACATGCCTTCATTACAATGGAGGGTATCTTGAGTTCCAGTTGTTTTTCTGGATCCAACACCTCTTTGTTTATTCCTTGTCTACCCTATGTCCCTGTAACAGGCAGCTTTCTTTGATACACTTGAAAGATGAACATCATACACTCTACAACATTAAGCTGGGTTTTCACACCTGCACCATCCCAATAATTTCATCCCCGTCATATTCTGTAATTGGGGACAAAATAAATTCAGTTGTAAAAGAATTGTGTGCTTGCATGTTTAAGGATTCATTTAAGCTAACATGAAACCGCATACCTGCAAATGGTATGGGTCAACAGCAAAAACTGTGTTTTCTGAAAACTCCCCTTTGTCGGCCATTTTTAAAAACGAAAATGTTTCCCGGTTCAGTGATTTATTGTTTGTGACCCTATTTTCGGGTGTCTTACATGGAACCGTCATATTGACCATACCCCTTGAACATCTTGCACTCCCAACATGTGCATAACTTTTATCTTTCAGAGTATTTTCAGCCTACATACTGATTTTACTAGGTGCAATGCAGTGGTCAACCCTCTTCGCCCTGTGCTTTCTGGCTCTAGGTTCAAACCAAGTTGATGCTGGGCATAAAGTGATTCTGATGCTGCTTGATGGATTCAGGTGGGTTCTAATATATATAAGATCTTGCTGTCTGATTCATCATTAGAATGGCTATTTCTTCTATTTACAAAGAATTGTGAATGATGAATTTTTGCATATCAATATCAATGGAGTTAGTACATATTACTAACACTAAATGAACTCCATATCAAGTTTGAGGTCGGCACAACCTCAGAGACAGCTTTTATAAGAAGCCTTTCTTATACGGGCTTTCAGCCTGTCAAAATATATTTCGGCTACTTTGACCAAAATTTTTAACTTCAGGCATGACTATTTCTCCGACGACTTGACTGGCTTTCAAAGAGTGATTCAAGGAGGAGCGAAAGCAGAACGACTGATTCCTTCATTCCCTTCAGTGTCTTTCACAAACTACTACTCAATTGCAACCGGTTGGTAAATTATGTCAATTGCACTTGGACCAGAAATATTCAATTGCAGTTAGAACACAATTAAAAAGTTTGCACATACACTCCCCAGAAAGGAAATGTATGATTCATTTGTCCAGCGCATCCCTAGCTCTTCATGTGAAGTGAACTTATAAACTTATCTGTCTAATTTTAAAACATTCTGAATAAGTTCACAGGTACAAAAGACAAATTTTGTAATGTATAGCAGTTTTAAATGTGTCAATTAAAGTCGAGACATTTTATTTTGGCAGTAAGTTTTTAGCCAATAAAACCAGGGCTACAATGTGCCAATACTTCCAAATGTTTATGAAACTGTTTGGTCAAGGTGCCAGGGACAGGAGGAGACAAGTAGGCCTAATTTTGTCCAGAGTAATAAGGTAGGCCTATGTTTTTAATTATCTGCCAAAAACTTACTGCCACAAAAAAAAATGACTGGACTATAGCTGCACAAACGACCGAAAATTATTACAGCTATTCCAAACAAAAATGCCTGCCAGAAAGCTTCTTCAGAACTTCTTAAATTTATCTTGTACTTCGTTGGGTAATGGATTTGTGGTGAAAAAAAAAAAGTTCGTTGGCCACTTGATGCAAAATTTGCAGCAGGGACAACATTTTTTTCAGCACATGAAAATAAAAAAGTTTGTTTCCACCTGTAGCTCGGGCAATGGTAAAATTTCAATAAAAAGGTGTGTTGCTCCCCTGCGCGAAAAAATAGTTTGTCGTCTCCAACTAATATCTGTTCAGCCCCTTAAGGGGTGTTGTCCTTGGTAGTGACAATTTGACAAATGCATCTTAATATCTGTGTCATTTTTGCAGGTCTCTATCCAGAATCCCATGGAATGATCAGCAACTTCATGTATGACCCAGCAGAGGGCAGGGAATTCCTGATTGGAACACAAGATAGTGACTTTGATTCCCTCTGGTGGGATGGAGGAGAACCAATATGGGTATCTTCTGAGATGGAGGTATATTGGTAATACCATTTTTGAGTTTCTGAGCTCTAAAATGTTTATACATATACATATAAACTAAGTGTGAATCCAAAAGATTTTCGATGGACTTTCGAGCAAAATTCCTGCTGGATGTCATTTGGATGAGACGTTAAATTGGTGGACCCTTGCATCAATCAACCCTTGCGAACACCCTAAATTGGGCTAAGATTTAGAGGGCTGCACTTAATATATCACAGGCAGATCCGGGGGGGGGGCACAGGGGGCACGTGCAGTGATCTCTATGACGTAGAGATCACTGGGCACGTGTCCCCCTTTTGTCAGATAAATCCTTCATTTTGCTATTTGGTGGAAAATTTTTTTAGAGACTCCAAGTTATAAGTATTGCCGTGCCCCCCCTTTCGAAAAATCCTGGATCCGCCCCTGTATATCTATCAATGTCTATCTATCTATATATCTGTCTATTTATCTATCTATCTTGTCTATGTGTCTATCCGTCTATCCTAATTATCCTGTTACACACACACACAAAGTGCTTTTTTTTTTAAGGATAAAAAGGCGATGATGTTTTTTTGGCTTGGCTGTCAAAGTACCATCAGAGGCTACCAACCTTCTGTCTGCTATGAGTTCACTGGGTTAATGCCTTCTTTCAAAAATTTAACCTTTGCAATCAATGAAACTGTTGAAGAATTTGCTTCTGATGAGTTCCAGTTTTCAGGTAAAATTGTCAGAATAAAATGTGTGATGAATTTGATTTGATAATTATTATTTAAACGTTTTTGTAGTCAGCATCTTAGTTCCATTGAAGAACAAATTAAATTCCGGGATTATCTTGTAATATATCATCTATACATGCTGACTATATTTCTGTGTCAATTTTTTACTATGATGTGTGCTCCTTATTATAATAATATATGCATGATGTCATCAGTTTATGTGTGGTCTGACTTCTGAGCTGTCTGCTCTATTTGTGGTTTTGAATGAATTCAGTCTGTAATCATATATACATATCTAAATGGAGAGAAAAAAGGTAACTAGCGGCACATGCAGCAATGAAAAATTTTCCCAACCCTCCAAATACTTTAACATATATTTATCGTTGGCTGTTAATTAAAATTTCAGGTATATACTATGGATTAACTGACAAAAATGGCCATGCCTATGGACCAGCTAGCCCTGAAGTAATGTCAGATGTGAGAGATATAGATGGAGAACTGAACCGACTTCTGGATCTCCTTGAAGAAACTGATTCTTCTGATGGCTCAGGAAAACTGAAGAATACTGTCAGTTTGATTATTGGTGAGTTCTCAAAATAATTATATGGTCAAAAGGTTAACTTTACTCAGATTTGTCAAAATTTCATTAATGTATTTGCACAGGGATGCCGGAAGGAATCGCAGAGGGCAGGGGCGGTCGGTCGAGAAAGGGCAAATCTAATTCGCGTGACAAAAATTTACGGAGCGGCAATGATAATTTTGAATATACACTTATAGATATTTGCCTAAATTCACTGTAAATTAAAGCCTAATAATGTTTTTTCTTGGAGATGAAAAGGGCAACCTTGCCCCCTTGCCCCTCCTGGCCAAGGGCAGCAGGGGCAATTGCCCCTCCTGCCCCCCCTGTTCCGGCACCCTTGTAATAATTGGCACATGCTTTAGTTGACATTTTACATAATTTTGTTGTATTGTGTTGTGATACTGATATGATAAACTTTTCAAATCGGCGGCATCAAAGCATTGCCCTTGTGACATTTTATCAGCTGTTTTTTTTAACTTACAAAATTCCAGTTCCTTTGCTTTAAAAAAAAACACAAAAATAATATTTTTAAAAACTTTGTGTATTTTAGTCTCAGATCATGGGATGGCCTCCGTTGGAACACATCAAAGAATTGTTCTGTCCGATATTATCAATAAAACTGAACTGGAACGCACTCTGAGACCAACAGGAGCTGATGTCACAATGCAGCTTTGGCCCAAAGAAGGTGCTGGAGAAAAAGTAGGGGATATTCGTAAAATGATGTAATTTTCAATTTTTCGGGTCCCTGCAAACTTTTGGATTATTATTCATCCTAAGATATTGTATATTGATATTATAATCCTTTTTCACAGATTTATGAAATCTTGTCCAACACCGAAGGATTGACACCATATTGGAAACATGAGCTTCCCGCCAGATGGCACTTTGCAAATAATCCGAGAGTCCCTCCACTAATTGTAGTGGCAGACGAGCACTATCTACTGTTATCTGTGAGTACAATCTGTCTATTTAATGTTGTTATGCTGGAAAAAGTTATTTCTGCATGTGGCCTGTGTTTTGAGGAATGATCAACACAAAAGCGAAAGGTTATTTTTGTTTCGGTTAGGTTTATTTTTAACTGACAACTTACTCAATTTTGAGGTCACATGCCTATGCAAAAATGCAATCAATGCACTATTTCTCACAATACTCTTAACTTAAGGTTAAATTTATCAATTACTTTTTCTTTGGCAGCCAACACATGATGGAGATCCCACTGGATTTGACTGGAATGTGGGAACTCATGGATATGACAATAATTTCCTTGATGTCAGTGGTATCTTCTTAGCAGTCGGTCCAGGTAGTTACTGCCTTTATTATACCGTAAAACGGGGTAAAGTTGGCAATCCGGGTAAAGTTGGCATGCTATTTTGACCCACTTAATGGCAGAAATGCCAATTTTTCCTCACTGACACAAATGGCAACTTTGCCAAAGATACCGGTGTCAGTAAGAAAAGTTGGCATTTCTTCCGTTAAGACTTAAGTGGGTCAAAATAGCATGCCAACTTTACCCCGTTCTACGGTACGTCCTATTTATAATGATGATTTAAAGTTACCCCGAATGATAGGTCAGGTTTCAAAAAAATATTTGTCCAATTTTTACATTTTATTGTGTAGCGTGGCCATACTGACCAATGTGCAAATTTTCTTTGCGTTTGGGGTCTTATTTCTTGCTTAAATGCTCCCACTTATGTCCTAAGTGACCCCTAGATTTATTTCGGGTACACACGGAAAAAACTGGCATTGCTGAGTGCAATCAACTTTGTGACGTCATCACCATTGTTAGAATTAGTTAACTTATAACTGTATATTTTTAACAATGGTCATTGTGACGTCATCAACAATGGTTGTGCTGGAGGTGGGAGGCACTATCAAGAAAATGTAAAAGAAATAACTGAATAATTTATTTTATCAAAGTGACACTTAAATAAATTAGTAAAAAAGATTACTGGTTAAACATTTATATTATTCTACACTTGAAACCATCAATATTTTTCAAAGAATTTTATCATTCAGGGCAACTTTAAGGCCCTGTGATGTCGTAAGCCAATTTTTAGACCACAATATAAATTAATGTTTCTAATTAATGTTATTTCGTGTTTGATATATATAGGTGTTCCGCGAGTAGATTTCACAAAATTTTTCGGGGCCCAACATATCTCAATTTCATTTTTTTTTTTTTTTTTTTTCTTCAGCTTTTAAATCAAACCACAACACAGGAGCTCTAGACAACATTGAAGTTTACCAAATGATTTGCAGAATCCTTGATATACCAGCTTCTCCGAACAATGGTACTTGGTCGAAACTTCAAGGGATTTTCAAGGATGGTTTCTTTAATGGTTCTTCTGTGATTCATTTAAATATGATCTTAACCTTTGTAGCTTTATTTCTATGCTTTCTAAAATAAAGTTTTAAACACAGCTTTTTGAAGTAATAGACTACAATATTGATGTTGAAAACACAGACTGAAGTTGCCTGAAACTTTATTTGTGTATTAAAAAAACAGTTTCAAGAAATATTGCACAATGACCTCCATACATTTATTTCATACCAGTTTCATTTTCGACATATAGGCCCTATGTAAGACAATTCTTATAAAAACCTTTGCTAGTTTTAGAACAAACTGCATCAGTTGTAAGGAATACAATATCAAATTCATAAGGCAGCATGCAACCACATAGACTAACAGGTTACCCAATAGTTTGATAATGGAATGATAATGTCAGAATTGTGTCATTGTGATCAAATTAACAAATTTATTAGAAATAGCAGACAGTGGAAATGAACAATTTTACATTTATAAGTAGGGCTTACATTGTATTTACTGATAGTGATATTGTCATTGAGACCAGGTCAGAGCCTCAGACAATGGCATTGAACACTGTTACAATGTTGCATAGTAACATTGTGTTAATACTATTGTCATAGCGCCCTCTGCTGGATTGCCAAATTCCAAATGAATGTCTCAGCATTTAACACTGACACTTGCAATCAGCTCTCCGGCACTGCTAGCAGGACTGGCACATTTCAACGAATGTCTGATCTCAAGAGGATCCAGGATGTGAATCTCCCCTCTCTTCTGACGCAATATTATTTCCATGAGGTCATGGTTCGAGCAATCGCAGCTGAATTTATTGTCTCCGAGCTTCACTGTGTGCAAGTGTCGGAGTTTCTCCACCTTCTTCAGCAAATTTTAGTGTTCGTTATCTGATTTCCACTGAGGTCGAGATATCTTAGGTTCTTCAAGTTGTCCAGAAAATCCCAGTCTAAATCGTTAATCTGGTTATCATTCAAATACAAGGATTCAAGTTTTTTCAGATATCTAAACGTGTCGGCACTTATATTGGTAATTTTGTTGTAGCTCAAATCGAGCAATTTGACTTTTCGTGCATTCTCGGTGAATATTTGGAAGTAGTTGGTCTTTAGATCTAGGTTGTTTTCCTTCAGAGATAAGACCTGTAGATTACTCGTAGAGTTGTACTTATAGTTCTTCAGATCCTTATCGTCTAGATGAGAATTCTCAAATCCTAGATATTTCAAAGCGGCAGTTGGCGTCCAGTCCATGTATATGATGGCGGATGTGGTGTCCATCATGTGGATAGACCTCAGGTTGGCGGCATCCAGAGACGACAGCTTGGCAAATTCAGCGTTGTATGGATCGAAGGATATCGTGAGGGTTGATAAGGATGCTGAATCGATTCCGAAGTAACTCAAAGGATTGTTATCGAGGTGCAATTCCTTTAATTTCGGCAACCGTTCCGTCGTCTTCAAGTTGAAGAACTGTAATTTGTTGTTGTTCAGTTTCAAGACCTTCAGATTGACCAGATACTTCAAGAAGTCAATTTGCTGATTTTCAGAGAATTTGTTATAACTTAAGTCCAGATACTGCAATGCCAGTCTCCATCCTTGCCACTTGACGGCATCACCAGAAACTTGCGATAACTTGTTATTGGACAAGATCAACCTCCTTATTGAGTCGCAGTTATTGCAGACTGGTTCCTCGATTGCCGTTATTTCGTTATCCGACAGGTCCAAAGTGTGGATCGTCTTCATGCTCGAAGTGATTTCGGGAAAGGCCGTCATAGGTTCGTTCGGCAGACATGTGACTTTAGGTCGGTCCGGGTAAGCGCACGAACATCCCGAGGGAGGTTGGAAAGAGCATCGGTAAGGAATGAACCCATAAGTGGACACTGTCAAGGTCATAACGATGGCCAGGCCAAACCTGAGTCTGAAAAAAAAGAGAAGTTTATAAATATACAATTCAAGAGTTTAACGATGTTGTTAACAAGTAAGAGAACATCATAATGAGTTTTAAAAGAACTATTGACACAGTGGGTTGAAAATGTTGGTCTCTTCTATTTAAATATTTAGAAGTACAATATTCACTTATGAAGAGGTAGTGTCAGTTGTGACTTTTTGTTTTTACTTTCATTTTTAAATCGACCGGTGGAAAGGGAAAATTTCCATCGGGGCAGTGATGCGCCATTCCAAATTTTAGAAAAGGAAAACATTCTGCTGCCAGAGCACAATTTTGACTGAGAATACCTGGAGGACTGAAAATTGAACATGGAAATTGTATTTTCACCTATGATCATTGGGGAGCTGTAGCAAAGAAGAGCTCCCCAAGTTTTATGATTTTGACAGCTCAGCTCCCCCGAATTCCCCCCACCCCACCATTTCCATTACTGGACCAAATACAAGTCAGTAAACTATATCCTTGCCTCATTACCATTATGCATGTGTTGTTGAAAGCTACCAAATAAACGATTTATGAGAATCATAAAGCGATTTTGAGGGAATTCACTAAACAACCAATAATAAAACTTCATTTCAGAAATCGAGAAACTAACTTTTACCATGCCCTGTTTCTGGCTCCATCACCTATTGAACTTTAATAAAAAATCATGTTTTCTCTTTAATATTGCAAGTAGTAGTATATTAACTCACCTTAGTGGCAGCCTCATGATTTTTTTTGTGAATCCAAAAAATTGAAAATTAATTTATATCACTCCTCACAGCCTACAGTGCTGCCCAATGCTTGTAGGACTCTGGCTGCAGTATGGCACAATTCATATCTTGCTAGCTACCCTTATATATTTACTGTGAAGTATTGCAAAATATGGTTATAGGTCAAAGCATGAACTAGTCAGCTAAATTTTACACATTATTGACATGACACCATTTTGTAAACAGGATAGCATCCATTCATTGTCACAGTCCTATGACATACTAAGGTGATTCAGTGCTGAGTTGTGAAGTAATTTGGTGTAATTATGCAATTTAAAGCTATCAACATCAAACTAGTCTTTTGTAATTATTGTAGCAGTTCATGATGAGCCCACTATCAGCAAATTGTGAATAAACACAAATATGTTTTTTCCTTTTTTTTTGTTTCGAGAAGCGGATGTTTTTGATGAATTTTTAAAACAAAAGTATGATGATATCCTCTTCCTGTGCACGATGTAGAACCCAGTCAGGGGGTGCCATTTAATTTTCACGGGGGGGGGGGGGGTTGGATTTTCCTCGACGACAAATTATTTATTTCACTGCAACGGCTACAGATATATTTATTTGGGGTGTGACACCCCCGAATATTCCTTTCTAAATCACCATTAGGAAATAACCTCGCCAGAAAAAATTTATTTCAAGAAAACTGAGCAAGGATTTTTTTTTTTTAACTTGTAGCCTCCCCTTGAGATTAAATGGTAGCTTCACTGACGTCTCCTCTTCCTTTTTTAATTAGCCTACAAAACACATGCATAGATAGATGTAAAGCCCGAACCATCCATCCTCCGTTAAACCCTATTTCTCTGGTAGTCAGTTGTCTAACAGTCATGTGTCCCTGTTAGAAAACGGAAGTGTTGTTACTGATAGTTTCGATGTGTCAAATCTTTTCAATGATCACTTTGTTGATGTGACAAAGTCTTTAAGTGAACCTGATCATGTCAGTGAAATGTCACTGAATGACATTCTTGGTTATTATAAAGATCATTTGTCTGTTAAGTTAATCCATGAACATGTACAAAACTTTGAGTTCAGTTTTAATTATGTCAACTCTGTAAAGGTTTATGAAAAACTTCATACTTTGAATGTTAGCAAGAGCCAAGGTTATGATCAAATCCCCCCGAAGTTATTGAAACTTGGGGCAAATGTGTTATGTCATAGTTTAACAACCATTGTGAATTGTACCATGTCTAAATCTGTTTTTCCAAAAATTCTTAAATATGCTGAGGTTTCTCCAATCCATAAGAAGAACAGTACAATGGATAAAAATAATTATCGTCCAGTCAGTCTTTTAACAATCCTATCTAAAGTCATTGAGTCTATATATTGTGATCAACTAAATGATTTCTGTGGAAATGTGTTATGAAGAGATCTGTCTGCGTACAGAAAAAAGTATGGATGTGAAAGTGTGGTACTTAAAAGTGTTGAGTATTGGAAGAAAGCATTGGATTCTAATGAAACAGTTGGATGTGATAGCATACCACATTGTCTGTTGTTAGCAAAGCTCTCAGCCTATGGTGTATCTACTAACTCAGTAAATCTCATAAAAAGTTACCTAAGTGACCGAATGCAGAGAGTAAAGGTTAATAACTCCAAAAGTAACTGGAGAACATTAGAGAGAGGTGTCCCTCAGGGCTCCCTTCTGGGCCCTGTCTTGTTTAATATGTTCTTGAATGATTTACTGTGGTCACTACAAAGTGTTTGTACTGTGTTTAATTATGCCGACGATAATACTTTGGTTGTTTGTCACAAAGATCCACTTGTTGTCAAGAAATCTCTTGAAGATGCCAGTAAAATTTCAATAGATTGGTTTGATTGTAATTACATGAAAGCAAACCCGGAAAAATTCCAGGCGCTGGTTATGTCACGAAAGAATTGCAATCTCAATTTCAATGTGAATAATATTACCATAAGTGATACTGATTGTTCAAAGTTACTTGGTGTTTTCATAGACAAAGATCTAAAATTTTCTAGACAAGTAAAACATGTTACAGTTAAAAGTTCAAGACAGGTTAATGCCCTGGGCAGGTTGCGTAATGTGCTGTGTACGGAGTCTAAACTCAAAATTGTCAAGTCCTTTATTTTATCAAATTTCAAATACTGTAACTCCATTCTTTATCACACCAGTGTCAGTGATGTTAGAAAAATGGAGAATGTTGTAGAAAGAGCTCTGAGATATGTCTTCAATGATTTCAATTCAACCTATAGAGCGTTGCTTTGTAAAGCCAATTTAGTTCCACTCAGAGTTACCATGTTAAGAGATTTACTTACAAATGTTCACAAAATTAGGTATGGGATGTTACCTCCTTTTGAAGAAGATTTTTGTCAAATGAAGTCCTGTAATTACAATGTTAGAAAGTATCCAGCCAAGGTATGACACCTTCAACTTTGGTTACAAATCAATGCGATACTCTGGTGCTATGCTGTATAACCTCTTACCTAATGATTTTAGACTGATGAATTTACAAGATTTTAAAACCAGAATAATGTCATGGGAACCCAGTTGCAGCTGTGGGACATGCATTTTATGTACTATGTAACTTTTATGACAATCATGTTTTTATTGTTTTTATCCTTTATCTTGTTTTATTTGTTTGTTATTTGTTTTTAGTCGGTCAAAAGCCTGTGTGCTTGTGTTACTTGTTTTTATTACCCGACGTTAAATAAAGTTTTACTTACTTACTTACTTATCCATCTGCAACTTTGCATCCATGAAACTGTCTTTTAGTGGTGACTTTCAGCCTCACTTCTCGACTTCTCAACTCGGAGTACTATTTGAGTAAAATACTCAGGGGGCAAAGTCAGATCAACGATAGAGAAATGTTTCTAAATATCAAATGGTTACCTTGGTGTAGAGCTCTGTACATATAATATATATAAACTTTTATTAGACAACGAAATATCATAAAGATACATGTGTCATATATATAAAATAAAAGAAAAAATATAATGAAGTAAAAAGAGAAGAATTATATATACAAAACAGAAATAGTAACGACATCTAAATTTACAAGTAATAAACTATTATTGAGACATAATTTATATACAAAACAGAAAAAGTAATTTATATAATAATTCATATATACAAAATATAATAATTGGTGTAGAGCTCTGTACATATCAGACAGCAGCAAACTGAGGAAGCTGTAATTTTTTCTTCTCAGACTCGTCCCCATTTACAATTTTTGGGGAAGAAAAACTTTTAGTTTTATTGTTGTATAATGTCGGGACAAAATCGGTTTTTTAGATTCAAAATGGTTTTTCAAAAAACCATTTTGAATCTAAAAAACCAATTTTGTCTGAAATTTTTTAGAGTGTACAGGACTTGCAAGTTTACACTTGTGTGGAAATGCAGTTGCAAAAAATGATTGTGTGCCATTTTATGACATTAATCAAATGTTTTAAATGATACTTTTAAAATATGATGTTGACCTGTAAACAATAAATTATTGTCAATGACAATTTTAATGGCCAAACGTAAAAACCAGCACTTTTTTTGTAGACAGTAGGCATTAGGCATATATACTTTATTTCTCCAAAAACTGCTGAGTAGCCTACATATATTAGCCTAAAAATACACTTGGTTTGTCACAATGTGAGCCCAACTCATATGACAATCTATGAATCAAGGACAACATAATTTTGTCCTGCCATAATTTGGATATTACACAGTTGTATGGCAAAAATGCAACATTTCACATCCTCATATTACCCATAAACATCCTCTCATTACACATAAACATCCTCTTAGTACACATACATAAACATCCTCATATGATAAAAATATGTAGTAGTAAATATACAGTAGGGGAGAACAGGGGCGTATCTAGAAATGGCCTGAGTGGGGGGGCATTACATGGGGTTTATACGGGAGGCGCTGGGTCTCTTCCTATCTTTTCCCAGTGGCGTCCCTGTGGGGGGGGGGGGCATTTGCCCCCATATTGGACCTATGCCCCCCCAGGTTCCCCCCCCCATATGAACTTCCCAACCTTGGCAAAAATAATTATACAATTAGTATTGTGTGTGCGCCTTCGGAGAATCGCGTGCCCCCCCCCCCAGGTGCCCCCCCGCTCGAGATTCCCTGTGCCACTGTCTCATCCATGTTAATTTTGGGCCTGACGGGGGGCATGGCCCAATGGCCAATAAATACGCCACTGGACGAGAGCGGGACGCTAGACATCACACTCAAAAAGTAATAATGTCTGGTACACTGATCAGTGAAATCGGTGGCGTATTTAGGGGCACTGGGCCATGCCCCCCCCCCCGACCAAAAAATTAACATGGAAGAGATAGGAAAAGCCCCAGAGCGTCCCGTATTCACCCCATATAATGCCCCCCTCCCTCGGACAGGCCATTTCTAGATACGTGGCGATGATATACTCCCCTATTTAGTGATATAAAGGAAAATGAATGTCTAACCCATATTCGGGGGCCATGGAGTTTAGGACACCATGAAGTTTAGACATGACTTCCTAAAAGTCAATTATTTCCCATTTAAAAATACATCCAGGCAGCCCTGAATATCCAATGGCCAGTTGGCCACCTGGAATATATATATGTTGGGCTGCCAATGCAGCCAGTCGCTGGGTCTAGGGTTCGAATCCAGCTCTTGCTAGGTGACATGTGCGTTTGTGGGACGGCTGTTTCAATCATCCTTTGCCTCATTCCCTTGTCCTCCTCAAGCTTCCTGTCCAAATTAGCCAGCCAAGTGCATAAATACAGGACGTAAAGCCTCAATCATCCATCCATCCATCCTAAACCGAATCTATATAGGCGTAGGAGGCAGGGTTGTAGCCCCCTCCTCCAAAAAAAAAAGGAAAAGCATTTGTCTTATTTATTGCTTCATGCCACAAATTTAGAATTATTGTCAAGGTAATTTGGGCAATATTTTTTGGTAGCCCCCCCCCCCCCGCAAAAAAAAAATTGTGCCTATATATAGATGCTAAACTGTTTGTCCCCAATTAAAATATTCTTCATAATTCTGCGATAAAATTCATTATTTTCTTTACCTGTTTTCCCACTGGTCACTATACACATAATAATTACCATTTCAATATTTTCTTCTCACTCACAGCCAGCTTGAAAAGAAAAGTGGTTGGTTGCGTGGCATAGGTTCCTTCTTTTTGTTACTTATCTATCCCAGTTGAACCGGGATCCAAAAACTATCGGAAATTCGAAATTCGGCACTGTCGGATAGTGCTTTCGACAGAGGTTGCAGGAATTCCCATGCACTTATACCTCTCCTGAGCGGTACATTTTGGTTTCCAAGAGTCCTCCTTTAAACTGATTTTCAGTAAAACATAAAATTACCTGGCTTTTGTGTAGGACCTGAGGTTGAAGCATGGATAAATCGTGAATGCATTCAAACAAGAATTGTATGATAAATCACTATATTTAATTTGTTACGACCAATACAATATTGACTGTGTAACTCGTTGTTATAGATGGCGCCACATGTACAGCTAACAGCAGTGTGGCCACAGGCTTGGGATATTCTGGGATTTCGCCGTGAGAGAAAAGGCAGTCCATGCTAGTGATGCTACACCATTGGTACATCAGGAGACAAGATGATCCTTGGAGGGGAGGCGGGAGGGAAGTTATGGATTTTTGGAAAAAAAGTTTGTTTCTCATTTGACACAGAAAAAAAAAAAGAAGATTGTTCAGCCCAATAAAAAAAAAAGTTTGGAGCTGCAGCCTGGGGGTGGTTCTGTAATGTTAAAATTTCAATTAAAAGTTTGTTGAATTTTTGCATGCAGCAGGATAGAGATATGATTTGGGCCTGTAGCAGTCTAAATCCAGTCATCCATGCCATGTCTCACATTTCACACAATTGCTTTTATCAGTTTTTTTTTCCATTCTTTAAATTATGTTTTTATTTGTTTACATTCATTGAAATTTAATTTTTTAAAACTAATATTCACCCGTTATAGCTCAGGACTCCATTGTAAAACAGTTTTTAACTGAATTGGGCTACCTTCAGTAGCGGATCCGGGAGTGGGGGGGGGGGGGTTAGGGGGTTCAAACCCCCGTCCTCGGGCCTGTAGATTTGAATGTAAAAATTAATATTTTCAAGAATACATTTAGTACATTTTTATTTGTGAACCCCCCCCCCCGGTGAGACATTTTTTGGATCCGTGACTTGGACTTTGAAGTACTGCTTCCCTGAAATAGGAAATTGATAGTTCAGCAGGATTATCAGTTGTAGGAATATGAAACAATAGTGCATTTTATGATAAACCTGAATCATGAGTAACATCTTTGTGTCTCACTGATCTAACATGTTATAGGCCTACTTAGACTGAGGGGAACATGGAAAAGACAGGTGCAGACAAATGAAATTTATGTTTAAAAGTTAAAACCTCTAGTAAGTGACGGATTATAAGTTGAGGGTATCACAAGACACAGTGCAAAGGCTGTTTCACTAACAGTTTTAGTGCAAGTTCTAGTAAAAATGCTGGGTGCCCTGAAGGTGAGCCCAGGTAATCAGATTTGAGTTAGGATAAGACAAAAGCTATAAGCTGCCACCAACGTGACCTGAAAGTAAATGAAGGTTTAGAGGGGGACTATTTAAGGGGCAGTGGGACCTGGACTCGATACCACAAGCCGCCAGCTCAGCAGTCAACTCACCGACATCCAGACCACTCCAGGTAAGTCTCACTTTCCATAGATTTCTTTAGATTTCTTTAGATTTCTGTAGATTTCTCTAAATTTCTGAAGATTTCTCATTTCTAGATATCTGAAGATTTTGGTAGATTTCTATAGATTTCTTTAGAGTTCTGTATAGATTTATGTAGCTTTCTGTAGATTTCTATGAACTTCAAATTTGATATTGACATTAGTTTGGAAACACTATAGTTTAATTTTATATACTTACTTCCACTAAAATTGCATGACGATACTCAGTATAGAAATATCTGCCACAAAAACCTTCATTTTCTGATGTTATATCTAGGTATACATTAACTTACATATTAATATTTATATATATATCTGGAATGTATCCATGCAGTATATTCCTCAAATTGCAAATTGTAAATGTAATTTTGAAGAAGACGGCTTGGCATTACAAGCCTGCTGACTGAAAGCCTACAAAATTGCACTAAAATCTCAATTTTATATATTTTTCATACTTTATGCTTACAGTTAAATATATTTTTATACAGTGATGGAAATGGAAAATTTTCGTCGGGGGAGCTCTCGGCTCGTTTGGCAGCCGCTCGCCATTCAAAATATTTAAAAGAGAGAGAATTCTTCCGCCAGAGCTTAATTATGGCTAAAAATACCATGAGGACTGAAAAAGTAACATGATAATTGTAATTTTACCACTGCTCATTGGGGGAGCTGTAGCAGGGTACAGCTCCCCCTGTTTTTTGGTCAAGGGAGCTCAGCTCCCCCGAGCCCCCCCCCCCCCATTTCCATCACTGTTTTTATATTTTTTAAAGTTAAGTAATGCACTGCACAACCCTCCATTCTTCTGTAGATTACTTTATTACCCCTCCCTCCTTTACACATTATTTCATCTGTGCTGCGGGAAAAACAAATAAAAAGTAAAGTAAAGTAATGAATTTCAAGTTGAATAGCATGCAGTTTCATTTCATATACTACATGTAAACTCCCACTAAAATTATATGAGTCTCGGAATCTCTGCCACGATGACAATTGTTTTCTATAATATTGCATAATATTATAGAGTAGGGCGCAGCAAGAAACCTGGGTTAGGTGAGAAGCCCCCCCCCCCCAGGGTTATATCTAAACTTACATTTTTGGTGCGTTTTCTTATTGATAGGATTGAAGCTATAGGCTTTTTAGGAGATGTCATAAATTTTTGGGGCAAACAGCACCAAACCATAGTAGAAATTAAAGAAGCAAAAAAATTTGCATGGCTTTGTAACTTTGACTAATTCTTTGAAAGGGGTTGTCAGAAATAACTTCTGAAATTTTTAAAAGTATAATGGATATCTGCATTGCTTCACTTTATGACCATCACATAAATATGATTTGGATCATGCTTTTTTTATTTTAGTTCAAACTATAGAGGTCAAATTAAAATATGTGTGTTTGGGGCGAGAGGCCCACAATGGTATGGGGCATGAGGCCCCCTTCACTGGGGCCTCGCAGCTGCTCCAGGAATCACTTAATAATGTGTACTTTACCTTAAATCTTGATAGAATAGCTAATTAAAATAGAAAAAAATTGGCCAAAGCTGAAACAGGACAAAAAATATTTAATAATAATTGTATGAACAATAGGCATACAATAACTTGCACTACAATAACTTGCATTCGTATTGATATTTAAGATGTTTGATTCTGGGCAAAAAAAAACTACCCTGGATGGTCCTTTCTTCTCCAGTCCAGAACTTCCCTGTCCATCACATTTTCTCTAACAGTACATGTAATCTAATTTAAAGGTGGATGCTATGCATAATGTTCAATTGAAAATGTTACACAATGCCATGCAATACGCAACTTCTGCTGGAACATGTCACTACAGCATGGTGAAATGTGGGAATTCAGAGGAGTTTATGAAAATTTAACCCATACAATCAAAAATTCTGAATTCTTGCTAAAATAGTGTTGAGGCTTTCAAAGGGTGACACAGGACGAAAACTTTACCTTTATAGTAGATCTTGTTGGCAGAGAAATTATACAATTTACTTTTTCATGCCATATTTCTCCAAAAAATGATTCCACGTTTAAGAGCAACAGTGCCCCAAAATGTTATAAACATTGTTAATTTAAGGCACACAATTTCAAAAGGTTCTGTACTGCAAATAAGTAAATTTATCTCAAATCATTCATAAAACCCATTTTGAATTTAATATTTGATTTCAGAAAACCAACCAACATTACCATGAAGGCTGTTCTTGCATTCCTCGCCCTCGCACTCTGCGTAGCCCTCTCCCTAGCCCAAGTTGGCCCAGGCTTCGGAGGTAAGTTCACTATGTGCTTCATTTTGCTAATTTGTGAGAAAATATAATATAATAATTTCTTTATAACTCACAAAGTAATCAAAATAAAATCAGTCAGTCAATAAATTGTTTATGATTCTCTTGCAGCTGGTGCCTATAACGGATATGCACCAGGCGGCTATGGTGGTTATGGCGGATACGGCAATGGCTACGGCAGAGGAGGATATGGCGGATACGGAGGATACGGAGCATATGGCACATACGGAGCATATGGCGGCTATGGCGGATACGGTGCTGGTGCAGCTGGTTTTGGCCGTGGTGGTTTTGGCCGTGCTGGCTTCGGAGGTCCCGGATTCTTCTAAACTAATGATGTTGATGTAGTTTTACAATGTTGAGTTTTTGTTTGTTGAACAGTAGTGTATAAAATGTAGTTATAGAAAAAGTACAATGTATCACTGGTTGTTTTCTTCACAATTCTTGAATTTACTTGTTTTAGAGCCATTACGTTTAGAACACTGAATATTTACCCTGACTAAATAACTGCTGATGAAATTTGTGGCAATCTTAAATTCTGCAAAGTATGTGAGAGTAAAATTGGCTCAGTGGTAGTGTGTTGGGATAGCAATTGCTGGGTCCAGGCTTTGAAATCAGGTCTTACTGGACCACCTGGGCTTGTGTTGGATGACAGTTTCAATCATCCTTCACGTCCTTGATGTGTCCTCCTCCTTTAGACCCCTTCTAATGTCTCCGCAAAACTGTTGTGCTTAATTAATCGCTCCTCCGATTACAATTTAAAGGAAATCACTTATGTCAGAGTTACCTGATCTGTAAAATGTTTCCACTTTCCCATACATTTGTGAACGCAGTGCTTCATTTTAGTCCAGTTGCCAAAACATGGACCTTGCAAGTGTGAGAAGTGTAAGGTTTTATGGTGGATTCATCATCATATAGGTCCATAGAAAAAATTTAGTCTGGTTGCCACTCCGGCAACTTTGGGCAACACCGGTAATTAGCATAAATCCAAAATGGCCGCGGTACGCACGACCACAATGACAACTTTTGAACTAATTGTTCTAGAATCAAATGCAATACCACTTTTCAGATAATTTTGATCCAAGAAGCATGAATGTGGCATCAAAATTCCATTATCTGGTCATTTTGCTTGTAAAATAACAAGATCACATCAATTCATCACAAATTTCCATCAACCAAAAATCGACGTCCGCAGAATTTTCCAATTGTTACTGATTTTCAACAAAATTTTCTAACAAAATCCAATTTTCATTCATTTACAATGTAATGAATTAAATTCCACAGTATTTAATGTTTAACAGTACTATGGACATTTCAATGAGAGATGTATTAGTATTTGTATGTAATCAAATTCACCGACAGCTTTTGTCCGTGCTTGCCCAAACCACTTGGAACCACTTGACAACAGACAACCACTCATGGTGTTCTCTTGCATTAGTGTTTTCTGCCAGAACCCCTTTTTAATCATTTTCTTTGTTTTAAAAATTCTTGAATTTTGAAAGGACTGATACAACAAATGCTGTTTTCACTAGCACAGTAAATAGTACAAGAGATTTTGTTGCGGTGGGAGCTTCAAGTGGAAGTCTTGCATGCTTTGCCTTAGGTTTTACAGCTACAACTTAACGCATGCATAAGATCATCTGAGCCTGGAGGCTGACTGACTGTTTCTGGCACTGGCCATCTTTTATCACTCATACATATTCTGTAATATCCAGTTCTGGAGGAACCAACTGGTCAGCTGCTGTCATGTGTATTGGTCTTCAGATGGGCACGCTTGATGTTGCAGTGCACGAATAGGTTCTCTTCCATTGGTGGAAGAGACTTCAGCTTCAGTAGCCTTTCGGCTTTCTCTGTGTACAGATGGTATCTAATCTCACTTATAGACATTCTCTTTGGCTGTCCATAGAGTGCACAAATAAATTTGTGTCCTTCTGTTTCAGTTCTTCTGTTGTCACACCTTGCTCTCACTAGATAGTGTCATCACTAAAGAAATCTCCAGCTTTTGGGACCTTTTGTGCAGAAACTTTACCCTTGTCATACAAATAGGAGGTGGTGTCTGATCCAGTCGAGTAGTGCATTCCTAATATTTGAAGGCACCTTGGCCTAAGATTACAACATATGTTGAATTTATGTCCAAAACTGATCGAATCCAATGCTCCATTTGCACTGTAACTTGAACACTGTGATGGTACACCCAATAAATGAGCAAAACAAAGACATAGATCTGTATCATCAGATACATGACTGTTGTTAGCTCTACAAGATCTTGCACTTGTCCTTCTAAAGGCCAAACAATGTGATACAGAAGCTGACCCAAATGTCAATCAGAGTGACTTCATGTGCCTGTGGAGATGGATTGTGTACACACAGTTTCTGAACAAGTGGTGAATTGCTTCCTTTTCTTATAAGTAGCCAAAAGCTTATATCAAGTGAATTTGTATGTCATCATAAGGAAGGCTATTGGAATGGAATGAGTTATGTATGATCGGTTATTGAACAGAGTGCCGTTCAAATTGGTAAAGGTGGCCTTAAGGTTCTGACCCTTTCACCAGAGTTTATCACGGAGTGATTGAAATGATTCCTTTCCTACATGAATTAATGCGCCATGTATCCAACACAGTGGAACATAAGTCATTCCAATGGCAGTACAAACAACTGCACAAATGGTAATGAGACCACGCCACAACATAAAGAAGAGGGCAAAAGAACACGAAGAAGGAGGGAAATGGACAGTGACGACAGGCGGTGAATCTCGTCTGAGTTGGAAGCGTTGTCCTATCCATGGAGAACAAGTCTGCCAATCTTGAAATATTGCTAATGGTGCTTTTGCTCCCCCAGAAGCAGATTGAATATAATGACATGCAGTCTGTTGCTTTTGTTGAGAGTATGGCATCTGCATTTCAAATATATCTACCTGTCAGATTCCACATGAAACCATCTCGTCTCCCATATGGACAATGGAGCATATGAAGAAAGGCATAAAGGACCAAAGGTGGATGGTCGATTGATACTATATGATGTGTTCTATATTAGGGCAATTCCGTAAAGTCCGATTTGCAGATTTGACACTTTAGTAGCTTGTGTAGCCCTACCATTACACCTCATCTATTTCATTGTTATCTATGCATGAGGCCAATTAATAGGGGTATCAGACAAGCCACCAACCAAAGCTCCAAGTGTAACAGGAGTTGATCTAAAAGCCAAATGTCATGGTGTCGGACGTACATCACACGGAATGCATACAATAACACAAAATACAATATTTCATTCAGAAGCAATCTTACTCTGGATGTTGACTATCGGTGAACAGAAGCAGATGGCATTGGGAGATATCTGTAAATATGAATTGTGTCCAGTATCACTTTCCTTGATTGATGAGTTCTACAACTCAAGAAAAGGAAGCAATTCACCACTTGTTCATGAACTGTGCATACATGATCCCTCTCCTCAGGCACATGAAGGTACTCTGATTGACATTTGCATCAGTTTCTATATCACATTGTTTGGCCATTAGAAGGACAACTGCAAGATCTTGTAGAGTCAATAAATGGGGAGATGCATATCTGCTATCCCGGTGACAAAGTCATGGTCTTTGACAAGTATTACAGTTTGTCTGCCATGGATCATGAGCATCAACAGCATGCTGGGGTTGGTTCCATAAAGTATGACCTTTTAGAACCCTAACCATTGCCATGTTAAGAGGCCATTTATAAAAATTATATCTAACATATACAGGGTACCCACTGAAATTTGACGCAAAAATTCCCTGTATTTACCCTAATTTTTCCCTGCTTCATCAGACGTTTTCCCTGACCTAATTCGAGCTTGGTGTTGTGTTATAGCGGCATTATCTTTGCTAATCGGAAACCAAAAATTATGATTTCACGGATTTTTGCTTAAAATAGAGGGCTTTTATCACACATTAACACATGCAAAAACCAAATTCCCTGTGTTTTCCCTGAATTTGAGGTCAAATTTCATATTCCCTGATTTTTCCTTGCAGGGAATTTTTTTCACCATTTTCCCTGTTTTCCCTGTCCGGTGGGGATCCTGCATTTACAGTTATCAAACTTGTTGAGTACACGCAACTTTGGTGATGGAGTGACTTCGGTAGGCCTGAGCGATTGTGTGATTAAACACAAAGAAGCAGACATTAAAATGATTTTACCTTTTGTGGCAGTTAATGCCGGATTCAGTCAAGTATCTGATGATAAAGATGTCTTGTGTTCCTCATGTATTGGGTCAATTTGGGTTTACAGACACAGCATTCAAGTTACAGTGCAAATGCAGCATTGGAATCCATTCGTTTTGGACATCAATTCAACATGTTGTAATCTTAGGTCAAGGTGCCTTCAAATATTAGGAATGCACTACTCGACTGGATCAGACACCACCTCCTATTTGTATGACAATGGCAAAGTGTCCAAACTAAAAGTCCCAAAAGCTGGAGATTTCTTTGGTGATAACACTATCTAGTGAGAGCAAGGTGTGACAACAGAGGAATTGAAACAGAAGGACACAAATTTATTTGTTCACCCTATGGACAGCCAAAGAGAATGTCTATAAGTGAGATTAGATACCATCTGTACACAGAGAAAGCCGAAAGGCTACTGAAGCTGAAGTCTCTTCCACCAATGGAAGAGAACCTATTCGTGCACTGCAACATCAAGCGTGCCCATCTGAAGACCAATACACATGACAGCAGCTGACCAGTTGGTTCCTCCAGAACTGGATATTACAGAATATGTATGAGTGATAAAAGATGGCCAGTGCCAGAAACAGTCAGTCAGCCTCCAGGCTCAGATGATCTTATGCATGCGTTAAGTTGTAGCTGTAAAACCTAAGGCAAAGCATGCAAGACTTCCACTTGAAGCTCCCACCGCAACAAAATCTCTTGTACTATTTACTGTGCTAGTGAAAACAGCATTTGTTGTATCAGTCCTTTCAAAATTCAAGAATTTTTAAAACAAAGAAAATGATTAAAAAGGGGTTCTGGCAGAAAACACTAATGCAAGAGGACACCAAGAGTGGTTGTCTGATGTCAAGTGGTTCCAAGTGGTTTGGGCAAGCACGGACAAAAGCTGTCAGTGAATTTGATTACATACAAATACTAATACATCTCTCATTGAAATGTCCATAGTACTGTTAAACATTAAATACTGTGGAATTTAATTCATTACATTGTAAATGAATGAAAATTGGATTTTGTTAGAAAATTTTGTTGAAAATCAGTAAAAATTGGAAAATGCTGCGGACGTCAATTTTTGGTTGATGGAAATTTGTGGTAAATTGATGGAATTTTGATATTTTGCAAGCAAAATGACCAGATAATGAAATTTTGATGCCAGATTCATGCTTCTTGGGTCAAAATTATCTGAAAAAGTGGTATTGCATTTGATTCTAGGACAATTAGTTCAAAAGTTGTTGTTCCGGTTGGGCGTACGGCGGCCATTTTGGATTTATGCTAATTACTGGTGTTGCCCAAAGTTGCCAGAGTGGCAACCAGACTAAATTATTTCTTTGGACCTATATGATGATGAATCCATCATAAAACCTTACACTTCTCACACTTGCAAGGTTCACTATGGGACACATAGGAGTGGCTACTGGACTATTTGGTGTCCCAAGAATTGTTCCAGAGTTCCTGCCAGGTGGCATTGTCATGCTGTCTGTGTGCACTTCACTGCTCTCTGGTGGACATTATTCGCCTCAATTATTTGCTGTGTCCTCCTCCAGTCCTTATCAGTATTGGCCAACAACTGTGCATAAATACAGGAAATAAAACACCAATCCAGTCAGCCATCCATGTCATACTCATATCTCACATTAACAAGTTTCTTTTTCAGTTATATAAAAATACAGATCTGAAGTATGGCTCTGTCATTCTTAGAAGGTAGCAGAACAGAGAGCTTGGTGTAATGACAGCCTGATTAATGCAGAATTGAAGGAATGCATAGAACACAACAGAATGGTGCAAACCTTCTTTTATATAGTAGGATAGTTCTGTAACGCAATTAAATAATAACAGTAGGCTACAAAAAGTACAGAATTCACCTATGTCATGCTAAAAGACAATTTAATCAACTCTTTGAAATCTTACGATGCATCTCCATTGAACAAGCTCCTTTTTTACATACATGTATTTTTTCTTTAAATGTCTCCCATTGTCACACAATGAGTCACACATGGCACAAAAAACCACTTCGCTGTAAAAAGAAACTGAATGGAAAATGGCGTAAAAGAACATCATTAACAGATCGTTAGTTGGAGACTCCATTGTTGAATGCATGTCTCCTTCCGGGGAGAGTTATATGTGTCTTAAAAGAGGAAGGATGTTGGCACTCTTTAAATAGACATGCAATGTGGAGTAAAGGAAGTCTGGCACAATGTAAAGGTACAATTATACTATGTACAATTGTACAATGTACATTGTAGCAAGTCTTCCTTTAGTCTGACCGGAAGTGCCTATTTCTGTTGTAAAGATTGGCAAAATGTCTCTTAACTTTTGTAGATCAGCTGTTCATCTTTAACAAACCTTGCTACATTTCATGCTCCCAGCCAGCTCTTTCCATACAATGCACTGTACACTGTAGACCATCTTAATGATTATTGCAGTTTATGTTCCGTTCTCTTGAGGATTGAAAGGGAGGCGGGCTTGTGTAGTTGTTGCGTGCCGAGCTGCTAATCGCTGGGTCCAGGGTTTGAATCCGCTCTTGCCTGGTCTCCTGGGCCGACGTTGGACAGCTGTTTCAGTCATCTTTACATCATTGCCGTGTCCTCCTCCTGTCCTAATTAGCCTACCAAGTGCATTTATACAGGATGTAAAGCCCAATCATCCATCAACCCATCTTAAGGAGTGAAACATTTGCATCAAATTTTAAAACTTTTATTTGAACTTATTTCAAATGCCAAATGGGATGTTATTGATGAACTGTGAAATTCAACATCAAGGAAATTTTTTTTTTATAGGGACCAAATCTTGTATAGGCTTCATGTCTAGGTCTATATGCCTCTCCTATAACTGATACAAAGCCATGTAATCAGACTCAGACTCAGATCTGTGACTAGGACTTCCTCATGCAATATTTAAGAGGATCATTTTGATTCTGCCACATTACCCTTGATTTCATTGGCTCAATTTACTGTATACATCCTATAATTGAATAAAAAGTATCCTTGTCTGTGGCCAAGTACGACCTTGGTCAAAACGCCTGTCTGATTGAGAACTATTGAGGTTGGTCGCAGAATGAAGTACCTCAGACATGCAGAGTTAATCCCAAGGTCAACTCAATCTAGAAATGAGCTGGACGAGGTTGTGTGATTCATGTGGCATATTATTTAACTTGCAGATATCTGTTTCAGAAATGCAGATTTATGAAACTACTTGTACAGATATGTATGTACGTACAATGGTATATCATATTTGTATGAATCTTGTGTCGTTTGTGTGATTCAGAAGCTTCGTAAAATTTCACACTATATATAATATTGAATGCAAAGTGAAAAAATATGCCATACCATACATTATATATTTCTATGCAATATCAGATTTAGATTCAGATATTTCATTTGTAGCTCAGTTGCTGACACAATGTACACTGCCGCCTGTAAGTAAGTGAAATGCATGACATTGCGCCATTGCATCAATGCTAAAGATCCTCAGCCAAACTGCTTGTGGAGGCATGAATTCTCATCGGATGAAAGGGAAACAAAGTGCGTCATAAAGGCCGATGTGTGAGGCAAGTGGGATAAAAAAAGCAGACCATTTTCTTTGCTGTAGTCAGAGTTAGGTATGGGTCAAAGTCTTTGATAAGTAAGTGAACCACACTTCCCTATGTTTTAACATTGGGCCTGCGTTTCACTTACTTATCAAAGACTTTGACCCATGCCTAACTGCAACTACAGCAAAGAAAATTGGCTGCTATTTTTATCCCACATGCCTCACACATCGGCCTTTATGACCCAAAATGTTTTCCTCTCAGTGGATGTGAATTCGTCCTTCAAGAAGCAGTTTGGTTAAGGATGTTTAAAATTGATGCAATGGCACAATATCATGCGTTTCACTTACTTACAGGCGGCACTGTACCTATATTTCTGCAATGACTGAATGAGTGTCACTGAAACCATGAACCAACCATTTTCCACATGGAAATGCCTCATCCTCATCCTCTACCCATGCTGTTTATACTAAGGGAATTTATTTTTAGTGCAATGTAACACAAAATGAGTTTTCATTCAACACCAATTCAGGAATCTCATTGCAGTCATATGCCTGGCATCAAATGTACAATTGTAAAAAAAAAAGAAATTGAATAGAAGCAGTGGAAAAGAACATCATTAACAGATTGTTAGTTGGAGACTCCATTGTTAAACATAGTCACTTTCTGGGGAGACGCGGCGTAAAAGCGGGTGGATATGTTGGCACTCTTTAAATAGACATGCGATGTGGAGTAAAGGAAGTCTGGCACAATGTAAAAGCACCATTGTACTATGTACAATTGTACATTGTAACAAGTCTTCTTTTGCAGGATTAGATAATGCAAAAACTCTACATATATGTTTCTGGAATTCCAAATGTTGCAAGTTGCAAAATGTTTATTTCTACCATGAATACGCTGAGGTCCCATGAATCATTTGTAGCTTCAACTTTACAAAAGCAAATTTGATTATTTTTGATGTTTGTAAAAGACACAACTAATGAAATCCTCACCCTCATCTCACTAATGACAGTCCTTTGAAATTCAGTTACTATCAATTCCCAAAATAAACCAGTCATTGCCATTGCAGAAAGATTGTCTTGTTTTGGTGTTTGGGTTTCTTCCAGCCATCTATATGAAGCTCCTTCAATCTACATTTCAAGCCTTCCAATACAGTTGCAGGTTTAAAAATAAAACACACTTTTCAATGAAACTAATCGGTATATTCAGAATCACAGACATGGTCAGGCTACTTGCTTTTGAAGTTTCCAAGAAAGCCAACCTTGGCACTTCATAGACTCAATTTTGTTTATACAAATATATCCGATAACTGATACAAAGCCACACAATCTGTGACTAGGACTTCCTTTGCAAAATATTTAAGATATTGATTTTGATGCTGGACCTTAATATCTGTATACATCCTATAACTGAATGCAAAAGTAGTTTGGTCTGGTTGTGTTTTCATTCTACAATATCCAAGAAATTGATTCAGATTCTGCCACCTTAATCTTGTTTCACTGACTTGGACAGCTGTATACATCCTATAAGTGAATATTAAAGTAAATCATGTAGGCCAAGTTCTCATTGCATACTATTCAAGAGATTGATATGTATTCTGCCAGTGGGAGGTCACTGGGACCTTTGTCAAAACGCCAGTCGGATGGAAAACTATTGAGATTGGTCGCAATATGAAGCACCTTAGACACGCTGAGATAATCCCAAGGTAACTCAATCCAGATGCAAGCAGGAAAACGCTGCATGATTTATTCGACTTTATTGACTTGTAATTCATAACTGCAGACTTATGAAACTACTACTGTATTAATATCACACTTTTATAAACACTTGTGTTGTTATTGTCATAAAAAAGACTACTATGTAAAATGTCATCTTGTGTTTTCAAATAAAATTTCAAGCAATTCACCTTACAGTATGTAGGACATTTCTTTTCATTACGTATCAAGAGTGAGCCAATTGTTTTTCTGAAAGAAATACATTTCAATCTGTTCCCAAATCCTATTTGCCTTCCGGCAACTTGGGAGGAATAATTGCCATCGTCTTTTGAACATCTGCAAAATTAAGAATAATTTCGAGCAATTTGCATGCTCAACACTCACTAATAAACATGCTCAGATCCTTGGTGACGTGTGCATGGAATTTCCAAGAAGGAATTTCTTCAAAATTATCCATAAATTGTTCTAATCATTGCAAAAGAAAGTCCAAGAGCAGAGAGAACATCGTTGTGATGCCTTGCAGGATGAGATCATCTGTAGTGGCATTCTCGTGCAAAAACTCAATTGCGTCTTGAATTCCAGATGAATTCCAAGCTTGAATTAACTTGCTACCAAGTGTGCATAATTCTGACAAATTGCTCTTCAACACCACAGCGACAAGATTTGGAAGTACTATGATTTAAAATAAGATTCTGAACATGGGGTAAATGTGTTTTATTGTATGAAATCCCCTGTCTCATTTTATAAATAAAAGCTCTATGTATTGAAAAGATAAACTCCAAAATTAGACACAGGGGAGGATCCAGAAAATTCCGGTGGGGGGTCTATCGGGCTATCGCGTTGCGGAACGCATAATTCACGACATAACGCGACTGCGCGCGGATAAAATTAACATGTAAAAATACATAAATTTTGGTCTGGTGGGGGAGGGATGCATCCCCCCCATCGCCCCATCCCCCCCCCATGCGTACGTCCCTGATTAGACACATTCCAAAGAATGTAGATTTTTGGTTCCTGTTCAAAGTCAGGCACTGTTTTAGCCGTTTAGGTTTCCAGATGATCATCTTTCTACACAATAACACAATTCAATATATTCAGAGTCAGAGACAGGTCTGCATAACATAAGTAAATATAACCTTGGCTTCACAGATTCCGTTTTGAATAGGCTATAGCCACTATACACTGATATCTGCATGGTATATAGGTAACAACTCAATCTGTGACTAGGACTTTCCTTGCACAATATTTGATAGATTGATTTGGATTCTGCTTCTGGGAGGTCACTGGGTTTGAGCGAAAAATATTGAGATTTGTCTCAGTATGAAGTAACCTAGACACACTGAGTTAATCCCAAGGTTAACTCAATCTAGATACGAGTATCACTGCAAGAGGAGCATGATTTACTTTGGATTGCACAAGGTAATCTGTACGGAGAAATCAATTTCAAATAAACAGAAAGAAAAGCAGCAAGAACTGAAAGAATTCTTCTTGTAGTAGCTTTATAGATGTAATTGAAATATCAATCCCAAAATATATAATATGCTGGGACTTCCTTTGCACAATATTTTTAAAAGAGGTTGATTTTGATTCTGCCAGTCGGACGTCACTGGGACCTTTAATTGTCAAAATGCTGGTTTTATCAAAGACTATTGAGATTGGCCATAATATAAAGTACATTAGACACGCCAAGGTAATCCCAAGGTTAACTCAATCTAGATACTGCAAGGGGGAGCATGATTTACTTGGGATTACACAAGGTAATCTGTACGGAGAAATCAATTTCAAATAAACAGAAAGAAAAGCAGCAAGAACTGCAAGATTTTTTTTCAGTAATAGCTCTAGTGAATTAAAATTATCAATTCCCAAAATAATTAATATACTAGGACTTCCTTTGCACAATATTTAAGTGGTTGATGGGGAGGTCACTGCATGGGACCTTGTTTGAGGAAAAAACTATAGAGATTTGTCGCAATGTAAATACTTTAGACATCCACAGTTGATCTCAAGGTAATCCAGATACAAGCAGGAAAAGGATGCAAGATATATTCGACTTTATTGATTAACTTGCGGATCCATGAAACTACTTGAACTGATATGTATTAATTTCATAAAAAAGGCTGCTATGTGGAAATATCATATGTAAATACAATTTCAAGTAATTTACCACACAGTGTGTAAGACGTTACTTTGCATTTAGGATCAATGAAAAAGTGAGCCAATTGGTTGTTAGAAGGAATACATGCCCATTTTTTGTGTTTGGTGCAATAAAATAAATACAAATTGTCATTGAATTAAAATTGAACTTTGAATTTTCAATATGTAGCTGAATTTTCTTTCACAGTTTCCAAATCCTATTTGCCCTGTAATTTGGGAGGAAGGATTACCATCATCTCTTGAACATCTGCAAAATTAAGAATAATTTCGAGCAATTCACATGCTCATCATTCACTAATGAGCATGCTCAGGTCTGCGGTGGTGTGTGCAGGGAATTTCCAAAAAGGAATTTCTTCAAAATTATCCATAAATTGTTTTAATCATTGCATAAGAAAAGTCCAAGAGCAGAGAGAACATTGTTGTGATGCCTTGCAGGATTAGATCATCTGCAATGGACATTTTCATGCAAAAAATTTGTGGGTGGAATGCCATAAATTCGCAAGTTTGTTGAGATGTCTTGAAAATTATTGTAACTTCCACTTCACACCAACGCAACTTTGATCAGGCCTCATGTTGATGTTAACTAAAACGGCCTGCTCATGGCGTAAATGTTTTACATTGTGTTAGCTATACTCTCACATGTCATCAGTCAAAGCTCCAA
Source organism: Platynereis dumerilii (assembly GCA_026936325.1). NCBI lineage: Eukaryota > Metazoa > Annelida > Polychaeta > Phyllodocida > Nereididae > Platynereis > Platynereis dumerilii. The sequence goes on along the minus strand of JAPTHN010000254.1, from coordinate 250,050 downwards.
GTAATGTTAATTATCAATAGCAAAAAATAAGACACTGATCTATATCCCCAAGAAAAGTAAATTTTTGTAGATTGCTGAATACTTCTCGTCATCTGATACAGGTCAAGATTTCACTCTACATGTAATGAAACCAATTCAATATACTCTGAGTCATACATACATGTCTATACTTTTCTTTGGATTTTTATGAAGCCAACTTTATTTTGCTAATGCAACTGGAAATTGATTCAAAATAAACAAGTCTATAACAAGGTTTTCCTTTGCAAAATATTTTAAAAGAGATTGATCTGAATTCTGCCACCTTAACTTTGGTTCAATGTGCTGTACTGCAAAGCCTACATCCTAAAACTGAATATAACAATAACTTGGTCTGTGAACTAGAGTTGTAGATCCTCAATCTTCGGCTCCATATAGTAAAAGGATTTTAGCTTCAGAAGATGACGTCTCGTCGTCTTCATCAGATGAGACGTTGCAGAAAAGTTTGGTCTGTGAAGTTTTTCGTCTTCAATATTCTAGAGAATGACTTTGTTTTGCTACCTTACCTTTGATTTCATTGGATCAAGCTAGCAGGGTGTCACAGCAGATTGTATCAACAGCTGCTGATAAATCCAACACCTGGATTACAACCTAAATATAGTAATGAAATATCAAGACCATGTGGTCTCCCAGTGGACAGACTTGTATTGGTCAATATGAGTACCGTAGAACGGGGTGACTTTGAACACTTTTTTGAAAAAGATTGATCCTCTATGAATACAAAGCTAAATGAGATACTGGAAGTATTTGATTTCTGATTATATTCTACTAAAGCCTAGTTTCGTTCTACATAAAGTCATTGTGACTGGAATTTTTTTTTTCATGATTTTGATCAATAAACTTAACATACTTCTTTTTGCAAAATACTATAGCCTGTGAACTTAGATCTCCACAATAGTACAGAGTGACCCTGGCCTTATAAATACTTACCTTATTACAATATCACTCGAATACTTCCAAAATCCACCAGAAACTTGTTGGAGGCTATTCAGAAAGACCAACAACTAATAATGAAAGAGGATGATGTTGAATTGTAACAATCTGCGGGGTGACTTTGAACATCACATTTTGATGGTGAGCGCGGAGACCATCACATTTTCCCGCAAGCTATATTCACATATATATCATATTTCATAATACAATGCATATAATTCAATGTCTGAATGCATATTTATTATATTAGGCAATCATTTAACTCCAAAGGCACGGAAGTAGATCAAGAATTAAAAAGTCACAAAAAATTTAAAAAACAGCGAGAAAATTTCAGGGAAAAGCAATCAAGCCCCGCAAAATTTGTAAATAGAGATTAACATTTGTTTTCTGAGAATTGATGGTTTTCTTTCATTGAAACTTACTCTGTTCAAAGTCACCCCGGATCTCGGGGTGAGTTTGAACGCCTATTTATCCATTCATCATGTCAATCTCAAAATGCTGATGCACAGGTTAACTACATGCCAGTGGCCAACATTTTATCCCATGAAATATCACATAGATCTTATATGATTTAAAAGATAAGGGAATTGAGGTGAAAACTGTTCAAAGTCACCCCGTTCTACGGTACTTATGGTTGTCACCGGTTGACCAATTGTTAAAAGTGTTTCAGGTATTTCCACACATATTTTGTTTCTTCAACTATTTCTAGTCTGTATCTTTAAATCAAACTAGTGCAGCGGCTCCATTTTTAGATTTCAAAGGAAAATTAACATTTTTCTGTTGCAGATTTGAAAAAGCACCAGAAGAAATTATTAATGTTTAGCCCTTAGAATTGTGATATATTATGAAATTTGCTATTTAAATTATTTGAATAGCATAAGCCTAAATTGAACGGTAATGAAGAAATTGATAAGTTTGTATTGTGATTATATTAAAAACACAAACTGATGAAGTTGGCAATGCGAAAACAGAATATCATTCACAGCCAAAAAAAATAAAAATAATGATCAACAGATTCAGAGATTTATTTGAAAGCATAAATCAAAAATTAAGTCAATCTTATAATTGGATTGAAATATCTTAACAAGAGTATAGAAAACATATGATCAAAGAAGTGACTTCCTTGTTGTCACACCAGGGTCTCATCATTGTACGAGTTGGTTCACAGTCAAATCAGAAGAAGTTCATGAGTGCAGATACTTCTCGCAATCTTCAAATGTCTTTTCAGGGTTTTCTGAAATAGTCAAGACAAAAGATTGTATTATCTCCAAAATAGTGTTTAAGTCATTTTACTGATATTTAAAGTCAAGACATTTTATTTTGGCAGTAAGTTTTTAGCCAATAAAACAATCCATGAATAAGTCTGAGGTTTAATTTTTGGTTTATAAGGGTTAGTACACCATGACCAAGCATGATTTGGATTAAATACATGTCCTCTTATCCCCCAGCCTTATCATACAGGCACTTACAATGCTAAATTCTTGCTGCTCTTCAGCACATTTAGAGCTATTTTTAGCCTTCTGTTGTGACATCATCAGCATTGTTGGCTCTATGACATCACTGAAACAATGGTGACATCACAACAGCAGCAATAGAAGCAGCAGAAGAAAATGGCTTCTTGAGCTGTTTTGACAACAATGTTATTGTGATGGAACTACCTCAAAACCAGGGCTACAACATGCCAATACTTCCAAATGTTTATGAAACCCTTTGGTCAAGGTGTCAGGAACAGGAGGAGACAAGTATTTTTGTCAAGAGTAAGGTATGTTTTTAATTATCAGCCAAAATCTTACTGCCAAAATGAAATGTCTTGACTTTAGTCAATGCAACATAAGTTAGGTAACTGAACGGAGTTAAGAATGTACACAAGATTTTTACAAATATGGCCGCCAAGGTCACAGAAGTAGGTCAAGGTCACTCATTTCAGAACTCATCCAAGGTCTTGGCATGATACAAAATCCCTCTTAGTTTAAAGTTCCCAGAATTAATACAAATGAAGTTATCTTGCAGACAAGGATGGTGGACAGCTAGACAGACAGACAGACAGACGGACGACGCTGGCCTCTGCAATACCCAGGCCATGTGAACATGGCCGAGGGTAAAAACTCAGTTGCAAACATTTTAAATGTTTCCGAATTATACGCTGAACATTTTAAACAAGTGTTCATGTACGACGTCATATATGATTCAAACTTTTGCAGCCTGCTATATATTCATTACTTAATGTAATTTCAACACACTTTTTAGTTAGTTCAAAAACGTACCTTTATAGTACTCCCCTGAAAAGTAAAGCAAAACTACATCTTAATAGGATTAAGTAAAGCAAAACTTCATCTTATTCTGAATTGATAATCAATGTCGCAACAACGTTGTTACAATATCAAAAAATGTCCCAATTTTGAAGATTAGGCCTACATCAAATTATGTTACCAAAATAGTGTGAAACAAGGTCAATATGACTTCAGTATGTGACATTGTGAAGTTTTACAATGAGCATTGTGAGAAAATCTTAATGTTGTGTTTATGTTGTGGTACATAACTTCTACCATGCATCTCTGTGTCACCACAGACAAGCTCTCCATCATGCAGCAATGTTGTGCTTACATGGTGCGCCCATTGGGTTCACAGTCACAGCCAGTGTTGTTTAATAGGTTAGTTTAGAAAGGTAATATTGCTGACAAAAGTTTAGACCTCGTTAATATTTTGTCAATATCAGAGAAAATTGGTGGCGCTTATAGATGAAACATTTCTGTGTGGATTTTTCTTGCCTCTGCATCAGGGATGTTGTATAACAGAGAAAATTCGACTATTTTTATCATTTACTTGAATATGTGTGATAAATACAATTTTCAGGTGGACTAAACTTACTCTCTGATGCAGCTTCCATCCACAAGAACCCTTAATGGCATTGCACGTTACAGGAAAGGTGGGCAAATCATTCAATGTTATTTTAGACAAGTTAAAGACCTACTACCATGTTTTGAAATAGTAAGTAAAAAGGTATTTTCCACAAAAAATAAAAGTGACTGAAGTTAGAGTACCGACTGGGAGTACGGCAGTTTTGCAAGCAATCAGATAAATTAATAGTTACCCTTACAAGTAATCCGTCTACAATCTGATAACCTTCTATTTGGGTTACTAGCAACACTTACGGCATGCATTGAGGCTGAAATCTTGAAAGTAACTTGTGTCCTGCACTCCGTCACTGTACTCGATACAGCTATATTTTGCGGGACCAAATGCCAATATTTCACCCTTCTTGTGTTCACTCAAAAGTATATACTCAGTTTCTGTTGTAATTAGGTCATGGACAACTTTCCATTGATGTAGACTTTGAAATGACCGTGTGATTTGGGATGGAAGTCAAAGCCAATCATCATCCAAGGAGAGTTCTTTGACTCATCGCCAGATTGCGTTTCTCGTTTGTTCTTTTCAGAATGTTTCACCTTATTTCCAATCAGTTGAATCCAACCAGACTGATCTCCATTCTCAAAAACACAATTATTGAATTCTTCTTCATCAACATCTGGAATTTCAATCTCATTTTCTTTCATTTGAAGGTGACCAAATTTCACGAACGGATAGTCGAGCCCAACATACCCATTCTTTTTTATTGAAAATTCTATTCCTCCGTACGAAATATCTGAAGCTCCTTTCATATAGAACTTCATACCAAAGGAATCTTGTCTTATGTCTTTAAAAAATGAAATATTAGCAAATTGCGGTTTGATCAAGTGAGTTGGTGCAATTTCAATTCCTTCCCCTCCGGCACAGCTTGGAGTAATAGCTCTTAATAAAGAACCTTCGGGTAAGTTGTGATCAGACTTCTTAAGTGGCATGTATCAGTGGCTACTATTGTGCTACCACACTTGATTTGCTGTTGTCCTGCGAATAAAATTAAGCGGTATTGAGAAAACCGATTACAATTCATGTAGTATTAACTGGAAAGTTATTCTGAATAGAGACGTAATAATCATTGTAATCAACTTTATAAGGATAACCATCAACAATAAAACAAGGGAAATAGATTTGACTAATGCCCCATGTATATATTTTTCACTATTTGGCATGTTGACGAATTTGTGGAGGTGTAAAAAACGAGCATGTACATGTTTGTGGATGTGTAAAAATGAGCATAAGTGCTCGTGTATATGTAATAACTAACACTCGTGGATGTGCTTTATTATTCATTCGTGGACCTGCCAATACTAGCATTCGTGGAGGTGTTACAGGTTTCAGTTTTAGGGTCAAAATTAGGTTTAGGGTTAGTTTTAGCCAAGTTTAGGGTTAGTATGTTCGTAATTACACTTATACAAATTCGTGAATGACAATATTTCACACTTCCACGAATGCCAAATTCGTGTACATGTTTGTTTTTGCAGGTTTCAAATGCATCCACAAGCAAAATATTGAAAAATATATACCTCAATGCTCTCAAAATCAGTCAATATTTGTATATATAGTAATTAAATGTGCAAACAAAATTATATTCTTACCATTGAAGACAACAAGTAGTTTTATCAAGGAGACAAACAGCGGGATGTGATGTGTTTGCATCTTGTAGGTCTCTTATGTTGTCTGTGTGGATTGCAGTTGGGTCTCTAGGGTTAGGTGAATGCTTCAATCAAACATTGAGTCTGCTTTAATTTATACTTATTGATCAAGATAATTGTGGCCCGGCTGCTCTAAATAACACAATATTTTCATAATGTTTTGGTTGTCAACCTGTCATTCAAAAACCTATCCACTGTTTGTAATAATTAGCCATTATATTTTCATTCCGCATCGTGTCATTTCGTTCTGCAAAGTCGACATGACGTTTCAAAATCACAGAGGTAATTTTTGTCGCATATTGCAAATGAATTAACATGAAAAAATTGTGGATGCCAAACACCATAATGCAAGCATGTAATTAAATTAACATGATAAATAACAATCCACCTGGCATTACAGGTGTTTTATTAAGAGATAACAGAACGTCACACAGATGATAGATCAATCGTGAAAAACACCTGTACAGCATTAAATCCTCACTGACAACTGTAAATGACCATAATCGCGTGGCAATTAAAATGGCTGTAACATTGATCAAACTTTATTTAAAATAACCGTGACGGACAGACAATTTTTAACATTTAGCGTCTCAACATCGCACAACATACTTACAGAAATTTGTGGTAGTGAATAGTGGCCCAAATGGGAAATTATCATTTCATAGAAACTGTGGTAATAATTATTCATTTTCTGTGTCCTCAATGGAGGCGGTGTTCTATGCTGGGGCAACTGAAAGACCCTGGGCATCCCTGAATTAATAGGGTATGTACCAGCAGTGATGGAAATGGGGGGGAGCTCGGGGGAGCTGAGCTCCCTTGACCAAAAAACAGGGGGAGCTGTACCCTGCTACAGCTCCCCCAATGATCAGTGGTGAAATTACAATTATCATGCTACTTTTTCAGTCTTCATGGTATTTTTAGCCGAAATTGTGCTATGATTGGAAGAATTATTTCCCTTTAAAAAGTTTGGAATGGCGAGCCGCTGCCGCACGAGTCGAGAGCTCCCTCGATGAAAATTTTCCATTTCCATCACTGTGTACCAGACTCACAGTCTTGTCATCTCATCATCATCATATGGCGATCGCCTGCCTTGATATAGCCCACTAAGGTGCTGCAGAGGCGTAAAACACAAACAAACAAACATCTGTGTCCTCAAATGTTTGTTACTAAATAAAACAACACCATGTGACATGTGAGAAAATACCCCCATCCGAAATTAAACTCCTGCTCATAAATATGGAATACTTTTTTCGAAAAAAAAAAGTAAAATAAATGGAAATTTCAGAGTGTGAATGTAAGCAATGTCCATTGTAAAGGTCAAGACATCTTCTCTAGTCACTCTTTGAAAGCCTCAACTACATTTTTTTCAAGAATTTTTAATTTTTGGTTTAATGCACCTCACCCTAAAACCCCCCCTGAATTTCCATATTTCGTGCTGTACCTTTTCCTGCCCAGGGTTAAGGCCGCAGCATGTGTTTTAAACTGCAGCATGTTCTTCCCCTTAGTGGTCATTGCAAGTAATTGCTATTGAATCAGCCCATTGTATGCTCCAGTAGAAATTGCTGAAGTTTTCAAATCCAATGAGAATGTGGAAGTATTCCATATTTATGAACAAGGGTGTATTTATTTCAAGATTGCCCAAAGAGAGAGGAGGAGATTGTCCACTGTCCAGCATATAACAAAAATGAAAAGATGTCAATGGGACAGGGGCCAAAGCATTCATCTTGGTTTCACCATGTCTCTTATTTGGCCAAGGTTTCACTGACTCAACTTATTTTATCCTATAGGCTATTTATAACTGAATACTTACAAAGCCGCCTGTATGTAAATTTATGTGAAACATGATGTGATATTGTGCCATTCCAATAATGCTAAACATCCTCAACTAAACTGCTTGTGGAAGAATGAATTCTCATCCAATGACAGGAAAACATACATAAAGGACGATATTTGTAACATGTGGGATGATAATGGCTACAGTACCAATTTTCTTTTCTGTACTCAAGTTATATGGGTCAAAGTCTGTGATGAGTAAAACACAGGCCAACTGGTATTTCAATGGGAAGGGTGCTTCACTTAGTTATCAAAGGCTTTGACCCATACCTAACTCCGACTACAGCAATGAAAATTGGCTGCCATTGTTATCCCACATGCCTCACATATCGGCCTTAATGACCCAATTTGTTTTCCTCTCATCGGATGAAAATTCATGCTTCCACAAGCAGTTTGGTTGAGGAAGTTTAGTTTTGACATTGATGCAATTGCACAATATCATGTGCTTCACTTATTTACCGGCAGCACTGTAGGTAACTCTCTCTGGCCAAGTCATTTTTGCTTTTTTTTTCTCAAAAGTGATTGATTTGGATTCTGCCAGTGGGAGGTCACTGGAACCTTGGTCAAAATGCCAGTCTTATTGAGAACTATTGAGATTGGTCGCAATATGAAGCAACTTAGACACGCTGAGTTAATCCGAAGGCCAACTCAATCTGGATACTGCAAGAGGAGAATGATTTACTGGGGATTATAAGAGGAAATCTGTATTGTATGTAATGTCAGGCAGCAATACTATTGTCCAACGTCCATTTGTATTGATGTGCATCCTATAGCACTCCGTGTTATTCGAATTTCTGACACAGTCAGACTGTAAGACACAATAAATTGTGTATAACAGCTAAGTGAACATGATCAGACTACATATTCCTTATAGGGGTCTATATCATTGCCGACATTCGATACGATACTATCATCTATACACTTGATCGATACATGATTCATACTGCCTGTCCGCAAATTTGGGCCTATCCGCATTTTAGAGAATCCGCCTCCCGAAAAACCAAATTTTTGGCCCGGAAAGTTGTACTCGCAGTGGAGCGGACATCAAAATGAAGATCTTCTTGAGTTCAGTTCATGATTTTGCGGATATTTTCAGTCAAATCTCGGCAATAAAATGTATTTTTTATCTGGATATGGCATAATTGAACCGAACCAAAACTTCTGCTTTGAAAACCGGTTCGGGAACCGGCCAGACTGTACCGGTATGGCCGGTATTTATCGAACCGGTGTAGTGCTCTCATATTCAATCTTGCAGCATCAACTTCTGACCTCCATTGAAGATACATCCTTAACATCTGTCCGTTCCCATATGTCTAATTTAGGTCCATTGGCGCAACACTATTGTTGACCCTTTATGTAGTCTCACTTACATTATATTAAGGAGACTATGGAAGACTATCAAAGGTGGTGTACCGATTTACATGAATTCATGATATGTCCTTTGAGGGATGCTTGATGAAGGTTTAGATTCAGGCAATTTTTAATCCCAAGAATTGTGTAAAACAGAAAACTGGTCAAAAATCTTTTAATCACAGTCCTACAGATTGTGAGTCAAGCTTTAGGAACCGTTCTGAATTTATGACTGGGGGGGATGGGAGTTTTGCTGGAACTTCCCGTCAAAAATTGATACCCCCCCTTGAGTTTCATGTTGATTTTTAGTACCCCACCTCGACATACAAAGCAATACACACATATACTGTTATACACGGCCACGCGTACAGATTCGCGTCATTTCGCAGACTTTTGTGCATAAAAAGTCCAAAAATTTCTTACTCCCCTTGGTAGTGTTTTCAAAAAGTAATACTCCCTCTTGACACAGGTGTGAAAAGTAAGTACCCCCTCGGCCAAACTCCCAGTTATAATTCTGAAAAGAACTCCCAGTTATAATTCTGAACGGTACCTTAGGACTAGCAGGGCCAACAATGAGAAGAAATGGCACTGCAAAATCAAAACGAGCCATTTCCTACACTGTTATGTTGAGTCAATGTAATTTACACACTAGGGCCCTGCACGGGATGAGACGGGAGTCACGGGACTACATGTATGGGTCCCACCTCCCGTGGGACCCACGGGAATCCCTAACTGTTTTGGGGAGTGGGACGGGAGCGGGATCAGAAATGGCGGGATGGGACGGGAGTGGGATCCTCTTCATCCTTGAGGCCCGGGAGCGGGACGGGAGTGGTTCTGTCCTGGCAAATCACTGAACTTTAGATTAAAAAATTCCAGTCTTCTTCAATATTCGCTCATTTTTGAAAACATTCCATAAGCTCACTGTCAATTGAGGTCATAGGCTATCAATAACTATAAAAATAGTTTGACATGACCTATTTCTATCTGTCTATCTGTCCAATAGTGTATATCTATCTATTTGTCCAATGGTGTCTATCTATCTATCTATCTATCTATATATCTATATATCTTTCTATCTATCTATCTATCTATCTATCTATCTATCTATCTATCTATCTATCTATCTATCTATATATCTATCTATCTATCTATCTATCTATCTATTTATCTATCTATCTATCTATCTATATATCTATCTATCTATCTATCTATCTATCTATCTATCTATCTATCTATCTATCTATCTATCTATCTATCTATCTATCTATCTATCTATCTATCTATCTATCTATCTATCTATCTATCTATCTATCTATCTATCTATCTATCTATCTATCTATCTATCTGTATAAAAGTGTAGCATCGGGGGATTCTGCCTTGCTTTGTCCAAGGTCATCTGTTTCTCTCCTGCACTTCCCAGATGTTTTAAAAACATTGATCAATCATCTCCCATGTCTTCATCAAAAGCAGCCAATTTCAAATCACTTCCCATTCTCTCTTCTTCAGCTGGGCTAATTTTTTTCCTCTTTCTTTCTCTAAGACTAAGTTGCTATATCGTGTGAATTTCTCTGCATTCCCACCAGGGTATGACAGAGACAAGGGCTTCTGCGTACATTGTTTATTTCCATTTATAACCACTGCCTGATTATAATAATTAGTCGTGGAGTGTACAGTGCCTCTGGATATTATGCCAACCGTAGCAATGCTAAACATCCTCCACCAAACTGCTTGTAGAAGCATGAATTCTCATCTGATGAGAGGAAAACATTTTGGGTCATAAAGGCTGATATTTCAGGCATGTGGGATAACAATGGCTGCCAATTTTTTGTGCTGTACTCGGAGTTAGGTATGGGTCAAAGTCTTTGAAAAGTAAGTGAAACACACCTCCCATTGAATAACATTGGGCTTGTGTTTCAATTGCTTATCAAAGACTTCGACCCATACCAAACTCCAAGTAGAGTAAAAAAAAAAAATTGGCAACCATTATTATACCACATGCCTCAAATATTGGCCTTTATGTGTATGACCAAATAGCTTTTTGTGTAATTGGATGAGAATTCATGTTTCCAGAAGCAGTTTGGTGGAGGATGTTAAGCATTGCGGCAACGGCAAATTGTCACCCGTTTCACCTATGGACCGTTCAGAGTTTATGACTGGGGAGGGGGTGGGAGTTTTTGGCCGAGGGGGTACTAACTTTTTACACGTGTTTCAAGTGGGTAGTAATTTTTGACAACATTTTCAAGGGGGGGGGGTAAGAAATTTTAACAAAGAAAAAATGTTGAAAAAAATGCATAAACTCTCTTTATTTGGACTTTTCTACGTGCAAAAGTACGCGAAATGACGCGAATCTGTACGCGTGGCTGTGTATAGCAGTACATATATGTGTGTATTGCTTTGTATGTCGAGGGGTGTACTAAAAATATGCGTGGAACCTAAGGGTGGGGTACTAAAAATCCGTATGAAACTCAAGGGGGGGTATCAATTTTTGACGGGAAGTTCCGGTAAAACTCCCGCCCCCCAGTCATAAACAGTGGCGTAACTGGGTGGTCTCGAATGGGGGGGCACCTGGGGGGGCACGCGATTCTCTGGTGGGGCACCCACTATACTAATTGTATATTTTAGCCGGAGTTGGAAAGTTCATATGGGGGGGCACCTGGGGGGGCACAGGTCCAATATGGGGGGGCACGTGCCCCCCCGTGCCCCCCCATAGGGACGCCACTGGTCATAAATTCTGAACGGTCCCTTACTTACATTGTACAGATGGCACTGTAGCTTCATTCCTACCCCACTGACCCCCCAATTACTGCATCCACAGTTTGATTCCATCACCGCGACAAAATAATATATAAATGGCACTGTCATGATATTCATGCAGCATTTACTATTGTCATAGAACTACTGCACTATTTTAGATTTAGTTGAGATAAATAATACATGGAAAAGGTAAATTTATATTTTAAAGATCGAGTTGTTGATGCTATATTACTGAGATTGGTAAAACCACAGGCATGCAGAGGTGATTTTTTACTATTAGCCGTGAGCTGCACTCATATAGGGGAAAGTTGGGTAATATAGGCAGTAGTTTAATATGAGCACCCTTTGCCATATGAAAACTAATGCTGGTAGGTGCTGACCTCTGTTGGAATTTGTAAGTCTTTTGAACCTGATCATCTTCTCAGCAGACAGTGTCTTGATTTATGCCATGATATTCACGGTATTGTCACTGGAACATTTGGTTGTCATTTCTTTCGTCATTTTTGCTTCGGGAAATTGCCTCTAGTATGTTGTTGACAGTAGAAGATGCCTCGAAGTGATGTCAATTTTGTTAGAGATACTCTTCCCTTGACAATAAAGTGTGGAAAGTGGCTGCCCATAATATCAGATATTTGTGATGCACCAAAATACAGCATGATGTGTTGTAGGTTAATATGAGCATATTGCTTGTCTGATTTTATGGGCATATGGGTGCTTCTGTATTTATTGTGCAAAATGTTTGTCTGCTTATATGGGCATGTCCAGCAGGGGTGATCACTGCTCATATTATCCTACAGAATACTTAGTTTTCAAATTCTGGCACCGACCCTCTTGTTGAGGACTAGCTGCAGTGCCTAATTAGTATGTAGATAATGGTATCCCACAAAATTTGGCAAATTCTAAAATGTTGTTATGGACTCCTTGTGCGCTATTGTCTATTACAACATAAGCTGTCATCTTCAAGAATAGCAGTTATCCGAGTGCTCATATTATACTGCTTAGGTGCCCATAAAATGCCCTATCAGGTTAATATGGGCAGTTTTTAAAATTTTTTCATAGTGATATTACACAAAAACAAATTGAGCAAATGTCCTAAAATTACCTTCACGTTTTAGCCGTATTCCAACTTTGTCTTACAAAACAGGAATACTGCACTTCTCACATGGCTAGAGCCAGAAGACAAAAGTATGCTCATATTACCCAACTCTCCTAGGGCTAATTTCTTTCACAACCACTTTTAATGCGACTTACAAGTGCATAAATACAGGACATAAAGCCTATCCATCTATTCCTGTCATGACGGGAATCTCTGGTTATACATATTGTAGCTGCTGTGTGAGCCTATGAGGAATGATCTTATTTCAATTTCATTGCTCGAAGGAAGGCAACCTTGACTACAATTTCCTGCAAAACATTTGTCTGATTGAGACAGACATTGCACTGAAATTGGAGAATTGCAACAGAAAATAAATGGGGTACAGTGCCGCCTGTAAAAATCTGAAATGCATGATATTGTGCCAATGTGCCATTGCACTAATGATCAACATCCTCAACCAAACTGCGTCTGGAAGCATTAATTCTCATCCAATGAGAGGAAAACACGTTGGGTCATAAAGGCCGATATTTGTAATATGTGGGCTGCTAATGACTGCCAATTTTCTTTTCTGTACTCGGAGTTAAGTATACATGGGTCAAAGTCTTTGATTTATAAGTAGGTGAAAAACAGCCCCAATGTTATTTCAATGGGAAGGGTGGTTCGCTTACTTATAAAAAAATTTGATCCATACCTAACTCCGAGTACAGAAAAGAAAATTGGCAGCCATTGTTATCCCACATGTCCCAAATGTCGGCCTTTATGACCAAATATGTGTCCCTCTCATCGCATGATAATACAGTATCAGGCATTTCACTAACTTACCAGGCGACACTGTATTTGAACTGTACCTGGAAAACACCAAGCAAATCTTGAGGAAAAATTGGATGCGGCAATCCAAGGACAAGGAATAATTGACAAACAGGGACAATTCTGCCAGAGTGAACGGTAATTTGATAACACAAATTGGAAAGGAAAAAATGGACTGGGTATAGTTCAAGGACAAGACACAACTGACATATATGCAGACAATAATGAGGTTTAAATCAAATGGTATACCTTGGTGAAATATAATGCAGATCATGGTGTTAAACAAATGTACATTTGTGGTTGACTTTTTTTGGTTCAACTGATATTGAGAATTGTATATTTATGGTGAAATATTAACATTACAATATAAGGTTGACATTTTTCAATAGATTATTATTCACCAGTAAAGCCTTCAATTTAGCTTTGTGGTAGAGTGGTTACAGACAAGGTCTGCCCTTTCAAAATAATGTCTGTCATAATTGGTGGCCACCTGTATCCACGTCTCTAATTGGCAATTATAAAATCCCTCACATAGAGTAAATATATAACATACAGATAGAGTAGTTCGGGGCAAGAAGCCCGGGTTAAGTGAGAGGCCCCCCAGGGTTATCCAAACTTACATTTTTGGTACATTTATCTATTGATAGGATTGAAGCTATAGAGGCGTTTTAGTTGTATTCACAAATTTTCAGGGCAAACAGCACCAAACCATAGTAGAAATTAAAGAAACAAAAAATGTGCATGGTTTTTGTAACTTTGACTAATTCTTTGAAAGGTGTCAGAAATAACTTAGGAAAAATTGAAAAATATAATGGATATCTGCATTGCTTCACTTTATGACCATCGCATAAATACGATTTGGATAATAATAAATAATAATAATATGGATTTATATAGCGCTAATTTCAGTAAACTGCTAAATCACTTATAGGAATTCTGAAACAAATGGGTTTTTAGTTTCTTCTTGAAGCTTTCCAAGGTTTTTGTAGTTCTAACTTCTTCAGGCAAACTGTTCCAGAGTTTTGGTGCTGCATAGGAAAATGCCCGATCCTCAAACTTATTTTTGTTGCATGGAGCAGGTTCTGCTAACAGCAGCTTGTGGTTACTTCTCAGGTTATGTTTCTGTTGTGATTTCACTTGAAGAAGATTTTGGATGTATTTCGGCGCCTGATTGTTGATTGCCTTCCATGTAGTCGTCATCAATTTGAATTGGATTCTTGCTGTGATTGGTAACCAGTGCAGTTGATTCCTACTATGGCTGACACTGTCATGTTTTTTCAATCTCTCAATTAATCGAACAGCCGAGTTTTGAGCAACCTGAAGTTTATTTAACAATCAGGTGGCAGTGCCATACAACAGCCCATTTCCGTAGTCCAAATGAGGGGTGACAAGTGCATTGACAGCAGTTTTAACTATTTCCATGTCTAGGTTTTTTCGGACTTTCGATAAGTTTCTCAAATTGAAATATGCGCTACGACACATTTTGTTGATCTCTTTCTCCATGGTCATATTTTTGTCAAAGAGCACGCCTAGGTTGCGGACATGGTCGGCAGTCTTGATTTCAACATTGTCTACATTGATAGATGTCATGTGTAGTTTCTTCAATTGGTTTGGTGCTCCTATCAGCAGAAGTTCAGTTTTATCTCCATTATTGCAAAGCTTGTTGTCATGCAAGAAATTTCAGATTTCAGCAATGCAATTTTCCATTTTCTCTGTTTCATGTTGTTCACCCAAAAAGGTTGGTTTAAATGAAAGGATGAGTTGCTCATCATCAGCGTACTTCTGATCATGAACTTGATTTCTTCGTGCTACTTCACTGACAGGGGCAACATAGGAGTTAAATAAGATAGGTCCAAGGTTGGAACCTTGAGGAACCCCAAAATTGAGTGGAAGTTTGCTTGATGTTTTGTAATTTATTATCACAGACTGTGATCTTTCAGAAATGTAAGATTTGAACCATCTCAAGGCTGCACTGTGTACACCATACCTGTTGCATAGTCTCTCTAGCAATATGCCATGATCAATTGTGTCGAATGCAGCAGACAAGTCCAACAATACCAGCATTGTCACCCCACCGTTGCTCATATTAAGCATAATGTCATTATGGATTTTTGTCAAGAGGGTTTCAGTGCTATGAAATTGCTTGTAGGCTGATTGTTTTTCATCCTCAAGATTGTTCTGAGTGAGGTGTTCAACGTACTGTTTGTCAATGATTTTACTCTGAAAAGAAAGGTTTGAGACTGGCCGATAATTCTTTTTGATCAGTTCAAGTCCCTCTTTCTTCAAAAGTGGTTTGACAAGTGCATGCTTAGTTCGAGGGGCATTTCTCCAAGTGTTAATGACATATTAACAATTTTCGTTATGATTGGCAGAAATTCATCGACACATTCAAGCAGTAGCCATGTTGGCATTGGATCAAGTTGGCAGTGTTTGACAGGCATTTCAGTGATAAGTTTCTTAACCTCTTGTTCTGATAGGGCCTTAAACTGATGTAAATTGTGACTGAGGTTGGTTTGAGATTCATCAGTTGTGTTCTTCATTCCTGAATCTAATTTGGATCTGATGATTTTGATCTTCCCATCAAAGAATTTGTTGAAGTCATTCGCTAGTTCTGTATCACTTGTGTGATGGGGAAGAGGCAGATCTTGTTTTCTGTTGAGGCGAGAGTTTAGAAGTTTGAACATCGCCTTAGAATTTCCTTTGTGGCTTGTATTTTACACCTAAGATCATCTGACTTCAGCTGATTTAGCTTATCATTTAGAGCATTTCGTTTTTCTTTGAAAATATTCCAGTCTTTTTCTAGACCGGTTCTTTTTCATAATTTTTCTGCTTTTCTCTTTTCCTTTTTAAGTGGCTTTATTTCCTGATTTGTGAAAGGGTTAGGTTTGCGCACAGTTACAAGTTTAGTCTTAACAGGGGCATGTTTGTCAAAAATCTTTTCAGTTGATCTGTAGAGTGCCACAAGTCTGTTCAAGTAGAGTGATCGATTATGGTGTGGTACCTTTTGTGACAGATGCTGCTCAATGTCTTTCTTAAATTTGGATATGTTTATGCTGCGGGTTTTCCGGAAGGCAATCTTCTTCTGTAGATTCTTGCCTTTGTTAATGTCAATATTAAAGAGGATACAGTTATGGTCTGACAGCAGATCGCTTACAGCACAGTCTCTGAGAGCTGTTATTTTGTTGGTTATTACCAGATCAAGTGTGTTTCCATCTTTGTGTGTTGGAGAAGACACATGTTGAACAAGGTCAAACATTTCAAGAATGTTGTTAAATTGGATAACTTTGGGATCATCTGGTTTATTCACATGAAAGTTGAAGTCCCCAATTACGATAGTTTCGTTGTGATAAGTCTGATAGTGCGATAAGAAGTTTGTGAATTCGCTGAAGAATTCTGATAAACTGTACTTGTTCTTTTTGGAGGGTTCTGGCCTGTATACCACAAGAATTGTGACAATTCTTCCATTTAATTGTAACTGAATTTCCATATGCTCAAAGGTCTTTGTTTTCATGCTGTCCTTTTTCATTGCTCTAATGCCTGTTTTTACAATGCATCCTACTCCACCTCCAGGTCTGCTCTCACGAGATGAACCCAAGTAAAAACATTCACCATTTCTTTCCAGTTCACCAATTTCAACTCTGTCGTCTGCTTTTAGCCAGGTCTCAGTGAAAAGAAAAACATCGAGGTCAAATTCATCTCTGAAATCCTTCACGACCTGTGTTTTTTGTCGTATACTTTGAGCATTCCATAAACAAGCCTTCAATGGGCGGGACACCCTTGGACTGTCTGAGCCATGTTGAGACTGAGAGTCTGCTTTTGCAAAATTATGAAATCTATTTCTTTGGTTTATCATGTGTGTATGATCAGTAGCTGTTCTGACTTTTTGTTTTATCATTCGAGTTGAACCGATTCCATTTTTCAACTCTTTTAATCCAGTTCACACTACATCAGAGTACAGCTTGGCTGTTTGGGACATGCTTATGCCGTCAGTATTCAATATATGTAGGCAACTGTGTGCGAGTGTCACATATAGGCAACACAAGCAGCTTGGTTTATTAGGCAAACTGATTTGATTTAAAGACGCTATAGTTTGTCAAGACTGTTGGCTCAGTTCACAAGTGCTATATTCAGGCAACACAATCAAGTTAATTTGATAAGGCAAGCTTGTCAGTGCTGCGTACAGGCAACACTAGCAAGTTAGTTAGTTAAGCAAGTTTTGGCTGGTTCGCAAGTGCTACGTACAGGCAACACAAGCAAGTTAGTTTGTTAAGCAAGTTTTGGATGATTCGCAAGTGCTACGTACAGGCAACACACGCAAGTTAGTTAGGCAAGTTTGTCAGGCAAGTAGGTTCAGTTGGCAAGTGCTACGTACAGGCTACACAAGCAAGTTAGTTTGTTAAGCAAGTTTTGGATGATTCGCAAGTGCTACGTACAGGCAACACACGCAAGGTAGTTAGGCAAGTTTGTCAGGCAAGTTGGTTCAGTTGGCAAGTGCTAAGTACAGGCAACACAAGCAAGTTAGTTTGTTAAGCAAGTTTTGGATGATTCGCAAGTGCTACGTACAGGTAACACAAGCAAGTTAGTTAGGCAAGTTTGTCAGGCAAGTTGGCTCAGGTCGCAAGTGCTACGTACAGGCAACACAAGCAAGTTAGTTTGTTAGACAGGTACTGGGAGTTAGTTTGAATCAAGGACCAATCAATTTGTGACTGACCAAAGGAGTTAGTTAAAATCGAGAATCAATCAATTTGTGACTGACCAAAGGGATTTGTTAGAATCGAGGATCAATCAATTAGTGATTGACCAGAGGTGTTATAATCGAGGATCAATCAATTAGTGACTGACCAAAGGAGGTAGTTAAGAGTTCAGGGTCAATCAATTGGTGACTGACACAAGTTCTGTCAGAGTCGAGAAGTATAAGTAGTGAGTATCTCAGGTTTGTGAGAGGCAAGATGTGAAAAGAGTAAGGCTCTGAGATCTGTCAGAGCTAGAGGCAAAAGTAGTCTCTCGGGTCAGTGAGAGGCAAGAGTTAAGAAGAGTGAGGCTCTGAGGTCTGTCAGAGTCTAGATGCAAGAGTGGAGTCTCTCAGGTCAGTGAGAGGCAAGAGTTAAGAAGAGTGAGGCTCTGAGGTCTGTCAGAGTCTAGATGCAAGAGTAGAGGGTCTCTCAGGTCTGTGAGAGGCAAGAGTTAAGAAGAGTGAGGCTCTGAGGTCTGTCAGAGTCTAGATGCAAGAGTAGAGGGTCTCTCAGGTCTGTGAGAGGCCTAGATCAGGCCTAAAAAGGTGAAATATTTCGCAGGTCAATGAGAATCTTGAAGAGTTGTTGGATGTGTATTGAGTAGTTCTAACTGAAATTTCCAAAAACGAAAGCTGTCAGGTGTTTTGATAAGTGTCTGGAGTAATAAAACAGTGCTGAAGATAGAAAATATGACAATTAAATGGTTTAAAGGTGCAGAAACGAAGAAATATAATAGTTTATTGTAAAAAAAATTCGTTATTGTGGCTATTGTGCTGTCTGCTGGGCTCATCAGCTTGGAAGTCTGATGGTTGGTTGAGTCTGGGATGTGTATTGGCAGTGTTCAGCTCTTCAAAACTTAAATTCGTGAAAGTTAGTGCTGTCAAGTGTTGTGTAAAGTGACAATTAGATCACTTTTGAGGTGCAAAAACGAAGGTAAAATGAGCGAAAATCGGGGTCAAAACATTGGTACCCGGTCAATCCGCCCTGATACTAGCCGCCTCGCTACTGCCCGCCTCAAGAGAACTCGCCTCGGCGCCAGCCCGCCCCACGGCTGCCTGTCCGGTACATTTGTAGCCGTGGCCCCCGTCTAATTGTCACCCCAACGCCCGTCTCCCAAGCCCCCCTGCAGCCAGCAGAATTGGCCTGAGTAGGCCTATAGTTGCAACATGTCAATCATGCGTTAATTCAACCTGAGTTCTTCTGTTAGCTTTTCAAATAAATTATAGAACTTTAGATTAAACAACTAGTAGCTACTAGTTGAAATTAAACTCCCAACAAGCTGAATAAATTATGACTAGTTCAATTCAATTTTAAAAAAAGAAAGAAGTTTTACAACATCAGAAAATAGCAGTGGTAGGCCTATCCACTTGTGAAATCAAAGGTCATTTTGTATGCTTTGATATTCTTGGTCAGATTTAGTTGATCAATTCGATTTTGACAAAAAGCACCGTGGGACTTGTTGATCCCCAGGGCTGGTTTTAATGTAACTCAGTTGGGCTTAAAGGGAGATCCAACTGACTTGATCGCACGTCCTGACAAACTGAAGATCTTCTATTATCCCTGCATCATGTACATAGGCCAAATTAAGTGTATATATGATAAGCAAGCCTATGTTATGATAAGCAAGCGTATATAGGCCTAATCTGCTCAAAAATGTGTTCATCATAACCAAAGTGATTTTTAAAAAATGATTTATTTGATGATTTAAATCACTGGATTGAAAAAAACAAAAACAACCCTGTTTAATTGGTATTGAGCTAACTAATCGTGGTCAGATGAATACAATCAATTGTTGTCCAAAAGGTGTGAACGCATTGGCAGTGGGTCCAGGGGCGGACTGGCCCCACAATGGGCCCCTGGGCAAGATCATTCGCGGGCCCCTGTTATCGCAATAGCGGCATTTTCAGAACATAGATTGCTCTTACTCGCATGTTATAATATGAAATTATGGATAGTATATGCATGTAATGTAGAATTAAGCAAAACCTTTGGACATACTATATAATTTCAAAGTTACACAAGTAAAGCCTAAAGCACAATTATCTTACAATTAAAACTCTATCTATTCAACTGTGATGTCACCTCTTCTCCTCCATCCCCACTCCAGCCACATCCACCACATTTTGCATGACGAATCTTACTGACATTGCCTTTGAGTGTGGCTAATAAAATGCCTTGAAGTCCTCCCTTATCTTACAATTAAAACTCTATCTATTCAACTGTGATGTCACCTCTTCTCCTCCATCCCCACTCCAGCCACATCCACCACATTTTGCATGACGAATCTTACTGACATTGCCTTTGAGTGTGGCTAATAAAATGCCTTGAAGTCCTCCCTTATTTCTTATTAATCATCTTTTTCTACAGCCCTTTTCACGAAATTCCTTCATGTACCTCCACGACGCCATTAATTTGACACTCTCTTTACTTGCACTGACTCCCCCTGCTCCTCTCAATGCGCCAATGTATTTCGGAGGGAGGCACGGCCACTAAATCAACAGCCTGAGTTGCCCTCAACCATTTTCGCGCGTTTTGGCCTATGAAGTAAATACTGAGTAGAGGTCCCAACCTATCACATGCGCAGTGCAGTCTATGATCTGAACAGCATTCTATCCTACAACAGACACATAAATAACAAAAATATATTTCTGAGTGTGATACACTGTCAAATGCACTATAAAGTTAAACTATCCCAATACACAAGCCAGCCAGCAATGCAACGCACTGGAGCCTCATCAGAAGTACATGTATCAGTCAGCTTGGCCATCCAAACACAATTATTCACTTCTCTATGGCTTTGTTTTCCATCGACTTTTCCTAATTATTCCTCAATCACTGTCAATCATAATTCCATGAAGACCCAACATCTATAGCATAATGATAAACCTACGTAGTGCAGTGTCATGTACAGTCTACTGTACTCAAATGGAATGATAGTCATTGCATATATAAATCTTCATGCATGCACTGACTGTCAATTTCTATCTCATCAGTACAATAACCTCAGCTGCTGCAGTAAAACGACACATCTTAAAATACATCGATACAAATCAATGGGATATATTGATAGATAGATAGATAGATAGATAGATAGATAGATAGATAGAAACCATAGAGCTATAAGGGTTAAGTTATAGATCCATGATAGAAACAAAATGATTACTGCAATATTCTTCATTCTTTATCAGTTCTGAATTTCTTTGAAAGCCAAATATAGAACCCACGCATTGCCAATGCACATGCGGATTTTAAAAATCATATCACTTTCCTTCGGATGCAAAACATAACTTAATTCCCAACAACATTTCAACTTTCTTTACTTCTTCTTATCTTTTAAGATACATTTAAATAGCCCACAACTAATTCTTCTTCCAACTAAGATCGTTATGCATTCCCTCAGCCGCACAAACCTCTCCTAATCCTAACATCCAATCACACTATTTTATGTTGTCCAGTAACTTCAAGGCACCCATCTCTCTAACGGGCATTCTAGTACACAATTTAAAAGTCTATTGCCTAAATAAATTGGACAAAATTCAACATTTTACTCTCATATTGTTTAACAACTTCATAAAAACTTATTATATTCTCTGCATTATTGAACTCTAAATAGAAATAAACATGCTTTATAGTCCAGCCTCTTACAATAGGTACAAAATGTTCTAGTAGCTTCTAGTTACATAACTACCTGTTTATGTTCTCAATATATCCACGATTTGTTACTGTTTAATAAAAAGAATACTTCAAGAAAATAAATATTGTCATGTCTCATGCACCTCTACAAGATTCAACCCCCTAGCCTGTCCCAACCGGACCACTCTTCTCCTTTAGGTGAAGAACTTGTTTAGTATTTCTATTAGGCCCAGGATTTGATTTTAACCTCTTTCACGTGATTTTTGATAATTTTGATTTTTTAAGGTTGCTGGTGGGCCCCCCTGAGGTGTTGGGCCCCAGGGCACTGCCCTCTGGCCCATAGGGCCAGTCCGCCCCTGAGTGGGTCTATCTCAATGAGGTTTATTCACGATTGACCATATGGTCAAGACACAGATTCACAGCTTCAGGTGTTATCAACTGCCTGTTCACTTCACAGCTTCAATTCTTCTTTTGTATTTGACCACTTCTGGCTCAGTTCTGTTTCAGTCACAGGACAATGACAAACAACAAATTTCTTACAATGGGATGGTGTGCAGTGATTGGAATTGATTTGCTCATCCAGATTTTCAGGGGGGAGGGCCTTGGAAATTTCCCTCAATGGGAAATTATATTTTATTTTGTGGTAACAGCGACATTAATTATTTATTTTTCAAGCATCCCATATCCCAAAAATTTCATTTCTAAATCAAGCAACACCGGTTTAATAAAAACCCCACCAGAAATATTTATTTAAGACTGCCCAGAAAGAGTTTATTCATTTTTTATTTTAAAAAAAAATCCAAACCAGAGCTTGTCACACAAAAAATTCATATGAACTGATTCTCGCTTTTCATAATCACAGATCATAGTATATTTTCATTGAGTAGCAACCTGCATGAATGCTGGGACTTGCCAAAAATTACTCATAGTTCATGTGAGGCAAAATGAGCAATGATTAAAATTAAATTTTCTCATATTATGCCCTGTATGTTAGAAACAATTAAGAGACCTCATGGTAGGATAGGCCTACACCGCCACACACTCACCAATCACAAATTCCTTAACCTAAACCCCTCTTATCCTCACGTAGCCTCAAATTCCCTCATTTTACCTTAAATTCCCTCACCTGGCCTCAAATACCATCAACTAGCCCCTCACTCAACTAAACTCAGCTCACCCCCAGCTTTACCCTCTGTATCCCTCAACGACTATTGGTTACCCCATCATCACAGTGGTTACCCTGTTAGACTATGTCAGCACAAGGGTGAATCCTGCCAGGAGGGCTGTTGAGAAGGTTGGGGTAGGATGGGTGATAGACTGATAGGTCTGACATCCGGTACTACTTGATTTTATTGGACCAGCAGGATGCAGTACAAAGTAGTAAGATGTTATGTACCACTCTTGGTACCGATGGAACTTTTATAGATTGATCATTGGTTGTCCAGACACGAAAACTGAACAGAAATTATTTATTAAAAAACGACTGCCAAGCCCCCCTCCCTTGATATGAAATGTGCTCCCTGAACGTTGAATAAAAGCAAGTTCTAATCCTTGAGGTTTGGCAATCACACAAATCTGGGCTCTCATTCTTGTGTGCGTATGAGCACAAGTGATGAGGTCCATCTACCTGGACATGACCTGACCTACTTACATATTGATAAATGTGTCAGCTTGAGGTCATCCGATTTCTGGCAGACTCTCCAGCTGTGCTGTTCGTTTAGAGTCTGTGAGCAGACTGGTCATAAAGGCTGATATTTGAGGCATATGGGATAACGAGGGCTGTCAATATTTTGCGCCGTACTCAGAGTTAGGTATGGGTCAACGTTTTTGACAAGTAATAAACCATCCCTCCCATTGAAATAACATTGGGCTTGTGTTTCACTTACTTATCAAAGACTTCGACCCATACCTAACTTCAAGTACAGCAAAGAAAATTGGCAGCCATTGTTATAGGCCTACCACATGCCTCAAATATTGGTCTTTATGACAATAGATTTTCCTGCAATCGGATAAGAATTCATGCTTCTACAAGCAGTTTGGCGGAGGATGTTTAGCACTGTGGCAATGGCAAAATGTCACCCGTTTCACTCACTTACAAGTGGCACTCTAGCTTCATTCCAACACCACTGACCTGCCAATCACTGCATCCACAGTTTGATTCCATCACCGCGACAAACTATATATGTAAATGGCACTGCCATGAATTTTGTGCAGCATTTATCATTGTCATAGAACTACACACACTATTATAGATTTTAATTCAAATAAATAATACATGCAAATGTAACTTATATTTTAAAGATCAAGTTGTTGATATTACATAACTGAGATTTGTAAAACCATGGGTATGCAGAGGTGATTGTTTACTATTAGACTGTTACATAATTACATTTTGTTGATAGTAAAAGAAGATTATGTAAAAGCGTTACTTAGTGATCCATTTAATTCATTTCAGGGGGTACAAAAATAATAATTGTTGATACACATATTGATTTAAATCCCTGAAATGGGTCACTAGAGGTTATAATAGTATGAGACTGAAATGCTAAAGCTATTTTGAAAGATATTTAAGGTATTCTAATTAATTACTAAACTAAACTGACTAAACTATTAGCTCCACTTTTTTTACTGCAACTACAGGCACTTCCTGTTCAGGCAGTCACTGTAGACATGAGCACCACACAGAATGAGCTGTTCTTGTGCTAAGTGATCTTCACACTCATAATATGTAGATGGCAATGCCATTGATTCGCGGAGCTCAAATTAACTATTCTTATTTCAAAATAATGTTTTCTGTGTCAATATAATTTGTGATATATATCAACAGCACCATTATCTGGGCCTTAATTAATTATTTAACACGCCATTCAAGTGAAGAGAGTATAGTAATAATAACAATCATCTTTAATTTTCCTGGGTGTGGCACTGCAAGCATGATGCTGAGCTAGTGGTGACACCTGTCAGCAGCATAGACAAATGCCTTTTTCATGCAGACGACACAAACAAGAGTGAAAATGAAGTTTTAAAAACAGAATAGGATAGTTAAGCACCAAATTGAATTATTCAGACACTGCTGTGACATTGTAAAAGAAATTCAGGTATGTTTACTTTACCAAAACTAACTGTTGGATCAGGGACCAACTCCCATCGCAAGTACCGGCTGTCCTTCATTCTCAGTCCATAGACAAATTTATTCAAAATTTATGAGCCATTGTTGTGCTAAGTTCGCTGACGCGTCGGGCGGCTTCTCCGCCCATAGCTGCGCCAATATAATTTCTTTCACAGCCATTTTTAATGTATTTACTAGTGCGTAAATACAGGACGCAAAGCCTATCCTGTTATTTTTTGTCATGATGGGAATCTCTGGTTATAGATACGTATTGTAGCTATACTGTGTGAGCCTATAAGGATTGATCTTATTTCGATTTCCTCGCTCAAAGGAAAGCAACCTTGGCTACAATTTCCTGCAAAACATTTGTCGCATCGAGACAGACATTGCACTGAAATGGGAGAATTGCAACAGAAAATAAATTGGGTTAGTGAACTGAAACGAAAAAGCACAGAACAAATCTAAGTGAAATCTTGAAGAAATATGAGACGTGGAAGTCCAAGGACAAGGAATAATGGTCAAACAAGGACAATTCTGTGGAAATGAACTGTAATTTGATAACACAAATTGAAAAGGGAAAAAATGGACTTGGCACTTCAAGGACAAGACAATTGTCATATATATGCAGACCATAATATAATGAAAATCTTTGTGTTAAAAATATGTATATTTGGTCTTCCTGGCTCAAATTATTATAAATTTTGAAGTAAACTTGCAGCTTGACAAACTTGTGGTTGACTTTTTTTTCAGAATTGTATATTTATAGCGTGAATTGAAACAGGGCGACATCAGAGGCCAAAATTACCAGCCCCTGAAAGAATTTGTGAAAAGTGTACTTCGGATATGCCTGAAGACGAAATACATTTCTTGACTGTATGCCCCAGCAATGCAAGCCATCGACATAAACTTTTTAACAGCGTCTAAATTTGTAGATAACTTTCTGTCATTGGATAATAGAAATAAATTTGTTGAAATAATGAAATGCAAGGAACCTGAATTAGTCTAGGAAAGTTCTTACAATTAGCCGATGTGTAAAGCAGATTTCTCCTACAGCCACTTGATTCTGCTTGTAAATAGTGCTCTGTATGCAATAGATGTTAATGAATGCTTAACTTGATACATGCAATTGTGTTATACTAGAAATGCCCATTGTGGCAAAATAGAGTATCTGAAAACTGGTGTGTAGTTATAGCTACCAAATTCTCTTTAAGTGAGGCAGTGTAGTTGCCATGGTGATGCAATGCAAGCAGGGAAAAGATTTTGGAAAAACTGTGCAGAAAAAAAGTTTTAAAAACCACTTTGGGAAAAAAATGTTTCTGAAATTGGAAAAAGCAGTAGCCCAGTCCCCTCAGGACAACAATGGTAGTGCACTGTGGGAAAAAAGGTAGCCCATTCGGCTCAAGTGCAATATCCCGTTAAGTAGTTAAGAAGTTCCAGTGAGACTCTTTACTCTTTAAAATCATTGCGTCACAGCCGTTGTCATGGCGTCACATGGGGGCTGCTGCCCCCACTGCCCCGCTCATTGGCCGAAACATTTGTTATGATGACGTCACAACCAAATAACACCCTTATTGTTACACCATGGAACTATTTGGTCCTTCTATTGGACTTGAACCGCCCATTCCCATCAGGTAAAAATGTTACCATGTGCAGAGACTGAATTTCAATTTTTTAATTTCTTTTTTGAAAAATAAAATAAAAATTAGTGAAAATGAAAAAAAGTTTGAAAAAGGATAATTTTTTTTTCAAAATCTTGAAAAATAAAAGTTTTGGAAAATTTTTTTTTTGAAATTGGAAAAAAAAGGTAGCCCACTTTTTGCAAGACATCAATATTAGTACACTGTGCGAATTTGGCAGTTGTTGGTCGCCCAGACGCCTCGTAAGAGGGACCGAAGCGTCCAGAATAGCGCCTTTGTATAGATAGATGTCTATATACCAATTTACCATATTTTGAGAGTAAATATTTGTAACATGTAACATCAGTATGTGCAGTTTGATTCCTTAATTAGTTATTTTATTTTTATCTGTGTAACAGCAATTAAATATCATTAGATTACTTTTATAATGTTCTACATAACTCTCCTAAATTGTTTAGTAATAATTATGTATTTAATAATAATTTTAACTGGTAATTAATTGGTCAATAACGTTTTTTTGGAGGGCATTATGGGGTATTAATCAGTTATGGCCTGAGGGAGAAATCATTAACTTAATGCCCGAGCCGTCAGGCGAGGGCATTAAATGATTTCTGCCCGAGAGCCATAACTGATTAATACCCCATAATGCCCGACAAATAAATGTTATTATCATTATTATCATTTTGAAGAATATCCATATATCCAAGAAGAAAGCTACCCTTTTTATTGGATTCATTAACGCCCGCTCCGTTTTCGCGTTATCACGCTCTTATTATTGAATCTAGAGCAAAACCGATTACATAACACTGTTCTCCTCTTTGTGGAGATAGTTTTAGGCTTTTAAATTTTTCAATTCTGACCATTTTTGGCCGTTTTAGCCCCAAAACAAACAGCAACATCACCATGACGTCACTTCTGATGGCATCACAATACACCAGGTGGCGTTTTTCGCGGCGTTAATGGCCGTTAACGCCCGCGAACTGGGCGTTAATGGCCAGACAATGCCCTCTAAAAATGATAATAATTGGTCAATAAACAAGATTTATAATGCTATATACATATACTATCTGAAGCACAGGACCTGATAAACATTGACTAAAATGTATATGTATATATATATATTTTTTTTTTAATTTATTAATTTTTAAAAAAAATTATTCGACTAACTAGGTGACTGGAACCTGGATTAACTTAAAAATACAATTATTTTATGTTTTGTATGTATTGTATGTATGTGAACTTTGTGGATATATTTGTGTGTATTCTATGTTTTTATTACTATTTTAGCCTATGTTGTTCCTAATTGCTTTTGCCTGACATATGTATCATTTTTGATATTTGAATGTCGAATAAAATTTATATATATATATATAATATCAACATTACAATGTAAGGTTGACATTATTCGATTGATTGTTCACAGTGGCGTAGCTACAGGGGGGGCAGGGGGGGCAGTCGCCCCCCCGGCTCCATCCTGACCAGGAAAGAAATGATTACAGTACAACTCAAAATAAAGTACGATTACCCCAGCAGGAAGGAAGAATCAGCCACTACTTTACCCTTTCACACCTTTTGACTACCTCTGAATCACTTCCTACTTTTACCTGCTTGAAACTACCTTTTAAAATTACATTAAAATCACATTTAAACAAAACCAATTTAAACTCAATCACCCCAATTGTGTTTTGTTTACTTGATATTTTGCACCTCTGCTAATTGCAGTTACATTGGTAGCTGTCTAAATAGAGTTCTTAATGTGGGCTAAGGTTGTTGTAAGGAGTCAAAGGGAGTTGTAAGGAAATTTGGGGTGGAGAGGAGAAAAGAGGGCAAAATAGGTAAACAGAGGACTTCTGACAGAAAATTGTCTTACTTTGTTTTGGTTTTACTGTACATTGTCATCAAACGTTGCATTTTGCCGATGGTGCGCCTCTGCCGCGACAGCGATAACAGCTCCCCCGACAAAAATGTTCCATTTCCATCGCAGACTTGAATATTTCGCCTAACTGGAAAATTTCCTAGCTACGCCACTGATTGTTCACCAGTAAAGCCTTTCATTCAGCTTTATGGTAGAATGGTTACAGGCAAGGTCTGCCCTTCCAAAATAATGTCTGTCATAGGTTACAGATCTAAAACATGCATTATATTTATTGGGTCTGCAAGACCAAAATGGAAACTGGTTTCTTTCCGATGCGAATTGGTGGCCACTTGTATCCACGTCTCTGATTGGCAATTAAAAAATCCCTCACATGGAGTAAATAAATAACATAGACTCTATACATGTACACTCCCTTTTTTCTCTCGCTCCAATTTCATTGGGGTAAACCATAAAAGATGTCCGGGAACTAGCCTTAGACTAATGTATTTTCCATATTTGATCTCTCTTTATCTTACAAAATCGCATCACGAAACTATTTCGCATTTTAAGTAACCAGTCACTGCCTGCTGCCGGCACCTGCAGACTGGCTTTGGTCTGGACATGAGCTTCAGTTGGGGTTGACAAACTCTTTGTAAAGTTGACAGTTACTATCAGTGGCATATTTAGGGGGCAGGAGCATTGGGCCATGCCCCCCCCCGGCCAAAAATTAACATAGAAGAGTTTGGAAAGCCGCAATGTGCCCCGTGTTCCCCAATGTAATGCCCCCCCCCAGGCCACCTGATACCCCCCCTGTTTACTATCCTTTCAAACGTGCGAAGAGTGTTTTTTTTCTTTTAAAGGGGAGGCCAACATTGTAAACGAAGGCTGTTTTTGACAATAACGGCTCCCTTCCTTGTAAACAAGGGCCGATGTGGAAAATTAGCGGCCCTCAAAATTGTGTTAATGCTCTAGTGAATGGCCCTGCAAGTGGATAATAATAAACATCACTGCACGGCAGGTAAAAAAAAACTGTGAAAAGCACTGTAAGTATCAGCTGGAGAAGCGAAAGACCACAAAATGATTTAAAATCTGTGAAGGTGTGGCAGAGAGCCCGTGCACTGCAGAGGGTTTGCTGCTGTGCACACTTTGTTGTGGGTGATGACACTGTTTTTCCACCAGGGGGCCACCATGAGCCTGCCACCAGGGGAAGACAGTGCGTCAATGTGTCATGTGACTTGAATAGTCAAAAGCCCAAGAGAGAGCAGTATGACTGAAGCATTGTCACTTCAAATAGTTACAATTCCTGAAATAGGGAGTGGATAGAGCTAGAAATGTGACTTTCTAGAGTTTATGTTGAATGACAGTCACAAATGTAGTTTGGGCTAGGAAATCAGTTTACAGGCTGAGAAATAAAGAATGAAAGGTTGAGTGGCCAGTCTTCATGCAGGAGCAGAAGGACTCCTGGAGGAGGATTGCAATATGCGATGGCCTCGATACAAGGTCTCGCCTATTAAAAACCACAAGAACATCATATCAAATTTGTAGTATTTCATACTTGTCTTTAGAAATTTATTTGTCAAATCAGTAGACACTGCATTTTAAAAAGTTTTTATAAATAATTATATTTAATGATCCTAGTTATTTCTTATGCGCAGCTGTATGGCTCGCTAATCAGGAATTCATTTTATTAGGGAAGACAAACATTGCAATTAATAAGTAATTACTAACATCACGTATTAAACTTATTTACTTTTAACATGATCAAATAGTTCAAGCTGTTATCTTTGCTGAACAAAACTCTTCACAAACGAGGAATACTGCATGGTGCACAGCGGAGGCCTAAAAAATAATATAACAGGTGCTGATATCAGAAAAGAGACACAAAACCATCATTATCATTAATAGAATGGAAATAAGCCAAGTAATGGGGTAGGGAAAACCAACTTGATTTTGATGAACTAATTGGACAGAAGTATGTAAATACTACTGAATAACTATTAAAAAAAATCAAAAAAACGGGCACACTAAGAAGCTTGACAAAAGTTAAAAAGCAAGAATTAAAACATACATTGTTTTTTAGATTCTTCCTTTTCTCCTTTCTGATGAACAGAATTTCTATGGCACACACTTGATTCTAATCATGACCTTTAATGCATAAAAATAATAGCTCAATAATGAATTACTTTATTTTGATATAATTAGTTTGGCTAAATCTTTCTAAAAATCATATAGATCACACACCAAACAAACTGCAAATAAATTATTTTACGGATGATTTAATATTTGCAGTAGCTGAGACAGAATGTGTTTTTTTTTTTCAAGGATGTTTTATCCAATTAGAAAAAGTTATGTCACTTTCCCTACAGAATACGTCCTGGAAAAAAAATTCATATTCATTCCTAGTGTCTACAAATATAAAATCATCTGTAAATCAATACATAGAGAAGCTTCACAATGATTTAGAAGTATTAATTTACACTTACATCATTGATTGGTGATTCTTCAGGTGGCATGTGGTTGAAACTTTCACAACTTTTTTCTTCCTTCAGGCAACTGGTGATCTGATAGTGACTTGAGGTCGAAAACTTCTTTTTTTTCCTTCGGAAACTGGTGATTCTGATGATTGACAAGTAGTCCAATGTTTCATAATTTATTATGTTTTCTTACTTCAGGTCACTGGTGATTCTGATTGCATTCCTTCCGACAACCGATAATTCTGATGACGAACAAGTGGTTCTAAGTTTCTCATGTTTTTTTTCTTCAGGCAACTGATGATCCTGATGACGGACAAGTGGTTCTGATTTTCACTTTGGTTTTCCTTTCGACACCCAGTGATTCTGATGACAGACAAGTGGTTCTAAATTTCACTTGGTTTTCCCTTCCGACACCCGGTGATTCTGAGGACAATGACAGACAAGTGGTTCTAAATTTCACATGGTTTTTCCTTCCGACACCCGGTGATTCTGATGACAGACAAGTGGTTCTAAATTTCCAACAACTGGTGATTCTGATGACAGTCAAGTGGTTCTAAGTTTCACATGTTTCTTTCCTTCAGGCAACTGGTGATTCTGATGACAGTGAAGTGGTTCTAAGTTTCGCATGTTTCGTTCCTTCCGACACCCGGTGATTCTGATGACAGACAAATGGTTCGAAGTTTCACAAGTTTTTTTTTTTCTGACAACTGGTGATTCTGATGACAGACAAGTGGTTCCAAGTTTCACAAGTTTTTTTTTCTGACAACTGGTGATTCTGATGACAGACAAGTGGTTCTAAGTTTCACAAGTTTTTTTTTCGACAACTGGTGATTCTGATGACTGACAAGTGGTTCTAAGTTTCACAGCATTTCTTTCCTTCCGACAGCTGGTGATTCTGATGACAGTCAAGTGGTCCTAAGTTTCACATGTTTCTTTCCTTGCAACTGGTTATTGTGGTGACGGACAAGTGGTTCTAAAGTTCAGATGTTTCTTTCCTTCCGACACCCGGTGATTCTGATGACAGTCAAATGGTTCCAAGTTTCATATGCATTTTTATCTTCAGGTAACTGGTAATTCAGATGATGGACAAGTGGTTCTAAATTTCTCACGCTATATGCTTCAGACACCGGTGATTCTGATGACAGACAAGTGGTTCTAAATTTTACATCTTTTCCATCCAACAACTGGTGATTCTGATGACGGACAAGCGGTTCTAAGTTTCACATGTTTCTGTCCTTCTGACAACTGTGATTCTGCTGACGGACAAGTGATTCTAAGTTTCACATGTTTCTTCCCTTCCAACAACTGGTGATTCTGATGACGGACAAGCGGTTCTGAATTTCAGGTTTTGTTTCCTTCCGACACCCGGTGATTCTGATGACCACGAGCATTTGGATCTGTCTGCACAGACGTTATGATTACTTTTATAAAGGAGTATGAAAGCTGGTTCCACTTTTTCAATTGACCTTGTGAAGGATTTCCCTCTCGAGAGAAGTATTGTGCTGCTGTCACAATTTATTGATAGCCATGCCTTATTCTTTGCCCTTTTTGTGTCTGTTTGACCCTAGAAATATCCTTAAATGAGTTGATAACTAGACTTACAAAAGGTTTTGATCTCAGGAGAGAGAGAGGGGTCGTCTCTTGGTCCCAGTTGTTGTGCCAAAACCTATTTATAGCTGTACACATAATGTGACGTCATGACAACCAAACCAGCCGCAACATGCAGGGGGGCACTACCAAGAAATGTTAGGGAAAATCTGATGAACTCCATACCAGATTTTCTTTTTTTCTCAGTCCATATTAAATTTATGACCATGATATTCGCACAAAATGCTCAAGACTGTGTGTTGCATAAATGCTGTGAAAGGCATACAAGTGTATCCATTGGTTTTGATTTTAGGGCCTATCTGTATAGCTGTGAAATTTTGGAAGGCCTTGAAAATTTTAAATCAATAATGCCACGAAATAATTCGTATGATTTTGTGAAGAACTCATAACTATACTGAAAAACACATTAATATGATTTTAAGAAATTCGCTGAACAATTTATTTTTAAAATAGTTAAATAAAAAACTGAGCTACATCTTAGATGTCTTTTTGGCTACTATTTAGTTTTCACAATGATTACAGCTATGTTTCAAAAGTTAATTGTATCATACATATTTCATAATATGACAAATGGAGACTGCTCTAATACAACTTATAGGCCTGTTGAGTTTTCTCCAAGGGCCAAGGGTGCTTAGTTTTTGTAGTTGTGTTTTTTTCACAAAATACCTGTATAACAGTGAAGACAAAAGCAGCACACTCAGGGCTGCACAATAATAAGGGTTTGGACCTAGTGGCCCATCTAACTTGAGCATGTTATAACTAGCATGTTGTGGTTGACTGCACCCATTGCCGAGACTTTGCTCTTTGATTTGGTTGCCCAGTCGGGCAACATGACTTGAGAAGTTGGTGGCCCAAATACCAAATCTGGTTGCCCCGGGCAACCAGGCAACCACTATTGTGGAGCCCTGAGCACACTGGATATAAAAACAAAGAGGCCTACGCCTAAATCATTTCATATTTTAGCTCAGTCGATAGGACAATGGTGACAGAATCTACCAGTAGCTTTCCTGTGAATTAAAACCTCTTAAAGATGGAAGTGACCCCCCTAGTTGTCTTTTGAAACGTAACGTCAACTGGGACCAAGAGGCAGCCCAACTGATAAAACATAGCTACTTTAGTCACAACAAGCTAAAATTGTCAATTTACTTCTTAACAACACTCAAAATTAATATGGCCAACGACTTCTTAACAATATTTCCCACAATTTCAGCAATTTTTCAACCTTAAGAAAGATTTTCTGAAATCTCCAAAGTCGCTTGAAGTTGGGGAATACCCTTGAAAATAGTGAAAAGAGTTTCATATCTTATGTATAATACTAATGGTAGCATCACTATTGATAGATTCAAGTGCTCGTGCTGATGACAGTCAAGTGGTTCTGAATTTCTCATGTTTTTTCCTTCCAACATCCGGTGATTCTGTTGACTGACAAGTGGTTCTAAGTTTCACATGTTTTTTTCTTCTGACAACTGGTGATTCTCATGACGGACTAGTGGTTCTATATTTCACGTTTTTTTCCTTCCGACAACTGGTGATTCTGATGATGGACAAGTGGTTCTATATTCACATGTTTTTCCTTCCGACAACTGGTGATTCTGACGACGGACAAGTGGTTCTATATTCACATGGTTTTCCTTCGGACATCCGCTGATTCTGATGACAGTCAAGTGGTTCTGAATTTCTCTAGTTTTTTCCTTCCAACATCCGGTGATTCTGTTGACTGAGAAGTGGTTTAAGTTTCACATGTTTTTTTCTTCCGACAACTGGTGATTCTGATGACGGACAAGTGGTTCTATATTCACATGGTTTTCCTTCTGACACCCCCTGATTCTGATGACAGTCAAGTGGTTCTGAATTTCTCAAGTTTTTTCCTTCCAATATCCGGTGATTCTGTTGACTGACAAGTGGTTTAAATTTCGCATGTTTTTTTCTTCCGACAACTGATGATTCTGATGACGAACAAGTGGTTCTAAGTTCAACATGTTTTTTTCTTCCGACATGCGGCGATTCTGATGACGGACAAGTGGTTCTATATTCACATGGTTCTTTCCTTCTGACACCTGCTGATTCTGATGACAGACAAGTGGTTCTGGGTTTCACATGTTTCTGTCCTTCTGACAACTGATGATTCTGATGACAGACAGGTGGTTCAAAGATCACATGTTTCTTCCCTTCCAACAACTGGTGATTCTGATGACGGACAAGTGGTTCTGTATTTCTCATGTTTTTTCCTTCCGACATCCAGTAGTTCTGTTGACTGACAAGTGGTTCTTAGTTTCACTTTTTTTCTTCTGACGACTGGTGATTCTGTTGACTGACAAGGGTATCTTAGTTTCACATGTTTTTTTCTTCCTACACCCGGTGATTGATGACGGACAAGTGGTTCTAAGTTTCACTTGTTTTTTTCTTCCGACACCCTGGTGATTCTGATGACGGACAAGTGGTTCTAAGTTTCACATGTTATTTTCTTCCCACAACTGGTGATTCTGATGACAGTCAAGTGACTCTAAATTTCTCATGGTTTTCCCTCCGACACCCGGTGATTCTGATGACGGAAAAGTGATTCTAAGTTTAACATGTTTTTTCCTCTGGCACCCGGTGATTCTGATGACGGACAAGTGGTTCTAAGTTTCACATGTTTTTTATTCCGACAACTGGTGATTCTGACGACGGACCAGTGGTTCTGAATTTCACATGTTTCTTTCTGCTGACACCCGGTGATTCTGATGACAGACAATTGGCTCTAAATTTCTTCATGCCACTGGTGATTCTGATGATGGCGAGTGGTTCTATATTGACATGGTCTTCCTTCTGATGCCTGGTGATTCTGATGACAGTCAAGTGGTTCTGAGTTTCTCATGTTTTTTCCTACCGACATCCAGTGGTTCTGTTGACTGACAAGTGGTTCTAAATTTCACATGTTTCTTTCCTTCCAACAACTGGTGATTCTGGTGACGGACAACTGTTCCTTAAATTCACAGTTTCTTTCCTTCCAACAACAGGTGAATCTGATGATGGACAAGTAGTTCTAATTTTCATATGTTTCTTTCCTTCTGACACCCCGGTGATTCTGATGACAGACAAGTGGTTCTAAGTTTTACAAGTTTCTTTCCTTCCAACAACTGGTGAATCTGATGATGGACAAGTGGTTCTAATTTTCACATGTTTTTTTCCTTCCGACACCCTGTGATTCTGATGACTGACAAGTGGTTCTAAGTTTCACATGTTTTTTTCCTTCCGACACCCTGTGATTCTGATGACTGACAAGTGGTTCTAAGCATCGTATGTTATTTTTCAGGAACCCAGTAATTCTGATGATGGAAAGTGGTTGTAACTTTCATATGTCTTTTGTCTTCAGGAAGCCAACGATTGTGATGATGGACAAGCGGTTCCATAATTTAATATGTTTTCCTACTTCAGGTCACTGATGATTCTGATTGTATTCCTTTAGACAACTAGTGATTCTGATGACGGACAAGTGGTTCTAAGTTTCAAATATTTTTTTTCTTCATGCAACTTGTGATTCTGATGACGGACAAGTGGTTCTAAGTTTCACATGTTTCTTTCCTTCCGATACCCGGTGATTCTGATGACAGACAAGTGGTTCTAAGTTTCACATGTTTTTTTCCTTCAGGCAACTGGTGATTCTGATGACGGACAAGTGGTTCTAAGTTTCACATGTCTTCTTCTTCATGCAACTTGTGATTTTGATGACCGACAAGTCGTTCTAAGCTTCAAATGTTTTTTCTTCATGCAACTTGTTTTTTTCACAAGTGGTTCTAAGTTTCATATGTTTTTCTTCTTCAGGCAAGTGGTCCTTGTGATAGGGAACATGTTGTTAAAATATTATTTTTTCCCCTGTAGACAACTGGTGGTATTGATGACAGACAAGTGGTTCTACGTTCCATATGGTTCAGAGGTCACTAGTGATTCTGATAGTGTTCCTTTGTTGGAAACCTGGTGAATCTGATGGCGAGCAATAGCCGGTGTCATTCTCATGCCTTGTATTTACTTTGGGCAACTGGTGATTTGTCTAGACTAAAATGTGGGTGACACTCTCCTGCCGATATTTGCTTTGGGCAAATGGCGATTTGTCAGGATCAAACATGCCTTATATTTGCTCTCGGCCACTGGTGAATCTTCCGGTGGAAGTTCGCGTGATACTTTCATGCCTTGCAACTCCATTGTGATCCACAAAGGGCCTGCCCAAACCCCGGACAGCTTGCCTATGTTGATGGAAAGACGGCAACCTACTTCACTCTACGATCTTTAAGAAGAAAAAACAAATTATTGATTTGCTGCATGCAATACTGCATGCAATACTACAATAGTATTACAACTGATTTTTTAACCATTTTCCTGTAATTCGAGAGAACCATCTTTACTGTGAGAACGACCTTTTTTTACAACCCAACTTTTTGTCAAAATTGTTATTGAGAAGAATGAATCACTCGTTGTTTTCAAGACTGAGGAAAGTGCATGTTTGCCGGATGACTAAAGTCGGCTTCTTTGGTGCATTTTGAGAAGTTATCAAGCAAAGAATGAATGGCTTTTATGACTATGCAGTGGCGTAACTGGGGGGTCTCGGGCGGGGGGGGGCACCTGGGGCTGGGGGGCACGCGATTATCTGGGGGGGCACCCACTATACTAACTGTATATTTTAGCCAGGGTTGGAAAGTTCATATGGGGGGGGGGGGGCACCTGGGGGGGCACAGGTCCAATATGGGGGGGGGCACTGTTATACAGAGAGAAGATAATATAGTAGTTATGCACCTTAAAGTAGAGTTGGACAAAACTTTTGAGGCATTCAATGCATTGTCTGCAATACGGATCCTTG
This sequence comes from Platynereis dumerilii, assembly GCA_026936325.1. Lineage (NCBI taxonomy): Eukaryota > Metazoa > Annelida > Polychaeta > Phyllodocida > Nereididae > Platynereis > Platynereis dumerilii. The sequence continues at coordinate 212,805 of JAPTHN010000254.1, read as the reverse complement.
TGCAGGAATTCGAGTAGGAAGAAGTCAACGTCATCCCTGGGCAGTTTGAAGTACGTTACCAATCGATAGAACAATTTGGCCAGTGAGTACAGGTCAGTATTCTGAAACAGGGAATACACTGTGCTTGAGTATGGTGAATATGCTGAATTAGATATAGAATTCATTTGTAAAAAACAAAAAAATTATCACCTGTGCTTGTAATTGAGCCCATGACTCGTAAGTAAAGAAATAAATATATATTTTTAAAAACCAACAATTATCACTAACTTAATCAGTGACATTTGGAGAACATTTTATTAAAAGTAAGACAAACAAAATGCCAAAAACACTCTTATAATCACTTCTACTTAATTTTCTTAGGTTACTTTTAACTTTATTAATTTTTTCTTAAATCTAGTCACATAAACTTTTCTGCTAGTTCCTTGGCACATAGTTTGCACCTACTTCAAACAGTGTGAAACATTCATCACTACTTGTCAATAGCAAGTTGTCATCAGCTAAAGGGTAATTTGAAGAGATAGTCTTGATAGGAACAAAGATCAAAAAGCATTCTATTGTAGAACAGTTTGTAGCCTCAAATATTCGAGGCCTCACTCAGCCTTATTTGAAATCATGTCAGAGGTGTGTCAGAACATTTGTTTTAAGGATTTCTGACTGACAGACAACAGAACAATAAAAAATGTTGTCAAAGACCCATTAGTCACGTTTTGTCCTCAATCTGCTCATCAAACGGAGTATAGGGAACAGTGGGAACTGAGCCAATGATTTGGGAGTTCACAAACTTCCACAAAAAAGGATTGTTGGCAATGTTGAAATGTTGAAATTTATAAAGTTGTAAGAAAGCATTTTAGCATACGAAACTGAGCTAATGATTTGGGTGTTTACTAACTTCAACAAAAAGGGAGTGTTTAAATTTACAAAGGCATAAGAATACATTTATCAAGATATTGTGTAGGACATTTAATAAGTGATTGTGGAAAGGAACAGTCTCTGTTACATATGCAGCCAAGAACTTTAAAATTGCTTTTATGCAAGCACATTATAGTAAGAATTCGGAAAAAAATTGGGCCCCAGTACGACCCATTTAGGGGGCGACCATATCTCAGGGGGAAGGGTGGGTGGGCATGTACTACGTGTAGTTTTTCTTTGCAGGAAAGTATTTATTTCACGGTATTTTGGTTGCATGAAGTCCCTAAATATTCCTATCTCTATTTCCCTTAAACGGAGACCAAATCTCACTCTAGGGAAACCATCTGGTCTCCCAGTAACCATGCTAAAACTGCACTGAGGTGGGTGGCCAGCTCATGAGTCCTCTATTACTCAGACAACAAACTACTATCATGACTGAAAAATAAAAACACACAAAAATATTACACATGTTTTTGAAATTACCTGGTGAACTTCACACTTCGTAAACAACTCAGGCGCCATATGGGGGTAGTTGAGCTGCTCTTGCGGTCCACCGAAGTTAACTGTTGCACTGCTAAAACACGCCAAGCCCATATCAATCAGCTTGACATTTTTGTCGGGCGTCAAAAGGACATTATCTGGCTTGATATCCAAGAGCAGCACATTTAACTTCTCTAGGCTGATCAGACAATCACAAAGCTGTAATCAAAATAACAATTTCAAATAAATGAAAATAACTATAATTTGAAATTAATCGTTAACAATTGCAGAGGAAATTTACCCCATAGAGCATTAAGAAGATCTGAACACAGAAGACCTATCCCTGGGGGCAATTTGACCATGGAGGAGATGCAACGGTCAGAAGTGTGTTTTCTGTGAAAGGATGTCTTCCTGCTGCAATGCATTCTGGACAACTTGTTCTGTGACATCACAGATCAAACTGTCATAGGTTGCTACGGTGACGTCAGTCGTGACGTCACCTGGTGTGAAGTGTGCACCAATCACAGAGCAGTAAAATTTAAACAGGAAGCAGCTAGTGAACAAAATGAAGAATTCTGTGAGGCACGTTGCACCTTCTCTTAGTATATTATCTTACCAGTGCCAAGTGCACGGGAATCTTTCGTGAATTTGACCTACTTTGACATCAGGGCACGTCAGTGTGACATCACAGACATTATCCTGACGTCGTCAAAATACTTGATACTTCATATATTAACAGTGTCAGGTAAATAAACGTTGTATTTTAAGACTTTAAGTGGATTAAATTTAGAAATTCTAGTCAATGTTATATGTAATGAATTATTGCAAATTTGTGTTAAAAATAATTTCGAGGTAAAGGATTTCTTACAGATGATTTCATATTTGTAGACCAAAGGACGAAATGTGAATTAATTTTCTAGAACATGGCATAGTATGGGGAAAAGTGATGTCATAAGTTTTCTGATATCATTTTTCCCCATAGAATATATGTCCCACAAAAAAATTCACATTTAGTCCTTATGTCTACAAATATGACATCATCTGTAAAAAATGTATGTCAATCTTCGTTTATTGGGGCCCCCATAAGATTTCTGTTTCCCTTGGACAATTACAGTCAAATAAATATGGCAAACTGTTAACAAATATTTTGAGTTTACAAAATGGATCACATCACCACATAGATCTATATCTATAACACGCATGTACAAAAAAAAGTAAGATCTGGCATATACAAATATAATATAGAATAATATATAATCATGATAATTACGCTGATGCAAATCTTGCTCCATTCTTGCCTGCTGAAGCGATGTTTGTCCTTCATTACGTCATGGAGCGTCATGGTTTCTCCGTTAGGGCCACCAATCAGCTCCATGACGATGGCCGCTCCAAAGAAGACATCACTCTTCACCACTGCAATAATAAAATCACAATATATGACATATGTTGTACTTCTTGGACAATTACAGTCAAATGGATATGGCAAACTGTTTTAAAACGAACATTTGAGTTTACAAAATTGATAGTATCACCACATAATTATATAACACACAAGTATATTCTATTTCGGTAAGTCCAAGATATGTGGCCTGCGACCTTTTTTAATTTTTGACAATCGACCTGCCATAAATAAATTTTCTTGTTTTGTCCCATGAACATGGCATTAGATTAAACATTTATTAACAATTTCTTTGAATTTTTCTGATAGGTTCGTGGTTTTAGATAATAGCCAATGAAACTCTTGCTCATAAATATGGAATACTTTTTTTGGAAGAGAAGTGGCTAAAGAAAAGACATTTTGGAGTTTGAATGCTAGCAATGCCACTATACTAGTTTTCATCCCTAATCACAATTTGAGCCTCAACTACTATTTTGGCCACAGTTAATATTTCGGCCTCAACTATTACTTCGGCCTCGTGAAATAGTTTTTACTTACACCCTCGAGGGAAATAGATTTGACTAATGCCCTCGAAATCAGTCAATTTTGTATATTTATGAGAAACATTTGGTTTGCACTTTATTTAGTAATATTTACCTTATCAATAAATTAGATTTTCAAACACTTACGTGCTAGGCCGAAGAACTCCGGTGTGGCTTTGCTCTTCTGAGCAAAGCGAAGCATGCCAGCTTCATGCATGACTTCTTTTGGCCCAGAGATGTGGTCATAAGCCGCCTAAAAGCAATACCATAAATGCGCATGTTATTATTCATCTTATTGATTATGCAATAACAAGATCCATGTGGGGGTACTAAAAATCAACATATTATATAATTTTTGAGCACTTCCAAAAAAAACTCAAAATGGCTGAAAAGCTGCAAGGTGATGCCATGGTGGAGGAATTGAATTTCAAGTCTAACGTCGCCTTGATGGATCAAGCAGGTGGTTCAAAGGTATTAATTTTACCTGCTCGAACTGAATCCAAACAACCATAAACCAATGAATGCTGATAAATTAGTTTGTCATGTCAAGCATTGGGACAGAAATTTAGCATTGTTTGTACAGTCCATAAAAGTCAACACAAGGAGATTAGAGGTTGTGCTTATAATAACTTGTCAAGAACTAAGTCTGGGGTGGTACTGCAGTGCACTTTTGTGACGTCGGAGCCGATTAGCAGCGTTACAAAAGTCAACATTTTGCGAAATTGGACTGCAATATCAACAAATTGGCAAATATCAAACAAAACAGAACAAAAGGACGTTAAAATGTGATATTCATAAACTCAGCAACATTAAAAACGCACACATTTTCAAAGTATCATAACTTTTGAAACAATAAATTTATCTTTATGTAACTTGGCCAATTTGCTTACAAGCTTCTCAACTAAATATTGTGTACGTTTGAACAGATTCCATGAACATCGCTAAGAGCCAGACACGCTTATGTGACATCATGTCAAATTTGAAATTTGCAAAATTGAAAAAGGGTTTTGGGAGCAGAGTACAGATGCTATCAATTTATTATTGAGCTCAAATGGTCAAAACAGATGTCAAACAAGATTTCAGCTCAAAATGTGACCAAAAACAGGATAATTGCCAATGCTTATGATGCAAAAGTGTTGAAAATGATGTGACAAACAAATGTGAAAAACACCAACTTGCAGAAAAACCAGCCAAGAACTCAAGAATTTCATAAAAAAGGGTGAGTGACCACCTTGATTATTTCCACACTCCAAATATTGAGCTGTGACAGACTTCAGATGAATTCAATTTTGGACCAATTTGCATTGGTTGTGATTTTGGTTTTTGGACATGTTGCACTAAAAGTGGCCTAATCCAGCCGTTTCATATTTTTTCTTTATGAAATTTTCTGGACTCTTACAGAAGATGTCAACTGACATCAGTGTAAAGTTTTATGGAAATATCTAAATCAAAAGTTAGTTTTTAGGCTGTTCCAAAATGTGTGCGTTTTTAATGTTGCTGAGTTTATAACAAAACAGCTAAGCTATACATAGGTAGGTGTATTTCTCCTGTAGGACTTCTGGTTGTTGAGATATCTGGCCAAACATCTGTCCTCTGCTTGACGTGACAAACTGTAGTTGTTATTTACACTTGGACAGCCAATACATTACACCTCAATATAAATTATTTATCTATTTATTTATTTCATTTCACCTCCACAAGGGGAGAAAAAGTACAAATAATACACATTGAAAATGAGATAATACACAAAATTCATATGATTTATGTACATTTTAGAAATAAACATTATAATTGTGACAGTTAAGATAGCTGTTGTTAAAAGATGCACTAAAAAATGTTCGTCAGAATATGGTTTTACAAAATTTTCATGAAAAAGTAACATTTTTAAAGATTCAACATGACCATCAAATGAATTAGTGCTATTTCTTATAGGAAGATTTAATAATAAAGATATGACTGATTCACCCCTCATTAAAACTCTTGACAATAATGTACCTGGTAAAATTTCATTACATAATAGAAAACGTGACACATAATACAAAAGTAAATTTCTACATGGGCTCTCTACCTGCCCTATCCTGTAAAGCAGATTGTTGCAATTTCTGTGAACTATATCACTAACTTTATTCAAGCCCATCGCTTGTAACATTGACTACCCCAGTAGGAAGGAAGAATCAGCCACTACTTTACCCTTTCGGCTCCCCCTAAATCCCTTCCTACATTTTCCTACTTTAAACTACCTTTTAAAACTACATTTAATTCACATTCAGCCAACACCAATTCAAACTCCATCAACCCCATTGTGTTTGATTTCATTGATATTGTGCCCCTTTGCTAATTGCAATTTCATTGACAGCTGTTTTATCGAGTTCTTAATATAGTATAAGGTTGTGGAGAGGAGAAAGTAGGGCAAAATAGTTAACAGAGGGCTTCTGACGGTAAATTTTCTTAATTTATTTTGGGTTGAACTGTAAGCCTTATTTGTTGGTAGCAGTTGCAATCAACACTGAAGCTGGGAGTGCCAACAGGGATATGAGTATTGCAACACTGACGTCATCTCTGCATAATATATTCACATTGGGACATGGTACACTAATATAGGAAGTGTAATAACAGTTGTAAATCTCTGTAAACTCAAAAGCGACTTTAGTTGTAATATTTGTCAGAAATAGATGGTCACAGTTTGAAGTTGTTGCTTCTGTTTCGCACAGTTACACCTGGAAAAATTGTGTATTGTTTGTGGTCCCAGAATGAGGTTCAATAGCAGCGTGTCAGAAATGTGTTCTCTTCTTCAGTGCACTTATTTCATTACTAGAAATGCCCATTGCGGCAAAATAGAGTATTTAAAAACTGGTGTGTAGTTATAGCTACCGAATTCTCTTTAAGTTATGCTTCATTCTCACGGCAGCTCCCGGAGATCTTTTTGAAACGGGGGCGAAGTATTTTCAGGAGAGACGGAAAAATATTTCCTCTTTTTACGTATCGCGCAGGGGCATTTTAGCTTCCCGCCGGACATCTTTTGGTTGCACGCCGTCGAGAATCCTGCTTCTTACCGTCACTTCAAATCGCGAGGTCGCAGAAAAAAGTTTCAACCAGTACAAATTTTATTAAAATCGACGGGGGAGCAGACCAGATAAATTGTTCGACGCCGCGATCAGAAAAGTAAGACTGGGTCGAAGTTTTCGCGCCACTGAGGGGCAAAAAGTTTCCCGCCGTTTAGGAAAACAAGCGGGATTCTCTGCGTGGCGCCAAAAAGGTCGACCCCGGGGTTCTTCTGCACTCCGCCGTCAAGGAAAATGCTCCGGGACGTGTGCAAAACCTTCGCGCCGTCGTCTGGACCCCCTCCCGGAGCAGACAGAGTGGCGCCAGAGGGGCTATTTTTAGCAAAATCCTTTGTCCGGGGGTACTGAAACCATCACGGGGTCGACCTTTTGTGCCACGGCGGGAAAGGGGGGTCTGCCATGGAGACGCACTGGCGCGCGCCTCGCATATAAATAGAAGAGCAGCCACTAGAGCACCATAACCACTCTGAACTTCAAGACGAACGCATCTAAACTCCATGACACTCTGCTTCACAGCCTACTGAATTGCTGCTTCATTGCTGAATCCCTGCTTCATTGCTGATTGATCCTGCTTCATTGCTGATTCATCCTGCTTCATTTCTGATTGATCCTGCTTCAAGATGGGACCCAGAGGAAGAGGGAAGAAGACCTTGAGGGCACCAAGCAAGGGCAACAATCCAGCCAACACTCCACTGACCACTCCATCTTCAACTCCAGTTGGTTCACCAGCTCCTTTCATAGACTACGCAGCTGTTACATTGTCTCCAAGCATGTTCAGCTTGCAAGACAGCATCGTGGCAGTGACCACTGCTACATCAACAGTGACCAGTGAGACCATCTTCGAGGGCCCGCCACCACCCAAAGTGCTGCAACAACCTGATGAGGAGGATGAAGATGATGATGAAGAAGCTGAAGATCAAGTCCTGGCCAAGCTTGCTGCTGCTGTCAAGTCTCCAACCAAGCGTGGCAGGCCTGCCACTGCTGCTGCAGCCAAGAAGAAGCGTCCCAAGTCTGCTGATGCTGATGCTGCTGCTTCTGTCAAGTCTCCCACCAAGCGCACCCAGTCGGCTGATGCTGCTGTCTTCAAGACTCCCACCAAGACTGCTCCAAGGGGAAGGCCTCGCACTCCTGGCAAGTCTCCTTCAGCCAAGCGTCAAGCCACCTCCAAGTCTCCAGCCAAGTCTCCAGTCAAGCCTCCAGCCAAGTCTCCAGTCAAGCCTCCAGTCAAGCCTCCAGTCAAGCCTGTCACTCCAGCCCAGACCCGAGCCAAGACTGCAGTCCAGCCTCCACCTCCACCTCCAGATGATACTCCTGCTGATGATGAAGATGATGACTGTGTTCTGACAGCTGCAATGATCCACCAGCAGACCCTGGACTCCGACTACGATGCCACCACAGAGGAAGATACTCCCAAGAAGAAGGGTGCCAAGTCCAAGGGCAGCAAGGGGAAGAACCAGCCAAAGGAAGATTCTGACAACACTGGATCTGAGGTTGAGCTGATCCAGGAGGCCGATGGACAGTTTGTCCACAAGGAGAAGAAGAAGGGCTACAGAAAGGCAAACTCCAGGGACCTACTGGGCATCACAGAAGAGCAGGAGGATGAGCTGATCGACTGGTACCGGGAAAACAAGCAGCTGTACTCCAAGGGCTCCACCACCTTCAAGAGTGCACAGAAGGACAGACTTGATGCAGAGAAAGCAGCAGAACTTACATTGCTAGTGGGGAAGGAAATCACAGCAGCTAAAGTCACCAAATGGAGGGGCAACCTCAGGACTACCTTCTCAAAGTGCATCAGACCTCAACCTTCTGGAGCTGGCAGAAAGAAGATGTCCGACCGAGACAAGTACATCCTGGCGAAGTGTGAATTCTTGAGGTCCTCCATCACTCCGAAGGGTGCCATGGAAGTCTCCAGCTTCACTGGACCAGGAGGAAGTAACCGCCTGTCGTCCGATTCTGATGCCCCCATGGACTACAATCCTATGCCTGACCTTGATGACAGCCTCCCAGCCAGCCAGCAGCAGTCCTCCCAGGAGATGTCCCAGCAGTCCCTCCAGCCATCCCAGCAGCAGTCGCAGGTCTTCCCAGGACGAAAGCCATCCAAGAAGAGGAAGGACACAGACCAGGAGATGGCCACTGCCCTGACTTCAATTGCTGGTCACTACACTTCAGACAGGCCCAGGAAAGCAGCACCACCTCAGCCGGCAGGACCATTCTGTGACATGTGCCCACAAACTTCTCACAGGCTGGATCCAGAAGTACACCAGTTGCAGAACATGTGCAGGAGTATCTTCACATCTGGGAAGAACATGAACCGTGCCCTGAGACTTCGCCTCCTGCACTCCTTGAGCCAGACGGACAACTACTTCGTACAGGCGGCCGTCCAAGATAAAATCCTGATGATGCAGCAAGAGAATGTGGAGATGATCCTAGGGCAGCAGCAGCACCAATACATCCCTCCTCCTGGTCCAGCTCCATCCTTTGTCAACGAGGACTTGCAGCAGCCTCCAACAACTCAGCATCAGCCCCAGCAGCCCCAGCAGCCAAGTCTTCAGATGCAGTCCCAGCCTCCACGCCAGCAGTTGCAGTCCCAGCCAAGCAGCAGCAGCCAGTTCCAGTCCCTGCAGCCAATTCGAAGCCAGACTCCAGCCCTGCAGCAGTCATCTTTAAGCTTCAGCCAGCTGATGCTTGACAGCCCCCAGAAGCTTGGCTTCCCCGGACCCTCTTTTGGGCAGCAGCAGCAGCCAGTACAGCAGCAGCCACTACAGCAGCAGCAGCACCAGCCTCTACAGCAGCATCAGCCACAACAGCAGCAGCAGTCTCTACAGCAGCAGCAGCCACCACTACAGCAGCAGCAGCCACCACTACAGCAGCAGCAGCCACCACTACAGCAGCAGCAGCCACCACTACAGCAGCAGCAGCCACCACTACAGCAGCAGCAGCAGTCTCTACAGCAGCAGCAGCAGTCTCTACAGCAGCAGCAGCAGTCTCTACAGCAGCAGCAGCAGCCGACAGTTGTCCACCAGCGGCAAACTCCATTGTCGTTCCAGTGGAGCCAAGTCAACATGCCCTCTCCAAGGAAGTGATGCCTGTTCAAGTCGTCTGAAAAAAGAAAAAAAAAAACTCCAGGCCCTTTTAAGGGCCACCAAATCCTCCCAAAAGAGCTGGCCACGTACACATCTTATGTTGACTAAAAAAACTCTTGCGATGACAAACAAGAGCAAAAATGAAAAGAGCCCCAAAAAAAAAAGTTGACAAATTCCCCCAAAAAAAAATCCGGTCCTGGCCCTTGTAAATTTTAAACACCTTCATAAAAGCAAGGTGCTATTTCCCTTCTTTTTTTTTTTGGCCCATTTTCACTTTCTGCTTAACCAGTACAGGTGGCATTTCTGCTTTCTTAATTAAAGTTTTTTCACCACTTTAATTAATATAGATAGATAGATAGATAGATAGATAGATAGATAGATAGATAGTCAGACAGATAGTCAGATAGATAGATAGATGGATAGATAGGCAGATAGATAGATAGATAGATAGATAGATAGATAGATAGGCAGATAGATAGGCAGATGGATAGGCAGATAGATAGGCAGATAGATAGCTATATAGAAGAAAATATTTGGACGTCGCATATACACTGCAGCAAAGAAAAACGAGTGATCGTCATTTTGCAGTGATGACACTTGGATAGATAGATAGATAGATAGATAGATAGATAGATAGATAGATAGTCAGACAGATAGTCAGATAGATAGATAGATGGATAGACAGACAGATAGACAGATAGACAGATAGACAGATAGATAGATAGATAGATAGATAGATAGATAGATAGATGGAACACAATGCTCGTTACATATATACACTGCAGAAAACAAAAGCAGTTATCGTCACTTTGCAGGGATTGCACTTGGATAGATAGATAGACAGATAGATAGATAGATAGATAGATAGATAGATAGATAGATAGATAGATAGATAGATAGATAGGCAGATAGAAAGACAGATAGATAGATAGATAGATGGAACACAATGCTCGTTACATATATACACTGCAGAAAACAAAAGCAGTTATCGTCACTTTGCAGGGATTGCACTTGGATAGATAGACAGATAGATAGATAGATAGATAGATAGATAGATAGATAGGCAGATAGATAGACAGATAGATAGCCAGATATATAGCTAGATAGATAGGCAGATAGAGAGGAAGTGAAAGTGATTTAAATGGGTTGTACAGATAGATACAAAGCTAAAAATTTACCATTTTACGTACACTCTAAAAAAGTTCAGACAAAATTGGTTTTTTAGATTCAAAATGGTTTTTTGAAAAACCAAATTTCAATGCAAAAAACCAACATGGAATTTTTTAAAAATCCATGTTTGTTTTGCATTGAAATTTGGTTTTTCAAAAAACCATTTTGAATCTAAAAAACCAATTTTGTCTGAACTTTTTTAGAGTGTACGTCACAAAATATGTAGTTGTTGCAGGGAGGGCTTTTTTTTTTTGGGGGGGGGGGGTTTGTCAACATAAAGATGTGTACAAGGCCTGCTCTTTCTGGAGGAAGTGGTAAGCCCTTACAAGGGCTGGGTTAATTTGTGGTTTTTTAAGGGGGGCATTGAATTGCTGTTGCTGTTGCTGCTGCTGCTGCTGCTCTGCTTCATCTTCAAATTCTGTCCATCTGCCAGGGACACTTCCTGCTGGGCTGTTCACGTAGTCTCGTAGGTAGTCTCGGTACTGTTTGGCTTGTCTTGTGGCATTTCCATATGCTGGAGCGAATCCAAGGTCATGCAAGGGGTCTCCTCTCCACAGTCCTTCAGTGACTTCATGGGTTGCAGGATCTTCTCTGTCCATTACGTCGTTGTCCATGGCTCGATGAATTCCTATTCTGTCTCGCAGAAGATTGTGTAGAGTGCAGGCTGCCAGAGTGATGGCTGCCACTCTGCCGGGTTTCTGGGGCATCGTAGTTAGGAAGCATCTGAACCTGTGGGACAGGATACCGAAGGCATTCTCCACCACTCTCCTGGCTCTTGAAATTCTGTAGTTGTAGACTCTGGAGGGGATGTCAAGGTTTCTTCTTGGAACAGGCTTCAGCAACCAGCTCTTCAGGGGGAAGGCCTCATCTCCAACGATGAAGTATGGAAAAGGATTCCCAACTGTGCCAGGTAGAGGTTCAGCAGGGGGTAGCCCAAGTCGTTCTTCTTCCAGCAGGTCCCTCAGCCTTGTGTCCAGGAAGACTCCTCCATCCGATGAGCTTCCTTGGCATCCAGCCTGCACGTACAGGAACTTGTAGTCAGAATCCACCAAAGCCATAAGCACAATGGAATGGAAGCCCTTGTAGTTGAAGTAGATTGACCCAGCTTTCCGAGGACATCTGATGCCAACATGCTTCCCATCCAGTGCTCCGATGCAATGGGGCATGTTCCACCTCTTCTCGAAGCCCTTGGCAACTTCCTTCCAGGATGCTGGATCCATTGGCAGGGCCAGCAGATGTTCGTAAGCTCGCATGATGGCAATGCAGACACTGGGGATAAAATTGCAGATGGTGTTGGGAGCCACTCTGAAACCGTAGGCCAAGGACTTGTAGCTCTCTCCTGTCGCCATGTACCGTAGGGTGACTGCCAACTTCAATCCAGGTTCCAGAGCCCTCCTCATGTTGGTGTCTTGTTTTGTAATTGCAGGAGCCACAGCAGCCAGGATTTCAGCAAAAATGTCAGGAGGCATTCTGCAGAAGTTGTAGTAGCCAGAGACATCATTGTTGGCCAATTCAGGCAGCAGCTGGTAGAAATGGCCATGTTGTTCCCTCTGCAGCAGCCAATTCCGAATCCACCATCTCTTCATCTTCCTCCTTCTCCGTATTCTTCTTAGATAAAAAGCACCAGCAACAGCAGCAACAACAGCAACGTCAAGGTCTTCCCCAGCATCTTCATCAGCCATCATGTCTGTCCAGCATCCAGGAGTGTCCCCTTCAAAGGTCAAGCAGCAAGTGAAGCAAGGCGGCCCTCTGCGGCCCTTTTTATTGGCTTTCGCAGCGCCCTCCTCCGCCGCGGTGCCCTTGACAACGGCGTCATGCTTTTCATTCCCGGCGTTGTGCCCTCGGGCCTACAGACATCCCCGTGGAGAACAAAACCATTCCCGCAGTCGTAAAAGCAATCCCCGGCGTTGTGAAAATATAGTCCGCCGCGGTGAAATAGGTTCACTGAGGGGCAGTTATAGGTTCCCTGCGGGGTACTTTTTATATCACGGGGCGATATAAAAGTATCCCGCAGGAGGAGGAAATTTCTTTCCCCCGGCGAACTTTTGATGACGGCGTACAACTTTTCTGCCCCGCAGGGAACAAAAAAATCCCCGCCGTGGCTTTCGCTGCATGGTTATCGATTAGCCTTAATTGATTACATAATTGCCCTTCGCGCCGTCCTAACTGAAAATCTTGCAAGAATTCGTCTGGCTCTGCGCCCCCGTCGATAAAAAGCTTACCGTCATCCCCCGTGAGAATGGGGCATTAGACAGTGTAGTTGCCATGGTGATGCGACGCAATCGGAGAAAAAATTTTGGAAAAAAAGCGTGCATCAAAAAATGTTTAAAAAAAAAAAATGTGGGAAAAAAGAATTTCTGAAATTGGAAAAAGCCCCTCAGGGAAACAATGTTAGTGCACTGTGGGAAAAAGGTAGCTCATTCCCCTCAGTTTACCTGGAAAAAAAAATTGTGAAAATGAAAAAATGTTGTAAAGCAGCTTTTTTTTGAAATTGGAAAAAAAAAGTTGTCCACTTTTTGCAGGACATCAATATTAGTACACTGTGCGAATTTGGCTGTCGTGGGTCGCCCCAGACACCTCGTAAGAGGGACCGAAGCATCCAGAATAGCGCCTTTGTATAGATAGATAATGTTGCTGAAGTCTTGAACACAGTACTTAAGGTCATATAAATTTTAAAGATTGCTTACACAGTGAAGACATATTTAGAATGTGTGACTGAGTTTCAGGCAAATCAGGTAAGCCATAGCTGAGATCCTGAATCACAAAGCATAGGCCTTGACATTTATAAGTACAAGAGATAATGCATTATTAAACTGACCTTCAATGCAGCTAATTTTCCTTGAGTTTTGACAAGGAAAACACTGCCATATGTTCCCTTCCCCAAGCAAATGGGCATGGCATCTTCGTCCAGGACGAACTCCACGTTCTTGAGGAGGTTCAACGGCTTGCGGTTGTTTGGAACTGGGAACCGGCGCTGGATGTCACTAATCCATCTTTTGTCAGCACGGTTCCATTCGCTGAGAGTCACTATCTCCTAAAAATACACAGACATTTCATTTTACCAATCGGAATATTACATGTAGGCATAATTATTACAAACTTAATTCACACGACACATTTATATGAGGTTGCCGCATGCTGCATACAAGCAGTGAAATGTTATGTCTTTTCTTTACATGAAATATTTAATATGTTAAAATATGTGCAAAGATGTTTACAAAAAAGGCTGCATTAAACTTTTAAAGAGTTGTATGATCTTAAATAATTTAATGTACCTTGTTCCAAACAATAGAACGGGCAGTAGGTACCTCCAAGGGAACTTTCCTGCGGAAAAGACGGCGCCATACTGAAATGAAATTTATAATAATAATTAATATTCAATGTATAGAGTACCAATTCTCTGCAATTTTTTTTTATTAGCATATATTGCAAAATTTTGCTAACTGATTTGAAGTCATTTCCTTGGAATTTGACTAAAGATATGTATATTACATATAAAATTACAAGAGAAAAAATATAACAAATTGTCTGGTGAATTAAAAAGTGTAGATATCCCCAAACCTGCACTGGAAAAGGGCAGAGGAATAAACCAAAACAAACCAGAGTCAGGTGTAAGGAGGTGTGAGACACCTGTGTATATACACAGGCATAAGTTAAAAACTGTTCGAGGAGGAAAGTTGCCTAAAAAATCATTCGCCCGAAACACACTAAAAAATAGTTTTTAAAATTTACATGAGAGATTTGTTCCGCCGATGATAATGCACAAAATGTGAATTATGCAACCTATCGAAAAAAATCTAATTTGAGATCTGGATTATTGAGAGGTAAACTTAAAATTCTTACCGGACTGGTTGCCTTCAACCCTGTCACGAGGAGGCTGGAATTTACAGAGACACAATTCCATAATCACAAAAAATGAAATGCAGAGGATTTTAACCGAAGTATTATTCTTGTCATGAGGTAGGGAATACCACTGGGGCTTTTGAACCAATTCTATACATTATAATACAGTAAAAAATTAGTGAAAACACCCTTGTGGGGAATACTACCAGGAAGGGTAATAATTTTTGTCAACATAACAATCACACAATTGTATTTGTTTTGTGATGGTATTATGGTACTCATGTGCGTAAGCATGTGGCCTTTCAGATATCACTTGATGCATCAACATTTACAGAAGAAGCCACAGCATATTACACTGACATTAAGAATTGAAATTGAGGCTAAATCAGATCAGAGTGATGCCATGGCAAATAACACAACACAAGTGTGGGACAACTGGCCTATTGAGCCTCATTTTCAATCTCATTTAAAATGTTGTGTCTACCATGATTAAAAAAAAGGGATCAGCAAAATAAAAGTTCATTCATTCATTCACTTTTCATTTCACATAGCCAACCATAATATCTGCCCCTTTACATACCATCGTACTTTGCCTTAAAAAAAAAAGCCAAACAAGTTTTTAATGTATAACAACCGTTTTTTGGGCCAAGTGGGCCAAGATGCCTATGCCCTATAGGTGTATACAATAATTTTAGGATTTGATTCATGCATGTTCAGCATTCTGATAGCTAATTTGTAATTTGTTTGTCACATGTTTGCGATTCTCTGGTTTCATTTTACGCCCAGTTTTTCGCCAATTTTAGATGACAGCAGCCCATTCATGCAAACCGGACAAAGTGCGGGGGATGTTAGGGGCCAACCAAACGATAGTTGGGGGGGGGGCGGCTATGGTCATAATGATCATAATTTATGGGAGGAAAAGATTCAGTTTAGTTATAATGAAAAAGGTATCAATAGGGATGGACCAATACCCTATCAGCGTGCCTCAGCGGCCCAACGTCGGCCCAAAGGCATTTTCAATTCCGATCAGATTTTAAGGGTCTGTCTAGACGATAGTTGTGGGGGGGGGGAGGGACCATGGACTTTACCTACGCGACGAATTTTTTTTTTTTGGCGGCTCGTCGACGAACAATTTTTTTTATATGCGGACTCGCGACAAACTCTTTATCAGAACTTTAACATTACGGTACCCTAGCTACAGGTGGAAACAAACTTTATGTTATTTTGATGTGCAGAACAAACTTTTTTTTTCAGTGACAAGGGGGAAACAATTTTTTTTTTCACCAAAAGTCCATAGTCCCTCCAAAGATCATCTGGTTAGCCCCTAATATGATTTACAGGACCAAATTAGAGGGCAAAACCTAAATTGTCCACGAAAACATAGGCGTACCATGGGCAGAAATTTTGAGGGGGGGGGACATTTGCTGGAATTTCGTAATCCAAATTTCATACCATGTTAAATGAAATTGCTTGGAAACCACTGCTTTTCAATAATGTTTATTGAGGTAAAATTCCTAAAAACATAAAAGTTTCAGTTAATTTTTACTAAAGTTTAAACAACATAATTTTGCAAGGGTTTTATCCACGGAAACATGATTGTTTGCCAAATATTTTTCAAGGCCTGCCAACTTGATTTTTTTCCCTATCTGTCCATATTTTTAGCCTCCTTGGCCAAATTTTGGACATTTCCAAATTTGGGGGGGGGAGGGCCTACCCCGGTATACGAGCATATGTAAAAAACTGTTTTCATTGTATGTCTAACTGCTGAAATCACACATGTGTTTATAACACAGTTTGTGTATGCAGCTATTGATGTGTGTTAAAATTGGAATTTGTCATGATTCTGGGGCAGGAACGCACAAGATATTTAATTCTTCAAAATATGTGAATATTGGAAAAATGAAAATTATTTGCATGTCACATGCAACAAGTGAGATGAACAATGTCGATTATATCATGCACACCATAACATCTTTAGCTTATTTGCAAAATAGCTCCAATCTGCACATTTTTGGAGAGGCTTGTATTTGTTTTTTGATGGTATTATGGTACTCATGTAAGTAAGCATGCGGCTTGTTAGAAATGAATAGATGCATCAACAATAACAGAAGAAGCCACAGCACATTGCGCTGAAATCAAATTGAAATTGAGGCTAAAGCAAATCACGGTGATGCCATGGCGAAAGCAACAACACCAGTGTGGGACAACTGGCCTATTGAGCCTCATTTTCAATCCCATATGAATAAAATGACATTGCTGTGTCTACAACATTTTGATAAAAAAAAAAAATGTCAGCAAAATGAAACTTCATTAATTTCACACTTAACAGGCCAACCATAATATCTGCCCCTTTACATACCATCGTACTTGCTACCTTTGTCTTAAAAAAAAAAAAAACCAAACAACTTTTTCATGCATAACAACTGTTTTTTTGGCCTATACGTGCGTACAATAATTTTAGGAAATTCAGATATTAGGGTATTATTCAAATACTAGAAAAGCCCACCAGGGCACATCCACTATCAGGGCACATGCACTGTTATATAGGTCTATATAATATATGTTCATGTATGTTCATGAAAACTCAGGGGGCAGATCCAATAAATAATGAAAATGATTCAGTTCAAAAACATTGATGCATAAAGGGAAAGCAAATTATTGTAATTGTTGAAAAAACTATACAATTTCAATCCAAGAAGGCAAAAACAGATCTTTACACTCTTATGCTGCCACACAGCTTCTGTTAATTTATTTTCCGACACAACAGCTCCCTCTGGTGTTCATTCATTAAAAGGCACAGAATTTGACAGTAAGAAAGAAAAAAAACTAAATACAGTACTATGAATGGAATAAGTCAGTGAATTATAAGTAATTCCCACACATAAAGTAGTTTTGGAGACAAAATTGCAACTGAAATAGGTTTTATTAGCCAAAACACTATTATTATTTTCTCCACTTGGGGGCCACGACGCTACTGCAGTGATCACATGACCATGACGTCATCACCCATAACAGAGCGTCTCCATGACGCTCACTGTAGGCAGGACTGCTGGATGATTGAAACTGATGGAAAAGTGTGGAAACAACAAATTTAGGGCCCCTTGAACCACCAAAAGTAGCTCTGTCTCCCTTTCGTGACAATGTAAGTACCCTGTGCGAATTTGGCGGTCGTGGGCCACCCAGATTCCTCAATCCTAAAGGTGAAAGATATGTGGCTCAAGAACATGAACTTTATTAAGATAGATGGTCATTTTCACGGCCTGCTATAGTGAATTTTTTCCAGATATTATTCAGCATGCATTTTCAGTAGGCCTTTAATATAACAAAGTGCAGGGGAGAAGTCATCAACAGTACGACCAGGGGAAAATTCCAGATTTCCAGTTTATAAATCTGGTCATATGATGGCCAGCTATATTCTATTTCAATACTGTTGCAAATGAAACTTTGACAAATGTTAATGATAAATATTATGTTCTAGCTGGCTTTACGTAAGCTTTTTTTTAAAGTAAAAAAATGCAGCCGCACAGTAATATGCGAGGAAAAGATTCAGTTTAGTTATAATGAAAAAGGTATCAATAGATGGACCAATAACTACCACTTTGTTGACTGTCAATCAGATCGAACCGCATTATTTCAAATTCCGATCAGATCTGATCCTAATATGATTTACACGACCACATTTAAGGGCAAAACCCTAATTTTGGGGTCTACGAATACATAAGTTTACCGTGGGCCGCATTTTGGTGGGGGAGCGACATTTTCAGGAATTTTACGATACAAATATCATAGCGTGTCAAATAAAATGTCTTGGAAACCATCGCTTTTTAAGTATGTTTACTTGATAATCAGCCCAAATTTTTTGGCCTCCCTGTCTGAATTCTGGCCATTTCACTAATTTTTGAGGGTATGACAACCTCCCCTGCCCCCCTCCGGTAAATCTAGTTCTTGCCATTTCTCTGTGTTTCAAAATGGCGGGCATATACCTTTGCTTTTGTGATTTTCTTGACTTATCTCGGCCAATACCGTTGATAAAACACTTCTTTCGTGAGCATTTGCATGTGCTGAGTATAAAACATGTTTTGCTTGAAATATTTTGATATTTTGCCGGCTATAAAGGTATGACTTCTCAGGAATCCGGCCGAAGTTAGACAAATTATTTACTCAATTTGATCCTCTTGAAGTTGGAAATGAAAACAACCCTTATTGAAGAATTAATAAATAATACAAATTAATATGATTAAGCACTTACCAATAAGGGCTCGTCATGGTCTTCTCGAGATCTTCGAGTGTGATGACTAAAGCATCTGAAACACTTCGGAAACATCGTAACCGAAAAAACAGTACCTTTCACTACGAATAGCAAATATACAAAGACAATCAAGGTCACATGGCCAAGGTCGTCAAGGTTGTGGAGGTCCTTGTTGCTGAGGAAGAACTGGTAGCGCCACCATTTTGCAGTGGCAAAATGAGAAACCAACTCAAGCTAAGGTCAATGGTTCAAGCAATGACGTAAAGGTGAAAGACACCAATGAAAGACATAATTTCAGAGTGTGAATGTTAGTAAGGTCCATTGTAAAGGTCAAGTCATCTTCTTTAATCACTCTTTGAAAGCCTCAACTACATGTTTTGCAAGAATTAAACATTTTTGGTTGAATGCACCTCACCCTAAAAAACCCCCTAAATTTCCATATTTCGTGCTGCTGTCACTTACCCTTGGGTTGACATTGCAGCATGTGTTTTAACTGACTGCGTGTTCTTCCCCTTAGCATTCATTGGAAGTGGTTACAATTAAATCAGACTATTATGTGCTCCAACAGAAGTTGCTGAAGTTGTCAATTTCAGTGGAGAATCTTGAAGTATTCCATATTTATGAGCAATGGTGTACATCTCATGTAGGTGACATGTGTATGGAATTTCATCCTTGTACGTGCAATAGTGGCCAAGTTTTGGGCAAGAAATGAAAAAAATTATTTTTTATTTTTTCTCAATATTTCAAAAAGTATATATTATCCATCAATCAGACCATCAAAAGGCACAACTGGACCATATAGGCTGTATACATGTGTACCAAATTTCAACCATGTACATGCAGTAGTGTCCGAGTCCTGGTCCAGAAACAAAAAAAATATGTTTATCTCAATATTTCAAAAAGTATGAAGTCACCATCAATCAGACCATCAAAAGACACAACTAGATCATAGTATAGGCTATAAGTAACAAATTTCATCCATAAACATGCAATAGGGGCTGAGTTCTGGCTTGGAAATTATCTATCCGCTCGCGACCCGGACAACATTTTACCCAAGTGACTACAATACCTTCTTTGAACTTTGTTCGCTGAAGGTAAAAACAGCATTCTGGGTACATACTTCATTCCCTTCTGGGTGATCCCTGATTTCCGAATTTCCAAATTTGCTCAGTGGACTTTGATCGTCTTTGTGCATGTTATGTAATACTTTTGTCAGTCCACAATTAATGAAAATTGCCACATTCATCAAGAAATTTGCAAGATGTTTATATCATCCAGCCTCCATCATTCTGATGTCAAGTACACCCCTTCGGTTCCATGTGGAATTGTAGATTTTTAGTACCATCCCCCTTATAAAAAATTACACAACAGATTTTGCAGCCATCTTTCTGAGAGACCAGCAAATGTATTGCCTTTTCCCTCTGCAAAAGATGATATCGCCCTGCTGGCCGCTAGGTGATTGGTAAGATGAGAATCATTATCACCAGACTATTTCTTTCTCTTCTTCTTCTTCCCCTTCTTCTTCTTCTTTTTCTTCTTCTTTTTCTTCTCCTTTTTCTTCTTCCTTTTCTTCTTCTTTTTTTCTCTTCTTTTTTTTCTTCTTCTTCTTCTTCTTCTTCCTTTTTTTATTGAGAATTCCCATAGACATCCACTGCCAGATTGGTAAGATGAGACAGGTCCCTTTGTTGGCAATCAGAAATCTCTCTTTTGCATGAGGGAATATTGGCTTCTAATGGAAAGTCCACCAGAATGTAATTTTAGTGGTAAATCTGATTATACAAGGGACAATTCATGATGATAAACGATCATTTCTTCGAAATATTATACAAATATTGACTGATTTCGAGGGCATTAGTCAAATCTATTTCCCTCGAGGGTGTGTAAGTGAAAACTATTTCACGAGGCCGAAGGCCGAGGGAAATAGTTTTCCTTACACACACGAGAGGGAAATAGATTTGACTAATGCCCAAGATAATCAGTCTATATTTGTTTTATTATACCGAATAGATAAGCAGATGCATACATTGTACTATTATTACTAGTTTTGAAGAGTTTTTTTTTGGTCTTTAATACTAAATTACCTAATTGTACTATTTTCTTGCACTTTTTCAAATGTATGGAACATTTTTAAAGAAGAATGTAAAAAAAAACATTTTGGGAAAAAATATTTTAGAAAAAAAAAACATTTAGGGAAAAAAGAATTTCGAAAAAAAAAATATTCGGAAAAAAAAATTTGGAAAAAAAAAAATTGTGGAAAAAAAATGTTGAAAAAATTAAGCAAAAAAAAAATTGTGGAAAAAAAAAATTTTTGGGAAAAAAAAAATTGTGGAAAAAAAAAATCGGAAAAAAAAATTTCAGGAAAAAAAAAATTGTGGAAAAAAAAATTTTGGAGGGCATTAGTCCTGGTCAATATACTAAAATAATGACTGACATGTGACCAGCTCTCAGCCAATGACAGCTCAGCTTTCGTGGTGGAGGTATAATAATAATTGTTATGCTACACTGTACGTCAGCTGCCGATATTATATCATGATTTTCACAAGCAATACAGGAATCGCTGCAGAATGCTGAGAGAAAACAAATTTATTTCCTGTCCGAGGACTTCATTTATCGTAAAATCCAAAATAAAGTAAGACAGTACTAGGACTACTCCAGCAGGAAGGAAGAATCAGCCACTGGGTCATTCTACAGAAATTGTCCAATTTGTCCTATTCCTGTCCCTGGACTTCCAATGTTATTTAATCAATAACTGATTGTTCTTTATCACTTTTTGTTAGTTAGTGATCGCGAGCAGGACCTAAACAAAAATGTTAAGTGCTAATTTAGTCATTCATTTTTTTTTTTTTACTATTTTGTACTCCCCTAAAGTCACACATGTACCTGTTTTTTGCATGTCCCTGCACTCATTTTTGCGCATTCAAACCTCAGTATTACTGTAAAATTATCTGAATGTGCCATATTTTTAATATGAATGTAACCAGAACAATGTTATTTAACTTACTGGCTTGTTTGGATTTTTTACTCTCAATTGAATTTTGAGAAAACAAGCTGCAAAGTGTGTCCCTGAGTTTTTTTGTCTTTTATACCGGAATATAGTACTATTTTTGGCACCATTCGTTTTCTTACACAAGTGCCATCATCAATCACATGACATTATAAAACTACTCGAGCAGCTTGACCGTTGACAGAATGATTGTATGCTGAAGAAAATCACACTGGCGAGAGATATTTCATGTCCATTTAAAACTCCTATTTTGAGTGAGTAGGTTTATTATGTGTCATTACCGCAACGGACATTTAACAATCAAGAAAGGAATGCAGCAAAATGTTTCTTTAACTGTCATGAAGCAATGTTGTTCTAGTTCACATTTCTCAAACCTCCCTTGCTGTCTGTGCTGCCGGGCCTCTTAAAAAAATACTAAAGCTGAATTTGTCATTACCGCAATGCCACCCAGAGAATCTACCCTAGACGAATCCTGCCTTCGCCGCTTCTTATCATAAGATTTTGCGTCAGAGCATCACAGCCAATCAGTGCCCAGGATTTCACTCCACTTCAAAAGTTTACCGGCAATTTGCAAAGCAACTATTAACTCCTCACTCCTCAGAGACGTACGACCTACCATTTTAAAGGTCTCAGAGAGATCTATCTATAGCAATTGGAATGCTATCTGTATGACTGAGGGAAATGTATGAATAGACGTAATTGTCTTCATTTGCATACCATGCCTGAATTCCTTTTCATTGGTCACTCTTGGGGGATGTCTGACTTAATCACTGAAGGCTTTGCTGAAGTGTGCAATGCGTCATTACCGGAACAAATTGCCACTGTTGCAGTAATGACTCATAGGAAATGCATGTTAATTTTAGTCAAAATTAAGATTGAGGAAAGAATCGTGGCAACAATTGCCAAATGTTTTTCAGAGCCTTTGTGGACCTCCAGACTAATTAAATCATACATTTTAAAAATTTTGAAAAACAGTAAAATTGCCACCTTAATTGGAACATTTCTGTAAAATGACCCCACTACTTTACCCTTTGACACTTTGTACATAGCTAACCAAGAATCGTTTCCTCCCTTTCCCTTTTTTGAACTACCTTTTAAAGTTACATTGAATTTACTTTAAACTAACACCAATTTGAATTCTATCAACCTCATGGTAAATTTTTCTTTGATCCTTTGCCCCTTGCTTATTGAAGTTACATGGCCAGTGATTTTAATATAGTTCTTACAGCGAAACACTTTGATATAGAATTAAAGTGGACTGTGGCAATGTGAAAATGGCACTTCGTGTGTCATCATGCTGATGATTTGTCATGATCAAACTCAATACTTTCAATGTTAATTTGATTGAAGAAGACTTATCCCACTTGTTGGTGACAGCCAAACGAAAGGATTATGCATCAGATTTTCAATCTAAAATTTGTTATAAGTCAAATGGCTTACTCTTGATCATGACTAATCAAACAGCCTCTATGTTTCCCATGTTGAAAGTAGAGAAGATGACACTTCATCAGCTATCATAAGTCATGAAGTGCCATTTTCACAGTGCCACAGTCCACTTTAATTCTATATCAAAGTGTATTGCTGTAATACGGGATAAAGTTGTGGATAGGAGTGAAAGGCAGTTGTAAGGAGATTTGGGGTGAGGAGGTGAAAGAAGTGTAAAATAAGTAAACAGAGGACTTCTGAAAGAATATTTCTTACTTTTTTGTAGTTGTACTGTGAAATTCTCTTTTTGTGGTATTTTACCAGAAAACTTCCAAATATCTGATGACATGGGATTATGAGAGAGCATGCAGATATCCATTTATAGCTTTACAATCCATATTTCATTTTTTTCGTGATAACATCAGTTGAAATGTGCCGCTGACATTCCATACTGTTCAGTCTGTAAAGTTCTACAGCACATTTTCCCAATCCAATGCAGTTTTGGGCAACCATTACATATTAAATGTGCGCTTGGAGTTTTCTTTGATGAACATATAGGAAATTATTAACGTCATGGTAATAGTACATGTACATAAAAGGTATCGTAAATCATGCAAAAAAAAGCCAGCACATGTTAGAATGTATAGTTTTCCTGCCAAGAAGGATGAGATGCAGTATATTTCTGGATTCCCTCATAGCAAATTTTTTATTAGATTAAACTGTGATGTTCCTTCCGGATGCAGGTCTTTTTGCATAGATATTGTACAATTTACATGTCCCTTTAAACTGTGTTTGCTACATATTTCAGCTGCTGATCTTCCATTTGTATTGTTATTCTTTTTCAAGAATATTTCTCCAGACTGCTTCAGGCATAAGATATCTCTCAGATATCGGATTACTTATTATGGAATACATATGCAATATTTTTCATAATTAAATTTGATGAAATACACAGCTGACATTACATGCTGTTCAATCTATCAGTTTTTCCTTCATGTTTTTACAACCCATCAATCGGAAAAAATACTTTTTTAATGCATATTTGTAAATTGATATTTCTTGCTACATGTCCATATCATTTTTCATCCCTTAAGCCTATTCTGATGCACAATTTTGATTTTTAGCTGAAAGTGCTACTGCATCATTCAATTCCATTGCTGCTGTGCGAAGAGAGCAGCTTGGACTTGTGTCCTTGACCATAATTTCCTAAAAACTTTTGTCTGATTGACAGAGACATTGCACTAAAAACATCAGAAATCAAATTAAACCAGATTGATTCAACCGAAATTTCCCTGTCATTGAGTGAATATGAGACATTGGACATGGCATCTCAAGGACACGCAGTAAATGGAATGATTGTCATGAATTAGCCGAAATTCCCTTTGGCATCCATTTTGCATCATGAGTGTTCTGTTGATGGTGTTTCATTGTGTCTAGTTGCTTCCTAAGAAAGGGGAAGGGGGTAGAGTGACTGAGAAATATATAGCAATGAGCAATGCAAATGAACTGACTATAGTATACATATAGTGGGTAATTTAATGGGTACAATAGGTTGCTCCTTTAGAAGCTCTTGACTTGTGGGCCAGATCTTAAGCTTAACTGGTTAGAAAGTTAACATTTT
Source organism: Platynereis dumerilii (assembly GCA_026936325.1). Taxonomy (NCBI): domain Eukaryota; kingdom Metazoa; phylum Annelida; class Polychaeta; order Phyllodocida; family Nereididae; genus Platynereis; species Platynereis dumerilii. The sequence goes on along the minus strand of JAPTHN010000254.1, from coordinate 188,039 downwards.
AGGCGAATGTTTTATATGGTGCACCTGCCTAAGTCAACCCGGAGGTAGCCAGTTCAAATCTGGCTAGTGGTGGCTGGTGGCATTGAAGTAAGATTGTCGATGGGACTTGAAATTGGAGTTGGTCAAAATCTTGTGGTAGTTGAAAGATATAGTATAGTAGTGGGTTGAGTATAATAGGTTGCAATTGGCTTCAAAGTCAGCTCTTTAGCTCAACTGGTTATATGTCAGACCTTTAAGAGGAAGGTATTATACATTGTATGGTGCATCAGTCTAAGGCTACTCAGAGGTAGCTTGGAAAGTATGTTGCTGCAGATTATCGCTGAAATCTATACAAAGTATCGGAGCGGCAGTTCATGCCAGACAGACAGTTCGATACGTGCGAATGAATGAGTCTCTTGTCTAGGTTAGCCTGAAAAGAGGGAAAATGTTGGCACTCCATGAGACACGCAATACAAAAGCAAAGATCGTCTGGCAAAGTGCTACGAACAGATGTGGATTTCTGAAGTTTCATAAGGATTTCAAATGTATTGTAATTTGATGCAAGAGTACAAGAAAAAGTTTAGGAAACCTACATGCAATTGAAAGAAATATACACGTGTCAAATTGAATTTAACAGAACACTGTAAGAAATGACCGTGTTTTTCTGGCTAAAAGAACCCTAAATTTATTGTTATTTTACCAGTATTTTTTTATTACAGACTTTGTCTGGGAATTTACAGTTCTTTGTCAGTTACAAAATGGCTCCAAGATAAATTTACTGCAACATGTCATTTAACATTCAGTTCATGTTAATGAACAATACTTAGCCGTTAATTTACTGGCAACTTGTAATATGCAGACAAAACATTTGAATTGGCCAAACAATCAATACACCTGGTCAGATTAGGAACTATAAACAAGAGATTGCATGGACTTCAACCACGGAACATGTGGTGCCATCTATAACATATGCTTTACACAGCTGTTAATCAAACTTAATTTATAACTTATCTGAAGGTAAGGGAACATCCTCATTCATATGATCTTAAAGATGCTGTCATTATGCAAAATTTGTTATATTTATATATGACATTGACATTTGTGTGAGTCTTATGATGTGATCTAAAGAATGACACTATTAAAACCAAAATAATCCAGGCGCAGTCTGCATCAATACAACAAACTTCGATAATCTTGACACCTGGTTCTCTTGGAAAATATCCATCAATTTTATGTTATGGTTTGCGAGCAAACGTGTGTGAATTATTTGCTTGGTATAATTGATGGACTTACTTCCCTGCTGTCAAGCAAGAGATGAGCAAGGCCGAGCCTGGAGTCAGTGGCTCTCTCAGCTGATTCGAGCTTCGGTACATCCCTACAGCTATGCGACAGTTAAATCACGTGCTTAGTCTGTTGTTTCACACTTGTGCAAAAAGTAAGAATAACACATACTATCCGTATTTTTACAGTAGATTATACAGCTCCTTGCATTCTTTAATTCTATGTTTGACAGTTGATATAACTGTAAATTATACTTTAAATAAACTGTTTTATATATGTACATTATACCGTAATATCACTTTGTTGAATCTGCAAAATTACAGTTCAATGTACCAATCTGCATTTTACGGTTCATTGTCCTGTTCAGGTTTATTAGTACTTTTACAGTTCTTAGACCTGGAACAAAGTCGCCAGTTAATTTAACTGTAAAATTTAACGGGAATTTTTTGCAGTGAATACACTACATTTTGTTAGAATAGAATAGTATAGATTGGAATAGAATAGAATAACAAATCTGAAAAAGTATTGGACCTGCTGTGTCCTGCAGCTTAGTAAAGAATGTGTGCATAACCTGTAGGCCAGAAATGTCCTTCTGTAATATCATATAACAAAATAAAATTTCCCTGAGCTCCTTCAGATTTCACAAAAATGTCTTGCTTCTTTATCAAGTTGTTTCTTTTAAAATGACAAGATGAGTGGATGCCTAATTTCTTCCATCAAGGTATCAACTTGCCATAAAAAAGGACGTTCTCTCCGGTGTCCTCATTCTTTTGCAATGTTGTTAAGCGTTTTATCATTTTTTATGAACATTTTGAGAAGAATTTCAAATTACGATACATGTAAGCAGCAGCACCAAAGATCTGGTCATGCCTTTTAAGGATGATGTGCAAGGCCTGCAGCGGGGTAATTTGATCCTTTCTAGAAAAATCTTGTAAATTGATAACCATTGTCAATGATGTCCTACCCATGGAATCCTATGGAAATCCGCATACCAACTTCTCGTTGTTACGTTTATCTGAAGTATTGTGGGACAGTACTGCAAGATGGTCATTGCGGGGCGGAAGCTGAATCTTGTAATACTAAAGACAGCAGCAGTTGCACCCTATTGGACTTGTTGGACAATGGTGGCAGTAAGCCTTCCACCAATCAATTAGTTATACCCAATCTGTTTCAGAAGTATAGTCAGGTGAGAAACCTTCAAGTTATAAGATCCCTTTGATGCAAATTAAAAATTGTGTTGGTAAATGAGCTTTTCTTCCTTTATCTAGATATACTACAGATTGGAATTCACAATGAATTCAATACATTATCGTCAATGGGATACACTATTGAGAAAATATTAATTATTATACATTATGAAAATTCAGTTTCGCAGCTTCACAAAATATTGCTGAGATTGCCGTAATGGAATGAGGACTTAAAAGTATAAAACTTCCAGACAGCTGACATGGCATAAGATTATGGGATCATGCTAACATCCATTTTATCCAAATTCTAATTCCACATTTACCATAATCCACATTCTGTTGAAAATGTATCATTGCAGATCTGTGTCAACTGGTCATATCAATGAGTCAGAAATGCAAAAAAAAACAAAAAAAAAACCTAAATCTAGCAAGAAACAATTTGGAAAAAATCATGTGCCTAATACAGTCATAAGCTGTCCAGCCAAGAATACTTACAGGTGATTTCATTAGTACACTATTCTAAGGTTCTTGGTCCTCAAAATACATAGCATTTTTGGATGATCTGATTGGTTCAGACCCAACAGAACATCACACAGTTGATATATCAAACGTATCAAGTGCCTGTTTAGCATTGATTCCTCACAGCCAAGTGAGAATGACAAGAATCACATGGTAATGAAATCGCCTGTAAGGAATGCTAATTTTATCTTCGTTTGACTGTGTCCAAAATTTCATCTGAATAAGAATTCTCTGTAATTATCTTGGGTGTTTTGTCCTGAGCAGATGGATGAATTATTGGGGTTTAACATCCTTTATCTCTGCACTTGGTAGGCCAATCAGAAGAGGAGGACACAGCAAAGAGGTAAAGGAAGAAAAAACTGCAGTCCTACATCCAGAGTTAAATTGTGTAGGTTCAGATTCTTGTGACAAGAAGAGGCTTTATAAATTTACCACTTTCCATCTATATATCTGCCTAGCTGTCCATCTGTCTGAACATGCTGAATTCCTATTTTCCAAAGTCGTACCACGCAGGTAATCTGCATTTCAAGTGACCGATCATTGCCTGCTGTTGGCACCCTGCAGCAGCCTAATTCATCACTTTTATGTCTCAGTTTTACAGATGAATCTGCCAAAAAAAAAAAAAGAAAAGGAAAGAAATCTAACCATTTTAAAGAAAGTGCACATACACAATATGGATTGCTATCGAAGGTAATCTGAGCCCCTAATTTTCAGAGATGATAATTGTTCCTTGATGCAATAAGATATGTAGTGTCATAAGCAGTGCAAATGAGATCAAAGCTATGACTAGAATTTGAGAATAGATATAAAAACTATTAAATATGGTTTGTATTCAGAAGTCCAAAATCGTAGGTGATCAATCTCTTTTTTAAAAAATTTTCAAATTAGCCCTGCATTGTCTACAATTTTCAGCCTCCTACTCTTGCCACAAATATCTGTACCCCTGAAATACAATCTTTGCAATAAATATATAGCGTGAAGAGGATACCTGCTTTGTTAATAATATCCACAATACAATTCAATGTTGAAAATGGTACTTTATCGTTATGTGGCAAACTTTTCCTACAACATCTTCAATTCACAGTGTTAAGATCAATTGCCAGTTTAACGGATACATTTTACTACTGCTCAGACACAAAATACTTCACAAAGTTCCCTTACAGCAACTAAAATGAAAAATGTTTTCTGATTAAACTGGGAAAATCCCAAGACCCCTCTAAATTTTTGAAGTGCCTCTTTAGCTCCCTGCTTTGTTCTTAAACACATTCACAGGTATTTTACACAGAAGGAAATAGTTTCATCTGCAATTGACAATACCAAATGGTCATTTCGTATTCTGAGCAGACTTCCAACAAAATCTTAGACATTAGATAAAGTCAAGGAAGGGCATATTGAGAAGTACTAAATTAATTCAGTGAACACAACTGAGATGGTAGAATTATCAGACAGCTTTATTCGAGAACCGAAGAGTGAGGTTTGATGGATAAGCCATGAAAAATGAAATTTTGTGTTGGTTTGGAACTGAGGCATTAGCTCATACATTGAATGCATTGGTGGGGTGGTAGGGCATTGTGTCCTTTATTTGTGTACTTGCTAGGCTTAATGGGACAAACACAGATCATGAGGGGGAGAGGTGCACTCTGGCACAGGGGAAAATGTCTGACTAAAATTGGTTCACGGGACATTGTGAGTATGGTTTCCAATGAGAAAGACATCTACAAACTTGCATGTAATCAGCAAAGTAAAACTGAAGCTTTCAATCATAGTCTAAAAACATCGAGGCCCTCCAATTAGGCCTAATTGGGGCCAAAGGGTTGATGTGCCCTCCCATGACTTATCACTTGCATCCTGCCTGCTTGTCTTGGGAACCATTCTTCAATTACAACAACCAGTATCTAGTAATTATGTGATCTACAATGTTGATCTCGGGTTCATTAAGATCTTCTATAAGATACACATGCATGTTATTTCAAGAGACTTCTATGAGAGTATAATCAAATGAATTCACAAGTGAAGAAAAAGAGGCATAATTTGGAAGAAAAATCTTTTGGAACGTGAACCAAATGGATCAATGAAAACATCAAAATTGAGTTTTTTTTTCATCAAAATTACTTTACTCATCTGATTTAGAAGTTCAAAATTGACTCCATATTGCAGGTTCTTATCTCTGCTGTGCAATGTGGATAGGTAATTGAAGCATGAAGGATGCCTCCCTTGCGGATGCACAATTATAAATGATTGAAAGGAAAATTGTTTGTGCATGTCACTTCTTTATGTTCATTAATCCTAAAGAGTTTGCAAATCATCAAATAGGAGCCTCATGATCATTAAGGGCTCCAAATTATTTACATGTGTACATGTGATATCAAAATCATTTTAAGTTAATTGCCAATTTATTTTCTCTGGGCTTATATAAATGACAAAATGTGTCAAACAGAATATCGCAGTGAATATATAGGCCAGTACCAATGACAATAAGAAGATTAATGAGATGATAAATTTGCTCTTGTTAGACATTCATAGAAAACAACTAGGGCCGATTTCACCAAAATAGTTTTAACAGTAAGGCCTGGTCTCAACTTCTTTAAACCTGGCGTAACTAAGTCCCTTTCACTAACTGAGTCGATAGACTTGTCAAGGTTCAGTGGTTGACAAATATTGTAAGACAACTTACAGATTAGTGATCTCAAACTGTTAAAGTGGTGTCCCTTTGGGGCTGACCAGATAATACATGAGGGGGGGGGGCGGCTGGACTTATGATGAAAATAATTGGTTCAGCACATGACACTGGAAAATAAATTTGCTCAGCACATCAAAAAAAAAAGGTTAATGGGAAAGGGGGAAGTTTTGAACTCCCCCAATATTTGACCTGTGCCCCAAAGGTGCCCCCCCCCATATGAACATTCCAACTCTGGCTAAAATATAGAGTTAGTATAATGGGTGCCCCCTAGAGAATCGCGTGGCCCCCCTGGTGCTCCCCCCCCGCTCGAGACCCCCAGTTGCCAGTTGCGCCATTGGACTGGGTAGGCAATTATCTATTCTAAAAATTTCCAAGAACCCCCCCCCTTTTCTGTGTAGCCATATCTTTGTCTTTGTTTGGGAAATTGAGACATTGTGTTTGTAACGGCTGACCTGTTCGCACAACATGTGTAAACTTCCACTAAACTAAAATTCCTTGATACTGCTCTGCTTGGCTGATTGGCTTAGCCAGATCATGTTGGTGAAAACGGCCCCTATAGTCTAGCTGAGGGGGAATTTGAGATCCATAACCGATCAATGTAAGAGCAATTTGTCTTCTGGTAGAGATTGTTTTACTGCTGTTGTGGAGATTATTTTGAAACCCGATGTGCCATTCTTGATGGTGATGAATATTCTAATGGAGGAACGACAAAATATGATATATTGACCTCTTGAAATTACTTCTCAGATTCTTAAATCAGAAATGCTGGTTTGTTAAACTTGCCAGATATCATAGAAAACGATTAGTTTGACTGGAGAGCAATCTGAGATTCATAACCAATTAATGTTAGAGCAATTTGGCTTCTGGCAGAGATAGGTTTACTGAGCGGTTATATATTCTGATGAAAGCTGATGGTCTATTTATGGACACTTTACAGATATTCTGTCGCAATGATAATAATGAAATATCAACAAGGTCCTCTTACGTACAACCAGTTAAATTTCAATCAATGTCACAGCATAACTGAATTTACTCAGAGGTCTCTTGTCACAGTTTATGCACAAATTGATTGCAGAACATATTTGCTGAAAGTTGCTTGCTAATCTAAGATTCTTAAGATTCAAGATAACTTTATTCAAGAAAGAAATAACATACATACATAGCTACAAAACTGCACACAAGACGCAAAATGCGTATATAGTGTGCGATACATGCTATAATTTAGTATAAAGCTTTAAAATATGCACAGGAAACACAAATGATATCAAGTGAAAATCTTTATACTATAAATTACAAAGTAAACAAATGTCATAGGCTTATCTAAATATAAAAAACAATTATTGTTATGAAATTAAATAATAATAGCTGAGTCTACTACCCACAGTAACATCATGGTTTAATGTAAAATATTAATATCATGATTTAATATATGCTGTTTAATATACTTTTTTATGGTACTCATAGAAAAATCTACATTGAAACGACGAATTTTTTAATTCCAAATTTCAATATTCTTCTTGACAAATAGCTAATCAAAATAGAATAACATATAAGCCAGTATTTGACGAGTATTATGCATATTATAATTATTCATAAACATAATTTTTAACACAACAGGAGCCAGATTCTTATAAACTTTAAGCATCAACAAACTTACATGATACTGATAAATTTTATCAACATTCAACATCTCCAAGTCCAGAAAGAGTGTTGCTGTATTATAATGAAAATGGACCTTGCAAATCATTCTAACAATCCTTTTCTGCATTTTATGAAGAGAGGCAAGATTATGTTTTGATGAACAACCCCAAAGTTCAATTCCATAGCTAAGGTAAGGATACACAAATGAATAATATAATGTAATTAAGGTCTCTTTGCTAAGTACCTTTCTTGCCTTATTAATTATACCGATACTTTTTGCAATCTTGTTTTTCAAATGGATCACATGCTTATCCCAAGATAAATGACTGTCCAAAATCACCCCTAAAAATTTAATGTCATTAACTCTCTCAATACTTCTATTTTGTACTTTAATGTCGTCAGAAACATGAATATTCCTTCTCCTGGTTTTGAAAATCATAAAAAAAGTTTTGTCAACATTTAGGGAAAGCTGATTGGCATTTACCCATTTTGCAACTTTCTTCAGTTCATCATTAACAATAGCTATCATATTAGATATATCTTTTCCCTGAATAAACATGTTGCTGTCATCTGCATAGAGTATCGAAAATAATTTATTAGAAACAGAGGGTAAATCATTTATATATAAAATAAAAAGCAATGGACCTAAAATACTGCCCTGTGGCACGCCACATGAAATTGGCAACAAATCTGAATCATAACCATTATAAGTTACATACTGCTTCCTATTATTCAAATAATTGACAATCAAATCTAATGCTTTGCCTCTTATTCCGTATTGATACAGCTTTTTCTTAAGAATGTTATGATTTATAGTATCAAATGCTTTACTAAAGTCAAGATAAACACCTAATGTAATATCCCCATTATTAAACCCGTTCAATATCTTATCTACTAAGACAATCAAAGCTGCTGTTGTATTATGTTTTTTACGGAAACCAAATTGGCAGTTGTTCAGTATTTCTTGAGTATCAATAAATTCAGATAATCTATTATACACAATGCGTTCAAATAATTTTGAGAATACAGGCAATATTGAAACTGGACGGTAGTTCTTAATTAGTCTCACATCACCAGATTTATATCAGCAATTAAATATGGTTTGTATTCAGAAGTCAAAAATTGTTGACCTCATTTCACTTTGCACTCACACAATCACAAGGTGATCAATCTCTTTTTTAAAAGTTTTCAAGGTAGCCCCGTCTACCGTTCTTCAGCCTCCAACTCTAGCCAGAATAAGTGTACCCCTGAAATACAATCTGTGCAATGCATTTAGCGTGAAGAGGATACCTGCTTGTTAATATACACAATTCAATTCAATGCTGAGAAACAATATTTGATCGTTATGTGTCAAACCTTTCCTACATGTTCAATTCACAGTGTTAGAAACAAAATGCTCCTCCTTTTTTGACCTACTCCTCAAAAATGTTAATTCCCTTCACAAAATGCCCTTACAGCAACTAAAATGAAAAATGTTTTCTGATTAAACTGGGAAAATCCCAAGACCCCTCTAAATTTTTGAAGTGCCTCTTTAGCTCCCTGCTTTGTTCTTAAACACATTCACAGGTATTTTACACAGAAGGAAATAGTTTCATCTGCAATTGACAATACCAAATGGTCATTTCATATTCTAAACACACTCCATGAAAATCTAAGACTTCACATAAAGCCATGGAAAAGAGCTGAGCTGGCAGTACGTGTATTTTCAGACAGCTTTATTCAAGAACTGAAGGTTTGAATATTGAGTGAGGTTTTATAGATAAGCCAGAAAAATGAAATTTTATATTTATTTGGAACTGAGGCATCTGGACATACATTGAATGGATTGGCAGGCTTTATCTTCCTTATTTATGCACCTGCCAGGCTTAATAAGAAAAACAGGGATCATGAGGGGGAAGGGTACCCTGTTGGCTCTTGGGAAGAGTTACTGAAAACGTCTGTTTAAAATTGGTTGCCAGGACCAGGAATCTAATGTTATGAGTTAGGTTTCCAATTGGAATAACACATAGAAACTTGCATGAACTATCCACAAAGTCAGACTGAAGCTTTCGATGACAGTCTTAACATCGAGGCCCTCCAATTAGGCCTAATTGGGGCCAAAGGGTTGATGTGCCCTCCCATGACTTATCACTTGCATCCTGCCTGCTTGTCTTGGGAACCATTCTTCAATTAGGGGCAAACAGTATCTTGTAATTATGTGATCTACAATGATCATCTTTGGTTCATTAAGATCTTCTGTAAGATAGGCCTACACATGCATGTAATTTCAAGAGACTTCTATGAGAGTAATCAAATGAATCTATGAGTGAAGATAAACAAGGCATACTTTGGAAGAAAAATGTTTTGGAACGTGAACCAAATGGATCAATGAAAACATCAAAATTGAGTTTTTTGTCATAAAAATCAATTTTCTGATTTACATTGTAGGAGTTCAAAATTGACTCAACATTGCAGGTCATTATCTTTGCAGTGCAATGTGGAAAGTTAATTGAAGCATGAAGGATGCCTCCCTTGTGAATGCACAATTACAAATTATTAAATGGAAAATTGCACTTGCATGTCACTTTTTTATGTTCATTAATCCTAAATAGTTTGCAAATAATCAAATAGGAGAGTTGTGATCATTAAGGGCTCCAAATTATTTACATGTGCACATGTGTCTGATTATGTGTTATTAAAATCATTTTTAAATGCCTATTTATTTTCTCTGTGCTTATGGCAAAATGTGTCAAATGGGATATCTGCAGTGGATGTATAGGCTAGGCTAGATTAATGAGATGATAAACTTGCTCTTGTTAGACAGGCAATCAGTAATCATAGAAAACAATTAGTCTGGCAAAGGGGGAATCTAAGACCCATGACCCATTAATGTAAGAGCAATTGGCTTCTGGTAGAGATTATTTTACTGCTTTTATGGAGAGTATTATGAAACCCAATGTGCAGTTCTTGATGGCTGGTGAATATTCTATTGGATGAATGACAAAATATGATATATTGACCTCTTGAAATTACTTCTCAGATTCTCAAAATGAGAAATGTGGGTTTTTAAACTTGCCGACAACCAGATATCATAGAAAACAATTAGTTTGACTGGTGAGAAATCTGAGACTCATAACCCATTAATATCAGAGCAATTTGGCTTCTGGGAGGGATTGGTTTACAAGTGGTTTGGGGATTATTATGAAAGCCAATGGTCTATTGTGGACACTTAACAAATTAAATATTAACAAGCTCCCCTTGCTTATACAGGAAGTTAAATTTTAGTCATTGTTGTGGAGTATCTTCATGCACTTTGTTGCAAAAAGTTTCAGACATCCTGACAGCGAACATCAATTTTCGTTGTTGAAAAGGCACAAGACAGAAAATATCAAAACTTCAGTTTTAAGCTCTGTTTAAAATAATGTTACTGAATTTACTCTGAGGTCTCTTGTCACAGTCTGTGTACAAATTGATTCAGAACATATTTGCTAAAATTTGCTCACTAATCTGAATCACTAGCAGCAATGACCAAGGCTTGAGAAGCATTCAGCAAAGAAATGTTGTTTGTTTGAGGAACCAAATCCTATGCAAGCTGAAAAGATTGAATGATTACACGTGGTAATTAATTAGGAATCTGTTAATTATCAGAGGAGTGGTGTCCATGGTGAATTCCTCAAATCACAAAATTCTTAATTACGAGGATCATGATTAAATTTCAAGGCAAGATTTCTGCAAGGGCAATTCTGATTGAATGATGTGTAATTGTGCATTCACTGGGGAGACATCCTTCATGCTTCAATTTCCCATCCATGTTGCATTGATGAGATAAGGACAGACCTGGGTGGTGGGTGGCTTAATTGTCAAGAGACATCTCTGCATCCTTGAAAATTATTTGTTTGGTGTTGTTACAAAACTGGCTTTCCGTATACAAACAGGCATGAATTGCATTAGAGAAATTCTTTACTTCCCTTTTGTTAGTGACGATTACAATTCTCTGGATCGTTGGAACATACTTCAATGGCAGTTTTGTACGAAGGATGACTTGAGAGAACAAAAACTAAAGATTGATTTTAAACAATAGTTTCATGGAATATAACTACCATGGCAGAAACAATAAAACTACCTCAATGCATTAAGATTTCATCATCAGTGTCTAACTGTCTATCATATAATAGAGAATATCGGTAATAATATGAAGCTCAACTCGCCAAAAACTTGTTATTTTGTCCGCAGCATATATTCAAAAGCCACTAAGAATGGAATATCAAGTTTCATAATAATCCCATTTCATCATTTAACCAATCTTTTCCAGAAGCCAAATTGGGTTATGGGTCTCTGATTCCCCCTCAGCCAGATTAATTGTTTTCTAGGAATTCTGATTGTCTGCATGTATGATAAAGGCATATTTCTCATATTACCAATCTCCTTAATATCAGTTGGATTGGTCAGTAGTTTCTTGACTTAAAGACCACCCTTTTGTAGTCTCTTATCAGGGCATGGTCTCTCCTCAGGGTGCTGTGATTGATGCAGGAAGATGTTGGTCACATGGTCACATAAAGTAAGTCTGTCTTAGAACAAGAGGTCTTATAATACAGGGACAACTTTATTTCGCCTTGACATATTCTTATTCCATCTAATCATCTGCTTGAGGAAAATTAAACCATTTATCTATTTGGTATCAAAAGAGAAATTATGATATTAAAAGATTGAATGAGCACACATTGTAATTAATTTGGAATCTGTTAATTATCTGAAGAGTGGTGTCCATGGTGAATTCCTCAAATTACAAACTCTCAAGTAAGAAGATCATGATAAGTTCCATGGCAAGATTTCTGCAAGGGCAATTCTGATTGAATGATGTGTAATTGTGCATTCACTGGGGAGACATCCTTCATGCTTCAATTTCCCATCCATGTTGCATTGATGAGATAAGGACAGACCTGGGTGGTGGGTGGCTTAATTGTCAAGGCACATCTCTGGATCCTTGAAAATTACTTGTTTGGTATTATTGTCACAACTGGCTCTGCACAAATATAGATAGACAATATTAAAATCTGCAGTTGATTTTAGTACCATATTTTCTTTTCCTTATACCTTGTGTCAGTAATTTGAACTCAAGATAACGATTGCATTGACGTTATGTTAATTAAAAATTTAGATGCGATATATATTCATGAGAGTTACATATTCTATTATAGGAAGTTGTAGATAGATGGATGTAATATAGATATTCGTGATAGTTGGAAGATATTCTATGGGTATAGTTGCAGAGAGATAAAAAACAGTATTTTGAAAAGTTTGCAAGATGCATAGGATTTTCTATTGATTTTTAAATTGAAATCATTTCTGGAATAGAAAAAAAAACCAAATACCTCTGAAACCATTAGGCCTGCTTCTTCATACCTGGCTTCAACACCATTGCAGTTTCATTAAAAAAGTGTTAAGTTTCTGCCATTTGAAAAGTTTTTGCACAGAAACAATTTCTCCAAAAGAGCTTTCTGAAGCCATTTAGAAAGCTCACTGAGGCCCATGGATTTTTAGTGATTCAAAGAAGAGTTTTCTTTGGTTAAGTTGTTCTGTGAACAGAATAACAATTTTAAAATCAGTTTCTTTGCTAAAGAATTCAGAGCAGAAAAAGGCTACAGTCTTTGTTCATAGCAAATGAGTACCAGATATATTCTGTTTATCTAAGCCATATGTGACCAGGAGAAAATATCCTACTTTTCAAAATTTACAGCAGAATGCAGCTATTTAGACAAGTAGTCCTAAAAGTGTGAAAGTATGTTAAGCAGCCATTGGTGAGGTTTTTATTACAGTACAGTTTTGTTAAACTCATATTCAAAGTGGCCTGTAAATATAGGTAAATAAAATAAACTGGCGGGATCTCAGAAATCTGAAAAATACTATTCTTCCTAATTTAGGTCCAGTGCCAGACACACAGTAATACAATTAATTGTGAACTGGTGTTTACATTAGCGCAGCAAAACGGGTGTTTTGGGAAGCGAATTGAGCACAAGAGAGCACTCAAAAATCTGTGCAGAGAGGGTCCCAATATATCAATTTGTCCACAGCAGATAAATAGGTCAACTGGTCCAGCTTCTTATCAATGATTTAGTTTCGTATTTAAATAAACATAATATATTCATCTTCAAAAGTGTCTTAAAAATACTATTTTCTCCTGTAATACTTAGTGTGCCTATAATTTTTGTGGAATACTTAATTATTAGCCTTGACCAGCTAAAGTAAATTATTAACAATTGATTAATTTCATTTTAAAACAGACAAGAAAACAAAACATAATTAATGTAACATAAGTTTCATTAACTATGGACTGATGAGTATGTAACAGTGAGCAATTAATGTACATGCCAATCATGTTATTGTTTCTCAATTACTATTATACTATTATGTAATATCAAACAATCAACAATCTAACATAGACTTAAATTTGGCAGCTTTCAGCGTTGTTGTCTGCCTTTTTACCATTTAGCCGATTATCAGTCAATCTATCAATCTTATTTATATATCTTATTTATATATTTAATGTACAGATATGTATCAATCTATCTGTTTATCTATCTATCTATCTATCTACCTATCTATCTATCTATCTATCTATCTATCTATCTATCTATCTATCTATCTATCTATCTATCTATCTATCTATCTATCTATCTATCTATCTATCTATCTATCTATCTATCTATCTATCTATTACATCTTTACTTATTTTATCTTCCTATTCTACATTTATCTCTGTCTTTCTATAAATCTGTCTTTTTATTTTTTTGAAGCAGTCACATAACTCTCTCTTGTTTATTGAATAATGATATATGAAATTAAAATGAATGTTACGGTAACACTATACATCCTACAAAAGCTTTTAAGTGTTGCACGAATTTCATGGCCATGCCATTTACATATTAGAAAAAACTTATTTTTCTGGTTATAACTTGCATGCAATATGACACAAAATGACACAGATTACAAATTAGATCCTGGTCTGTTTTGTTTTATAAAAACAGATCATAGTCGATCGAAGAACTTTGCAGTATCATGAAGAAATTGTGCTAATATGAGGATGTGTAAACTGTGCAATGTGTGCATTCCACTTATAGATATATGCTAGTTATAATAGAACTGTGCTTGAGGGAATTGGCCTATTCTTTTAGGCGTTAGCAGAGGTTGGCCAAGGTGACGAAATGAAACTCTTCTTTGTTGTATTCATCTTCTATTTAAAAAAGGTGAGTAAATATAATATTTGTCAACAGAAGCTTATTTGTATCTCCACCAAAATAAATCACCGCAGAAAAAGTGGAACTACAAAATCAAGGAATGAATGCAGAACAGGGTTGTAGTGCTGCATGTGCAGGATTTTAATTTTGTGTGTTGTGTGTATTGAAAGGGCACCCTCCAATAGGGTTAAGTCAAATTTTTACTCTGGTGCTCTTCCTTCAACTTACTTTCCCGTGGGCATCTGATGTCACCTTGTGGTTACCTGACGTCAGGATGATTTCTGGGGTGTCAGCTAACTTTCCCCTGACTTCAAATTGCCGCGGGGAGGTTTCTCAGCATATTTGTTTTAACTTTGTCGGAGACAAAAATTAGTCAAAATTTAAAACTGACCATGGTGCTTTTCCTATTTGAATGTAATATAAAAATAGTCATTTAGTCATTTACTGTGTTTCTTACTTTTCAGACCACCTTTGCCTCATATATCATATCTGTCAGCCTCGGTGAATTCAATAACCCAGGAGGAAAGTTGCTGAACGGTCGACCTTGTGATCCTTTTCATCATAATTCATGTGACTACAAATTTGAAATTTGTCTTGATTTCGCAAATGGGACTCGAAGCGATTATGATCAGTGTAGAATCGCTAGAAAGTATGAACTCGAACGACATTTTTCCAAGCCAGAATTTATTAAAGTAGACCAACCATGGCAGGTAAGTGGAAAATATGCTCACATTTGCAATGATATCCTAAAAGCACATAGATCTAAGTGTCACCCATTTTCAACGCTGAGTCTGAAGTCCTTGCACCAAATGAAAGACTAATGTTTTCCATGTACGTTCAAACCATATTTGTATGTATACGGAAAGGGCTGGTTAGTTGATACAGTTTTCAGAAAAGATGCATGCAAGATAAATGAAGGATGACATTGTAAAGATTAATAGCCAGGTGTTTGGGGAAATACCTTGTTCAAATACATTGTATATGGAGAAAATTGACTTTGTATTCCCATGGAAACATGTCTTGTGGTATTGTCTACTTCCTTGCGTGTCTCGTTTCATGGCGAATTCAATCTGTAGATTTATTATGGGTTGTAGCATATATAAACTCTGGGGTAACATTTAACATCACTACGGTACTAACACGCAACTAAGATCATTGTTTGTTATTTTGGCCTAGCCTGCCAACAGAACCTAAACTGCAATATATCTGACAAGAATAAAACAAATGTATTTCACTAATTTAGAGAGTTTCAAAATGACAACTGACTTTTCCACGTAGATAATGAAGAAGTGACTAACTTTGCAAGTTAATGTGAGACTTACCCAAGGCAGATTTCACGAAAAATGTGCTCATGGAGTATCTTAAACTGTCCCGCCCTTCTTATTATCTATCTGTTGCTTCCTGAAGCGCGTGAACCCATTACCAAGAAAATCAGTGAGCTAAAGAGTAAATATCAATAAAAGAATCCACCAATATGCCACTTTTTGCTTTGAAAAAATAATTTTTTTATCTCTCATAAGGACAATAATGGACAGCAAAACTTACTGGTCATCTGACATACCAACTTTGGCACTTTGTAGAATCAACAGAAAACACTTTAGCAAAATATAATGATATGGGATTGATAAAATACATTTAAAATACTTGTTTGGCACCATTTGTAATTACCTGCATAACTATAACCTATTTTTACAAAGGAAAAATAAGAGAGACTGCTAAAGTAACTCCATTCCGTCTCAGTGGACTACATCGGAATTTCTTAATTTTTCTTTGCTATCTAGGCAAATCTAAAATATGAAATTCTGAAATTGAAAAATGTGCATTATTTACCTATATAGATCACTGACAAAATAAACAACTTGGAGTGGTAGCTGTTTTTTTTTTATTGCTAATGTAACTGCTAATGTAACTGCAAGATCAGCATTGTGCTAATGTAACTTGTGGACCAAGTTGCGGTAATACATTTTGCAGCATTTCGTGAAATCTGCCCCAAACAATTTATACAACATTTGGCTCTACAATGTATTTATATATCATTTTGTGCAGGGGATGGTTCTGATGAAGGTCCTTGCCTTAGATGACGACACATTATCTGCTGATGATTTGGTGGATAAATTGTCAAGTGTCGTCAAATTAGAGGCTGACAGGAACAGAAGCGTGGCCCGTGCACAAACCTTCACCTTGAAAGGAAATCACACACGGTAAGCTGATATATGGGTATCAAGTAAACTAGTAACCATGCCAACTGGTAACCAAACCAACTGGTAACCAACCAACTAGTAACCAACAACTGGTAACCAAAAGCCCTACCAACTGGTTACCATCCTTTTTTGTGGGTTACCAAGTCATAACCATACATTTAAATTAATTTCATGACCATACCAACTAGTAACCACCAAATTCTTGTCGACTACCAAGTCGTAACCAAAGTCTTGGACAGTCACATCAGAGGTCATAGCTCATGTACATTTATTTAATTTTTATTTAATTAAAATAAATACAATTTCAACCCCAAGAAGTATCATAGATTTAAAAAATACGTAATAACACGGATTTGTCAAAACATTTGTCACTGGTTACGAGTTGGTAAACAATGTTCTTTTTTGTTACTAGTTGGCCATGGCCAGTTGATTACTAAATGTCATGGTTAGGGGAGAGCAGGGCTAGTTGAACCAAATTTTTGAAATTGCTCTCCTGTGTGCGTACCTATACAGCTTTCAAGGAGAACAAAGATGGAAAAGTTAGTTTGAAAAGTTGTCTAAACATCCCAACTTTAGGTTTTGAGGTATATCTTACCACGGCCGACACATGAGCCTCCAAAAAATTAAAAAAAATTGGTTCAACTGGCCCCACCCGCGGGCCAGTTGAACCATCCATTGGGGCAGTTGAACCATTGGAAGGATGATGAGTGAAGTGTGGGGCTGCAGTCCTTTATTTTTGTTAACAAGTTCAGCTAGGACCATAGCATGTTTTGGCTAAATTTGACATGTCTCACACATTTCTTTCTGTTCAAAGAATAGCCTGGGGCCAGTTGAACCAGTCGACGGTTAAACATTAATAATAAATTTATTTATTTATTCTAATCCATTGTAATGGGCCTATTAGAAAAAACTGTTTTACTGGATAGTACCTCTCATTGTAAGTGTATTTCGTTAAAAATTTGATTAAAAAAAAATAATAATAAATTGCCATAAACTCCCCCAGTTCAACTGGCCCCGCCTGGACCTCCATATATCTATATATAGCCTGGCTGCACCCTTTTTGTAGGAAACCATTTTAAGGAGGTGGGTTTCCATCTACACATAACCCATTATCTTATGATGATATGACTTCCCTGCAGACCAGGTATTTTAAATGCTCTGAAAGCGCCAATCTCAATGAGACAAACTCAGTTTTTCATGCTAAAAACGAAAAAAAATGTGATAGTTTCATTACCATGTGTCTCAGAGCCAAAAGATCTACATGGAAAAGATTAGCCTAATAAGCCTAACACAAGGTTGTATGTATATTTCCATGCCTGCTCCACCCAGTGAAATATCAAGGGTGGTTCAACTGGCCTGCCGGTTCAACTGGCCCCACTCTCCCCTACTACTTGGTTGGGAAAAATCAAAAGTGGTTACAAGTTGGTTACTAGTTGACCTGTTATCGAAAAAACATTGTTTATCTTTATAATTTATTTAACAACAATTATTGATGTTTTATTACGAGTCAATGTACCACTGACTATTTAATCTTGAATGATATAGGGGGTTCTCAGAAGTGCCACATGTTTCCTGTGTCCCTTCTTTGCTCACTTTATTTGTAATTAACTATGATGTACCTAATGAATTTTTAAACGTTGATTTTTTCTGTAAAGTTTGTAAAATGTGTTATCATTTACATGTCATTTATTTGAATAAATTCATTTGTCTGTCTGTCTATTGACTATAAAGTATTGAGCCTCATCTGAATCTGAGTTATAATCAATTGTAATGTTCAAGTGAATGTTAATGAAATTAATGTAAAAATGTTACAATATCAACCTGTGACTAAGCTTGAAGCCAATGAACTAGATGCAATATATGTATATGTGACAATTTGAAGAACAATTCTGTGACCTGGAAAATGTCTTTCGCCAAAAATGGTTTTTACCTCAAATAAACATGGCTATTTCTTTGCATTGTTGCCTTTTTTTTAGCTTGACAGTCCGCATAGCTGTATATTGTGATGCCAATTGGTACGGCCCAGCGTGTAATGTTGAATGCCTGCCGGAGAGAGATTTATTTCACCGCAATGACTGCACATCTGCCGTTGTTTGCCACAACAATTATTACGGTGCAGATTGTGAGAACTACTGCAAGGCAAGAGATGACCACAATGGGCATTACACATGTGCACAGAATGGAAGCAAGATCTGTATGAAGAATTGGTGTGAAGAAAATTGTGATGTCTATTGCGAAGAATACATTCGAACCTTTTCTGGAATGACTGATGCAACCACTAACAGAAACACTGACACAACCACTGACAGAGCAACTGGAGGAACCACTGATGAAGTTCAACACTACATGACAATATCAGGTCAGTTTCTCTAAATATGACACAGTCAGATCAGATATGTTCTGATTGCAAACAAAAAAAATTGTGTCACTTACTCTCTAAGCTTTATGATACAGTCAGATAGGAAAAATAATTGTGTCACTTACTCTTCTTTTTTTGGACAATGATTTGATTCTCCAAGCACATAAAAGTGAAGGACACCAGAATAGAAAAAGAAAAGTAATATGAGACTAATGTGACAATTTTAATAATGATAGAACAAAAGGATTAAAAAAACAAAACAAATCTCAATGTGTGTTTGGCATGGAAGAAATTGACTGTTTTGAACAAAAAAGGTTGATATATTATGTTACCAGCATCTGCCTGCATGATGCTTTCAGCTTGAGCATTAATGAAATAGAGTTAATACTAAAAATGGATAACAATTTTCAGGTCAATGGATTGGATGGAAGGTCTGGATAATCATTATCCTTGGTTCAACCCTGGTTATAACTGTATTTGCTGTCACCACTTGGAAGATCCACATCACTTTGAAGAAGAGGAAGACACCACAAATCGCAAAGCAAGGAGCAGATCAACAAGAGACTCAACCACCATCAATCAACCACTCTGCCATTCTGGAAAGACAAGACTATCATTATTGCGAAATAGATTAGGAAGTGTTGAGACCTGGATCAGGCAATGGTGTGCGGGAACCGCGCGCATATACACTCTAAAAAATTTCAGACAAAATTGGTTTTTTAGATTCAAAATGGTTTTTTGAAAAAACCAAATTTCAATGCAAAAAACCAACATGGATTTTTTAAATTATGCAGCCTCCCATTGAAGTCATCTCTGACATTTTTGCCGTTGACAATCACGAAAATTGAAACATGAAATAGCACCACAGCAGAAAACATTAACATGGTGATTCAATGACTAGATATCTCTGACAGAGTAAAAAATTTGTTAAACATTCTAATGGGTTGGTCATTCACAAGCTTAATCATTTAAAGATAAATATATAGCCTACTAAACTGATCCAGGAATTCTCATGATATTATCTTGTGGCTGGTAATAACATATCTGAGGACCTTGTTGAAGATATTTATTTTGGTTGCGAGACTGAAATAAATCTTGTGTTGCGCTATATGAGACATATGCCTACATTGTATAAATAACTCTTTGGAAGAGTTTACACATTAAAAAAGAATTTCGAGACAGAACTGGTTTTTTAAATGGAAAATGTTTTTTTAATTTTAAACCTGACTTCCATGCAAAAACAAACATAGATTTGAAAAAAAAAAAACATTTTTGATTTCAAAAAACCAGTTTTGTTCCAAAATTTTCTAGAGTAGAACTGTCATGTAGATCTCGACAGCTCATTGGCTGAGAAGAACAGTATACAAGCCACACATGCAGTATCATCCAGAAAACTGTGATGTGCTACCAGAAAATGTTTTAATGTTAGTCTCATGCAAAGTTAATCTTAACATTTGTCTGCTTGTCTATAGAATCATTCTTCAATTGTCTGCTTGTCTTTAGAACTATTCTTAAATTGTCTGCTTGTCTTTAGAACCATTCTTCAATTGGGCAGTTTTACGGTATTTGCACTCGGCCGATTTTTCGTCTTTAAGCAATTACTATGAGAGAAGTATGGCAGGTACACAGAAATTTGTCTTGGTGGCAGTCTTGTACTACGTTGAAGTATATGTGTACCAACTTTTACCTTGCTACGATACTTAGTTTTGATACAGCAGGCGATTTTTGACCAATTTTTGCACTTTTTTGTGTCTCACAGGCAGTTTCGCATATTTTTATGGCAACACAGAAAAGCAAATGGAGGCAGTAGTGATTCATGTTAATGATGCCTGTCTGGACCTACGTCTTGGGCATAAAATACAACAGGTTTCATGTGAATAAGTTATATACCAAAGGAGCTGTCTCCCATAATGTAGAAAATGGCATGTGTCAAAAAGTTTGTCTTTGATGGACCATTTATTACTGCATATGCTGTTATGAATCAGTATCAAGGAGTTTATCTACCGTTTGTGTCAATTTTGTAGCTGGAGACATGTCTCAAGGTAAATCAAAAAGATTCATTCCAGAATCTATACCTTGCTTTCAGAATTTGAGGCTTGAATATGACGTCAAAAAAATGTGTCCTCTCCAGTACATTGGAAAAACACTCAGGGTTTTAAGGGAAAAACAAGCTATTTGCGTTTACTTTTCTCGATTGTGTGCCTCTACATCAATGTGACAAATGCAAGTTGAAAAGATATCCAGGCAATGCACATACATTTTCTTAGAAATTAAAATTCATTATGTCACAAAATGTCCTCTCCAGTACATCATAAGTTTCACTCTGATTCAAGTCTTTTAACACTGGATTCATTAAAGAAAAGAACATGGCTAGAATTAACAATTTAACCAGGATGCCTAAAAAGGGTATTTATAAATATAGAAAATTGCAATATATGTTTTTAGATTATTAAATTGCACTATTATGAGAAAATCAAACTTGAGAGTAAAAGGCACTTATTTTATGTAATATATCATTATAACTGCAATTTTTCGCAAATAATAGAGTGACTAAACAAGATAATGTGTAAATATCTTGTTTATGGAGCAATTCAAGCAGATTTTTTTACCGAGCCTTAAGTTTGGGTCATTTCGGTGATTTTTCTCTCTAGAACATGGTCTTTCACACAAAGGAAACACTGTGAGTTCAAACCATAAAGCAACAAAACTTGACTTTGAGTTAGTAGGATGCCTAAGCATTATTTATCTTGGCAATCATGAGTCTGTTGAGACTAAAACCTTACTAAACACTCTAAAACATAAACTTTGAGAGTAAGGAATATTTAATTTCTTTATTTCATCCTAAAAATCGTTTGAAAAACAGTACTGCCATATTTCATCGAAATTTAAGTTTTATATTGCTTTTGGGGGTTCTATGCGACAAGATGGCTGGATTTCCATTGCAAAAATGGTTAAATTAGTATTCACATGGACATTTTTTCTGATAAAATTTTTTTTCAAAAATTCAAACCTTGCCTACTTTATGGAGTGGCAATTTGGTGATAAACCAACAAATCACATGTGTTCTTGTTGATTTATGAATCTTTAATATGTTAATTTCATGATAGCATGAAGGAAATTCTCATTTACAAACCTTTATTTTGACCCCCATGAGACACTTTGAGTGCAAATACTGTAAAACTGCCCAATTGTCTGCTTGTCTTTAGAACTATTCTTAAATTGTCTGCTTGTCTTTAGAACCATTCTTCAATTGTCTGCTTGTCTTTAGAACTATTCTTCACCTGTCTGCCTGTCTTTAGAACCATTCTTCAATTGTCTTTTTGTCTTTAGAATCATTCTTCAATTGTCTGCTTGTCTTTAGAACCATTCTTCAATTGTCTGCTTGTCTTTAGAACCATTCTTCAATTGTCTGCTTGTCTTTAGAACCATTCTTCAATTGTCTGCTTGTCTTTAGAACCATTCTTCAATTGTCTGCTTGTCTTTAGAACTATTCTTCACCTGTCTGCCTGTCTTTAGAACCATTCTTCAATTGTCTTTTTGTCTTTAGAATCATTCTTCAATTGTCTGCTTGTCTTTAGAACCATTCTTCAATTGTCTGCTTGTCTTTAGAACCATTCTTCAATTGTCTGCTTGTCTTTAGAACCATTCTTCAATTGTCTGCTTGTCTTTAGAACCATTCTTCAATTGTCTGCTTGTCTTTAGAACCATTCTTCAATTGTCTGCTTGTCTTTAGAACTATTCTTCACCTGTCTGCCTGTCTTTAGAACCATTCTTCAATTGTATTTTTGTCTTTAGAATCATTCTTCAATTGTCTGCTTGTCTTTAGAACCATTCTTCAATTGTCTGCTTGTCTTTAGAACCATTCTTCAATTGTCTGCTTGTCTTTAGAACCATTCTTCAATTGTCTGCTTGTCTTTAGAACTATTCTTCACCTGTCTGCCTGTCTTTAGAACCATTCTTCAATTGTATTTTTGTCTTTAGAATCATTCTTCAATTGTCTGCTTGTCTTTAGAACCATTCTTCAATTGTCTGCTTGTCTTTAGAACCATCCTTCAATTTTCTGCTTGCCTTTAGAACCATTCTTCATCTGTCTGCTTGAACCATTCTTCAATTAGGGACAACCAGTTTCTGGTAATTATGTGATCCAGAATTACCTCAGGTTCATTAACCTATTCTGTGAGATACGTACGCATGCACATTTCATTGGCAATGTAATCAGTTATTTCAGATAGTTATGCTGCAAGCGAAGACAGACACAGCAGCATCTGGGGAGAAATTGTTTGAAACATTAAATCAACAGAATGTGAAATAGGTTTGAGAATGCAGTTTTTGACGCAATCGTTCTTCAGGAATTGAGCCTTGGAAGAGCTTGTGAATGCTGGTATGACTCAGGCATATATCAATAAGAATTGATTTTAAAATATTTTTGTCTTAGAAAATTGTTTGCTGCACACATTTTGTACAACATGAAATAAAGGCTTTATCTACACACATTTGGGTTCACCAATTAAAACCATGCTCAGTAACACAAAGCCATTTTCAGTGGTGCTGCCATTTTCAGCAATTCATTGTCCTGTGAATTTCCCAAATAGGACTGTAATTTGGCTAAAGCGAAAAAATACTAAAACTAATTAATAAGTTTACTGAGATAGATGGGTGACCTTTTTTAAAGGGCTTTCTGTCTCGTTAATGTTGGTAAATACCTGGAAGGGAGCAGGTAGTGTTAGGCAGTCCATAGCAATTTATCCCACAAACCAGACTTATTTTATGAAGTCCATATTTTTGTGTTTTTAATTTACCCAAGAGTAAATACAGAAGGAATAGTCTCGTCTTGCACTAGAAGTTCCACAATCATGTCCTGCTGAATTCAACTTTTAAACATATTTACTGGCATGTCTGAATATGATGAACTTTTCTTTTATGTATTTTCTTAATTGTACATGATGCTTTTAAAAAAGTCAGAAATTTCAGAATCTATGTATAGTTGTAAACGCAACAGCAAAATAAAAATCTGAGAACACCTTTGATAAAGATAACTAACAATTTTAAATAACATATGTATATATATATTAAACCTGGGGCAGCTGAAGAAGGACTGAGGCCAGAGTGGGAGGGGCCCCAGCGTGGGAAGGGCCCCCAGAGTTGGAGGGGGCCCCGAGAGTGGGATGGGGCCCCCAGAATGGGAGGGGGCACCAAGAGTGGGAGGGGGCCCCAGCGTGGAGGGGCCCCCGAGAATGTGAGGGGTATCCAGAGTGGGAGAGGCCCCCCAAAATGGGAGGTGGCTCCTAGATTGAGATGGGCCCCCAAAATGGGAGGGGGCCCCAGAGTTCGAGACCCCAGAGTGGGAGGGGGTCCCATATTGGGAAGGGCCAGAGTGAGTGGGGCCCAAAGAATGGCTGGAGTCCAAGAGTAAGTTGGGCCCCACCCACAGAGGCAGAGGCCTGGAAGGGAGGGGGCCCAGAGAGGAAGCCCCCCAGAGTGGGAGGGGGTCCCAGCGTGGGAGGGCCCAGAATGTGAGGGGCACCCAGAGTCGGAGAGGCCCCCCAGAGTGGGAGAGGCCCCCAGAATGGCAGGCGGCCCTAGATTGGGATGGGCCCCCAGAATAGGAGGGGGCCCCAGAGTTGGAGACCCCCCAGAGCAGGAGGGGCCCCAGATTGGGAAGGGCCAGAATGTGAGGGGCCCCCAGAGTGGGAGAGGCCCCCCAGAATGGGAGGCGGCCCCAAGAATGGGAAGGGGCCCCAGAGTTGGAGGCTCCCCGGAGTGGGAGGGGGCCGCAGATTGGGAAGGGCCAGAGTGAGTGGGGCCCCAAGCATGGCTGGAGTGCAAGAGTAAGTTGGGCCCCACCCCAGAGGCGGAGGCCCGGAAGGAGGGGGCCCAGAGAGGAAAAGAGGAGCATTGGAGGCCTCGGGCCAGAGGAGAAGTGGGGCAAGACACATAGGGAAGGGGACCCCTGAGCAGGGCCCCCACATATCAACTACAATTTTCTACTGGTTCAAGAAGCTTGGGGCCCCCACATTTTAATCATTCATAAATCATAATGCTCTACTTGTTGCACAATTAGTTTATGTCTCAGATCGGCATCATTCGCGTGAGGCCGTGAACTATAATAAGAATTTATAAATATTGCGCGTGATCTGCTTGTGTGGGGGCCCCTCAAATGTGGGGGCGCTGTGCGGCCGCACACTCCTAAATCGGGCACTGTGTCAAAAGCGCAATACAACGTATAGTGCTCCCTGTATTATAAGACCTCTTGTTGTAAGACAGACTTGCTTTATGTGACCACCTTCTAAGGACTGACTGCAACCCCCTTCTAAGGACTGACTGCAAATGAATGAGAGACTGTTTCATGATAACAAAGGATTGGTCTTATAGTGCAGAAACATTTAGACCAGTCCAACTGACGATAAGAAGATTAGTAAGATGAGAAACATGCGATTGACAGAAATGCAGACAATCAGAACTCCTAGAAAACAATTAGTCTGGCTAAGGGGGAATCTGAGACCCCATAACCCCTTTATATAAGGGCAAATGGCTCTGGAAAAGATTGGTTTACTGATGGTATGGGATTATTATGCAACTTGACATTCCATTCTTGATGTTTTATGAATATTCTGTTGAAAGGATGACAAAACTTGAAATATTTGACGAGTTGAGCCTTAAATTATTTCCAATATTCTCTCAGTGACTGAAAATGACAATGGAAACTGAATGCATTGAGTTCATTTTATAGTTTTTATAGTTTCTGCCCTGGTAGCTATATTCCATGAAAATCAATCTTCAGTGGTCACTCAAGATTGCGAGTCATCATCCGTACAAAACCAGCCAAAGAATTTTTCCAAGGATGAAAATATTTTCATTTATTACTGAGAATAAGGGAAGGAAAGAATTTGTCTAATGTAATTCATGTCAGTTTGAATCTGTTGAAAGCCAGTTCTGTAACAACACCAAACAAGTAATTTCCAAGGTAGCAAAGATTAGCTGTGACAATTAAGCCACCCACCATGCCCATCTGTCCCGACCTCGGCAAGGCAAGGTGGATGGGAAATTGAAGCATGAAGGACGTCCCCCCTATGAACGCACAATTACGCATCATTCAATCAGAATTGCTCTTGCAGCAATCTTGCCTTGGAACTTAATCATGATCCTGATACTGGAGAGTTTGTAATTTGAGGAATTCACCATGGACACCACTCCTCTGATAATTAACAGATTCCAAATTAATTGCTATGTGTAATCATTCAATCTTTTCAGCTTGCATGGGATTTGGTTCCTCACACAAACAACATATCATTGCTGAATGCTTCTCAAGCCTTGGTCATTGCTGCTAGTGATTCAGATTAGTGAGCAACTTTTAGCAAATATATTCAGCAATCAATTTGTGCACCAACCGTGACAAGAGACCTCGGAGTAAATTCAGTAACTGTAATGAAGAGTAATCTGAGACATGTAGTAAAAGTCCTTTAATCCAACTGACTGTTTACTTGAAAGCGCATCATGACGTCACAACATAGTGATGTCACCAATTTGTATTGTGACGGGACAACCACTATGACGTCACCAGCAATAAATAGCACTCCACAACATTAACATCATAAATACACATTATTCCAAAGAGAGCTTAAATTTAAGCTTTCATATTCTCTATGTCATGCATGTGCCTTTTCAATAACGTAAATTAATGTTCACTGTTAGGAGGTCTGAAACTTTTTGTAGCAAATGCATGATAGGCCATTAGCTTTCATAATAATCCCCAAACCACCTGTAAACCAATCTTTCCCAAAAGTCAAATTGCTCTTACAGTAATGGGTTATGAGTCTCAGATTGCTCACCAGTCAGACTAATTGTTTTCTATGACATCTGGTTGTCAGCATGTTTAACGAACCCACGTTTCTCATTTGAGAAACTAAGAAGTAAATTCAAGAGGTAAAAATATCATATTTTGTCATCCATCCAATAGAATATTCACCAACTATTAAGAACTGCGCATTGGGTTTCGTAAAAATGTCCACAACAGCAGTAAAACAATCTCTACCAGAAGCCAAATTACTCTTGCATTAATGGATTATAGGTCTCAGATTCTTCTTTCACAAGACTAATTGTTTTCTGTGATTTCTGATTGTTTGCATATCTGAAAAAAAAAGAAGCTTATCATCTCATTAATCTTCTTATTGTCCCTTGGACTTTCCTATTCATCCACAGCAAATATCCAATTTGACATTTTGTTATCAGCGGAGAGAGAATAACTTGATCATCATTTAATAATAAATTAATAATATTACATGCACACATGTAAATAATTTGGAGCCCTTAATGAACACAAGGCTCCTATTTGATTAATTTGCAAATCCTCCCGGGATTAATGAACATAAAGAAGTGTCATGCAAGCACAATTTTCCTTTAAATCATTTGTAACGCTTCAATTATACCTATCCACGTTGCAATGCTGAGATAAAGACCTGAAATGTGGAGACACAAAGTAAAATTTTAAGGGGTCTTGGGATTAGCCCAGTTTAATCAGAAAACATTTTTTCATTTTAGTTTCTGAAAGGGCATTTTGTGAAGGGAATTAACATTTTTGAGGAATAGGAAATAAAAAAAAACGGGGGGAGCCATGCAGCTATATTCAATGAAACTATCGCTTTCAAATCAATCTTCAGTTTTCACTCTTACGAGTCGTCATTCGTACAAAACTGCCAGTGAAGTATTTTCCAAGGCTGAGATTTGTCACTAACAAAAGGGAATTTATCTAGTGTAATTCATGTCTGTTTGTATCTGGAAAGCCAGTTCTGTAACAATACCAAACAAGTAATTTCCAGAATTCAGAGATTTGCCTTGACAATTAAGCCACCCACCATCCAGGTCTGTCCTTATCTCTGCAATGCAGCGTGGATGGAAAATTGAAGCATGAAGGATGTCTCCCCTGCGAACGCACAATTACACATCATTCAATCAGAATTGGTCTTGCAGCAATCTTGCCTTGAAACTTAATCATGATCCTCTTACTTGAGAGTTTTTAATTGGAGGAATTCACCATGGACGCCACTCCTCTGATAATTAACAGATTCCAAAATGATGACAATGTGTAAGCACTCAATCTTTTCTGTTGTGTGGGATTTGCGTTCCCACACAATCAAGATAAATTCAATTGCTGAATGCTTCTCATGCCCTCACCACTGTTGCAATTAATCCAGTTTTAAAACAATCAATATTTCAATGTCCCATAGAAGTTATCTGTACATGTACTTATGTAATGCAATATCATGTTGGTGTATTATCAAGCACCTTTAACAAAAACAGTCATAATAGTCACTTACCTTAAAGCACACTCGGCGACACTTAAAATACACATTTTTAAGAGAACTCAAAACTGAATTCGAAAACACTTATTGCCATTTGTATTTTTTTTGCAACTGAATATTCGTTGTAAAGTTTGGAAACGTTAT
This sequence comes from Platynereis dumerilii, assembly GCA_026936325.1. Classification (NCBI taxonomy): domain Eukaryota; kingdom Metazoa; phylum Annelida; class Polychaeta; order Phyllodocida; family Nereididae; genus Platynereis; species Platynereis dumerilii. Next base: position 159,535 of record JAPTHN010000254.1, on the reverse strand, counting down.
GAAAGAACGTCACTTCTTTGCTGGAAGCTTTCCAATGGCCATTTTGTAACAAAAAATTTTGGAAACCAACCGAACTAACCATGAGAAGAACTTGCTAATGTTTAAATTTTTGTCATCATTCCAACAGAACAGTGTGCGTAATAGACCATCAGCTTTCATAATAATCTCCGTATCGTCAGTAAAACGATCTCTGCCAAGCCAAATTGCTCTTACATTAATGTGTTATTGGTCTCAGATTCCCTCTTAGCCAGACTAAATGTTTTCTATGACATCGGATTTCTGGCTTGTTTAAGCACCCATGTTTCTTATTTGAGAATCTGAGAAGTAATTTCAAGATGAACTTGTGAAGTTGTCATAGTCATCGTTCCAAACAGAATATTCATAAATGAATGCCCATTAGGTTTCATAAAAATTTTCATAACAAGGGTAAACCAATCTCTACCAGAAGCCAAATTGCTCTTACATTAATGGGTTATGGGTCTCAGATTCTCCCTTCACCAGTCTGAGACTAATTATTTCTAAGAGTTACATTTGTTTGCACGTCTGATGAAGATATGTGTATGTTTATCACAAACAATACAGTTTGACCATTAACTCTTATAATACAGTAATACCTCATGCACACATGTGAATAATTTGGAGCCGTTAATTATCTCACAGCTTCAATTTCATTATTTTGGAAATCTGGTGGAGCCCTTAATGATCTCAAAGCTCCAATTTGATCATTTTGGAACTCTCGGCGGATAAATGAACATAAAAAAGTGGCATGCAAGAGCAATTTTCCATTCAATCATTTATAATTGTTCATCTACAAGGCAGGAATCCTTCATGCTTCAATTACCTATCCACATTGCACTACAGAGATAAAGACCTGCAATGTATAGAGGTCGGCGCCGCGACCTATCCACCACAGGACCAATGGTGGAACCTTATTTTTTCGATCCAGAATCAATTCAGAAATGGGTTGAAATGATGCAGATGATAGTGGAAATACCTAACAAAAGTCATTTTGGGCCTTACCTGGGGCGTATAGGGTCATACAGCCTATGGAACCCTCCATTCCACCACAGGACCACTGATGGAACCTTCTATTTTTCAACCAAGAACCAATTCAGAAATGGGTTGAAATGATGCAGATGACGGTGGAAATACCTACAAAAAATCATTTTGTGCCTTACCTGGGGCGTACAGGGTCACACAGCCTGTGGAACCCTCCATTCCACCACAGGACCAATGGTGGAACCTTCTTTCCACCATTGGTCCTGTGGTGGAAGGGTCGCGGTGCCAACTTAGTTGCTTATTGGAGGGTCTCGATTTTTAGACTGTGATCGAAGTTTTAGTCTTTCTTTGCGGATAGTATGCAACTTTGTACATGTTTTTCCCATTGGAAACCATACTCACGACATTAGATTTCTGGTCCTGGCAACCAATTTCATGCTGACATTTCCCCCTGTGCCCAAATTACACCTCTCCCTCTCATGACGATCATCCCTGTTTGTCTCACTAAGCAAAGAAAATGCATAAATAAAGGATATAATGCCTATCATCCCACCAACCCCCCTCAATGCACTCATGAGCAAATACCTTAGTTCCAACTAGATACAAAAAAATTAGTAGGCTAACCTATGAACCTTTCTCAATTAAAACTTTCAGTTCTAAAATAAAGCTGTCTTCAAAGTCTGCCATCTCAGCTCCATTCACTAAATTAATTTAGTACTTCTTAAAGTTCCTTTCCATGGCTTTATGTAATGTCTCAGATTTTCTTGGGGAGTCTGCTCAGAATATTAAACGGCCACTTGGTATTGTCAATTGCAACCGAAATGACATTTCCTTCTACTCAAAATGCTTATGAATGCATTGAGAAAGTACCAGAGCGATAAAAAGGCAATTCAGAAATTTTAGAGGGGTCTTGGATTTTCCCAGTTTAAATTGAAAAAGTTTGTGATCCTGAAAGAGCATTTTCTGACGAGAATTCTGATTCAGAAATAGGAATAAAAAAATATTAAAGCATTTGGTTAAGTTACTTCAGAGTCACTTGTGTTGGGCAGAAGTAAAATGCATTTGACTAACTGATAATTAAACATCTTGATTAGCAAACATACTACATGTACATGTAAATTCTTCAAATACTTCATTTAAGCACTGAAGGCGAATTGAAACAGAAAGCATTATATGTCCACATTGTCTATATCAAACAATGGAGAATGTGTTATTATCGTTTTCATAGATATATGTTTTTCCAGTTTGTACTTCGCTTCATCTCTAAACTGTGATGTCACAGATTTAGTTGCATAACTTTGTATATTACAAGCCCATATTTCAAGAAACTGATTAAATGCATTCACACATGGATTATGTATGTTTGGCTTGTTTAGCTTTAATACCTACACTGGTTGATAGATGCTTCCATGAAATTTGACTGAACCAAACAGACTTTCCTCAAAGGAGAGTTACACTGCTGGCCAAAAGTTTGGAAACTAAGCAGCCTAAGCATTGCACAAAATGGTATCTGGTTGATCAGATTCTTACTTGATCAAATCAATATAGACCAAAATAATTTCTTAGTCTATTATTAATGATAAATTTCTGAAAATAGCATTAAATTTCAAAGGTTGCTAAAAAAAATGGGAGGGTGTCAAAGTTCATAAGCATTGGTCATTGCCATTTCATTTATATGCCTGACCCCTTGTTTAGGGCCATCAGTATTTTTGAAAGCAACAAAGGATGTTGAATGCCATTCATACACACTGTGGAGTGGAAACTATCCATACAATCCCTCTTCCAATTATGACATTTTTTCAGATCAGATAAGAATCCATGCACCAACAAAGAAATTTCTGTAACACTGATCCGATGACAAGCAACATTCTGTTTCCCAACTTTTGGCCTATGGTGTACAATGACTAACAACAAATGCAAGAGAGTGATTTGATATTGTTAAGATCATGGTCACACAACCCTTTGAATGAGAATCCAGTTTTAATCACATTTAAATGGGTGTCAAGTTCAGAGTCTATTGACCTGAGGCTCAAGAAAGGGGATTATAGCCAGCAATCAGTGCAAAACAATACAACAAGATTAAAATTTTGTCACCTGTTTCTTGAAAGAGCCTCATGAACACTGTCAAAGCAGAAGATATCAGAGCTGAGCCATGGACTTATTGCCAAAAATATCTTAATTGAGACATTTTCAGGTCTATTTATCAACATGGAAATATCTATTTACTGAACCTTCATTGCAAGGGATATACCTGGAGAGGGCAAAATAAACATATTGCCCTGTAGACGACAATATGCAAGGTAAGAGATCAAAATTCTCCTAAAACCATGTCAACACAGAAAACTTTTGCCAACTTACCTGGCAACTTTGAAGGCATTTAATTCTGTATCAAAGAAGTATGAATGTGTACTTTAGCATAGATATAACCAACAATGATTACATAGAGAGTTCTGCATGGTGTTATGTTGCTGACAACAATTAGATTCATAGTAATTTGACTTTTTTTCAAACATGTGCTTTTCACAAGACATTGTTATGATCAAACAGGAAGTGGAACAACAGTGCCACCTTACCTACACATGTAAGATGAGCAACAAGTATCTTGTGAAAAACTATAAAATAGGCTTTGTTTGGACAACACTGAAACAGAGACTCTTCTGGCAAGGTGTAACAATCAGCTTAGACAGAAGTTGTTTGTTGTGGTTGTACAAAAAGAATAACATCGCCTGGCAGTTTTAACTTCCTTTGTCATAAACCGTGATGTCAAACTCTGAACTGATATGTCACAGATTTGAGATTAGACCAATCACATTCACAGATACCCTGATGATGTCACGGTTTAACTGCAAAACGAACTTTTCAAAAAACACGTAGCTATGAAAACGATAATAATAACTGTAATGCTGCATGATTTATTCAGTACTCTCTGGCATTATAAACTTTCAAGATTAAGTTTGATGGCAAGAATGCAGCAAAATTGTCGCAAGAGCAATTTTGATTGAATGATGTGTAATTGCGCATTCACAGCGAGACATCCTTCAGGCTTCAATTTCCTATCAAGACTGCATTGAACCGATACTAGACCGGCAGCCCAGGGGCTCTAGCCTAGTCGAACGAGTACCACTAACGGAGCATATGGGTATAAAGGGAATAATAAGGCGCACCAGAAAACCCATTTCTGGCGCTGCGTATCGGTCGCGTTTACCCCTGGTGGCCATTTTCCAAGATGGCCGCCATAAAAATGAGTGCATGCAGATTTTGGTCTAGATCTTTAATGGCTTATCCGATTTTGATAATTTTTGGGTCAAAATAGATGTATTTCAATATTCCCAATGCAATGATATCATAAAAATTTCAATATTGTAAGCGATTCATGCTGTTTTTTAAGGATCAAATGCAAAAAAAGTGAAAAATTTGAAAAAAAATCAAGATTCTCTGGCAAAATAAGGCATCATAGTCAATGAATGGTTGGTTTTAGGGTAAAAATAACATCATAAAAAACTTCCTGACATAAAGAAATACCAGAAACCATGTCTTATTTGTTGCTGTGTGACATTTAGTGTTGAAGATATTCCCATTTACATGACTGGTCACGTCAAGTGAGAATTGTGACGTGACGACGTCACGTTTCAGCAGTGGTGCATCTTATGTGTCTAATTTAGCATAACTCTCCAACAGCTTATCAGATTTTTACAATTTTTGTATCAAAATATACACTCTTGATCAAAATGCTGGAATAATTTGGATTTTCAAGGTGTCAGAATTTCAAAGTTCGAAAATAGGTGATTTAATGTGTGGAATTGCAAAGAATTTTTCCTCAGATATTAGATTTATGTATGAATGATATATTAAACCATTATTAGTTGCTGAGACTTATTTAAAAACTTCCTTTGGGTGACCTGGAAAAATTGATCATTTTTAGTAAAATATCATCAAAAATCGCATAGTGGCTCCACAACACAGACATAAAATTTCAACGTACGCAAAAAAAGCCGACTTAATCTTGATTTGAACAACCAATAAACATAACAATATCACATTGAATGTCACACATTCGTGACCTCAGACTTCACTTAACTTGACATGGATTCCGCCAACCTGTTTTTTTGTTCTTATTGACCAATATGGCCATTCTTCAGTGAAAGTAATCTGCACGTGGTCCAGAGTAGTTGGCTGGACCTCCATCTTGTGTGCAGAATGGTCAAAGATGTCCCTGTAATGTTATTTAGGTTCATATCTGGTGAAGTTGTCAATAATGCCAAATTCTCAATTTTCTCAATTTTCCAGGTTTAGAAGGATTTGTTGTGCCCTAAAAGATTGAGTATGGCAATAAATGAATAAAATGTTTCCAATGAAGTGTTCTCTACACTGAGGTATTATTTCCTCATCCAACAAGTGTACACTCTTAACAAAAATGAGGGAATATTTTGCAAATTTTTCAAGTAAATTCCATCTCAGTCAATGTATCCTGGCACATGTTTTACAGAGCTTATGGAGAATTTTTTGTGTGATGGGGAGGTGGCCAGATACTGCCCAAAAACTGCCTCATGGCCACAAGGGCTCAGGGTGGCGGTTCAATGCTTGTTTTGTGCGTCGTCCATTATGACGGAAATTTGTGTCTGGTTGCATGGTATAGAAACATCCCGGCAGTCTCCTATCTAATGTGCTGGAAGAGGAAATGGTACCTCAGTGTAGAGAACACTTCAGTTGAAACATTTTATTCATTTATGACAATACTCAAGCTTGTAGGGCACCACAAATCCTTCTAAACCTTGAAAATTGAGAAAATTGAGAATTTGCCGGTACTGGCTACTTCACCTGATATGAACCTAAATAACATTACAGGGACATCTTTGACCATTCTGCACACAAGAGGAAGGTCCAGCCAACTACTCAGGACTAGGTGCAGATGACTTTCACTGAAGAATGGCCATATCGGTCAAAAATAAGCAAAAAACAGGTTGGCGGACTCCATGTCAAGTTAGGCGAAGGCTGAGGTCACGAATGTGACATTCAACGTGATATTGTCATTGTTATTGGTTGTACACATCAAGACTAAGTGGGCATTTTTTCCGTATGTTGAAATTTTATGTCTGTGCTTTTGAGCCACTATGCGACTTTTGGTGATTTTTTACTAAAAATGATCAATTTTTCCGAGTCACCCAAAGAAAGTTTTCAAATAATTCTCAGCAACTAAAAATGGTTTATGATATCATTTATACATAAATCTAACATCTGAGGAAAAAATCTTTGCAATTCCACACATTCAATCACCAATTTTAGAACTTTGAAATTCTGACACCTTGAAAATCCAAATTATTCCAGCATTTTGATCAAGAGTGTATATTTTTCAATATGCCCAATCCAATGGTGATGCCAAAAATAGGAAATCACAAGTATTTTATATTCTTTCTAATGATCATTTGTTAAAAAAATAAAAAAATAAAGGAAAAATTCAGGATTTCCAGGCAAAACAAGGCATCTCATGACTTGTATTATTGACTTTAGAGTAAAAATGCCACCTTTAATCAATTCCAAATGTTCTAAAATATCAGCAGGTATGCCTATTTTGTTGCTATGTCATTTTTGGTCTTGATAATATTTCCATTTATGTGAGAGACCAGGTCAAGTAAAATTGTGGCGTTGTGACGTTATATTTCCGCAGTGATGCATAGGTTTGTCTAATTGGATGTAAATCTTTAACATATTATCAAAGTTTTGGATCTGCATATTAGCATGGTGCATTTTCTGCTATTATGCAGTTTTGTCAATAATAAGTATTAAATTTATGCGTTTTTTATGGTGAAATACAAAAATGTGAAAAAACACATAAATCGCACATGATTATCATTGGCATTGTTGTTAATTGCCATATTGGTTGCAGACTGAAAATTAAGCCATAAAAAAATCTCACCTATTCCATTCTATCCTACAACCAACCATGCAATGATTGCATACAATCCCCATCTCTTTTTTATCAATGAATGGTTCACCTGCAACACCTGGGAATGGTCCCAAGCTCCTTGTAAGGAACAGGTCGAATTATCAAGATTGGTCCAACACAGATAGTTTACACTTGGCATTAAAATTATTCAACCCCTTTGATTTCTTCCCAATAGTAAACAGGTTTTGTAAAATGAGTGTGATGACATCAGAATGTTTCAAATCACAAAAGTATGATAGCATCACATACCAGACAACATATGCTAAATCAGCTGTGGAGAATAACTAAATCTAGTTGCCAGGACTGGTTCCATTTCACAAATGGGTCAAAACGTTTGAACAACTAGATATAACCCTGTGCTCCAATGCTAATCCAATGGCGGCAAAGGGGTTGAAACATTTTTGACACTGTTGACCCCTATGCGAAATACAAACCACCTACCAGGTTCTGGTGTCCTTCCTAACAGTTTGGCATTATGTTGTCTGATACAAATTGATGTTATCCTCTTCATGATTTGATATATATGCTGATGTCACCACACTCATTTTGCATTTGTCAGCTATTGAATTCAATGGAAAAACATCAAGGGGTTGAATTATTTTGTTGACAACTGCAGAGAGTATTTGCCTGGACTATATTCAATACATACTAGTAAGTTGCCCGCAGCTTGGATGGCACAAAATAGAACACAATAGAAAATATAGAATTGTGATATATTTAGAAGGATTGGTTGATAGGCCCAGATTGATTTATTGATTGATTTATTGATTGAAAGGGCCGAGATAGGCCGAGATAATCTGATAACAGATAGATGGGGATTTTTATGAGAGTATCGTTTCACAATCAATAGTTAAGAGTACCCGTAGATTGGAAGAAACAGAATAGAAGCGATTGGTAAACTTTTAAAATATTTATAATTTGATTTGATAGTGCCCTGATAGACTGACAGAGTAAGATTAGAAAAAGATGGCCTGGTATCTGTGAGTGTGGGCTGCTGTGGGTCAAAGATTTATCACACGGGCGGGCTGGAGCAGGCCGGGATTTTTTTTTTTTCGTTATTTCACATTTTTAGTGGAGGTGAGTACCCATGAGAATTGAAGTTGTGGTGGGAAATTTGAAATTTGAGCATTTTCAGAATGTCTTTTGGGCCCTGACTTGGCCATTTTGTTCGGAGATGTTTCGAGTCAAGAAATAAGTATAACTTGATTGTAGAGCATGTATCTGGCATAGTTATGAATCGCAGGCATGTTGTAATTTGGACAAGACTTCCTTTGCTTTGAATCTTGATTGGATGCACCACTAAAAATGATGTGAATTGTGTTTTTGTGTGCAAATAAGCTGTCCACCATTTTGTAAATCATATGTGTTGTGTTCTGTGTATGAAATAAGCTGACCTGGAACTATGTCATGGTGACATTTGGATGTTTATTGCTCAGTTTAGTATATATATTCTTTTATTGACATTTTCAAATATCACAGTTGATACATATGTCATTTGTAATGGGAATATAAAATATTTAAAATCAAACAATATTAATCATATATGCAATATAAACTATATACAAAACATTAATTATATATATGCAATAAATAGCTAAAATTCAAGAATGAGTAATAAAACTTTCAGATAAAAGATAAAAGAGCACCAAACACACGATTAAAAGAAATACAAACTAGGTTCCAGCCACCCAAATAGTAATGAAGTAAAATTGCAATTGATTAAGACCAGAGCAACAGACATACAAAAAAAACAAATATATAGTTTAATTAACAATGCATGATATTACATATTCCAGACATTATTTACAAGACAGGCATCATATAACATTCACGGTTGCTTTAACAATGCTACAATAAAAAGAAAAAAGAAAAAATTTTAAAGAGTTCATTAAATGTTAAAATTAATTCATTTCATTAAAGTGTAAAGTGTAGGCTTATTATTACTGTTTTCATAATTATCGTGATTCTGTTCTTTGACCATGTGGATGTAGGAGATATGTTGCTTTAGACGTCAGCCTGAAGTAAAAATTTCCCTAGTATATTTAGTAGGTCAGGTTCCTTACTTTTCATTATTGATGTAAATTTGTCAGTATCATTCAAAGACAGAAAATTGTTGATAAATTTAGTAGCTGTTGAGAACAAATTTTCCCGGAAAGATTCATTAGCAGGGCATACTATAAGGCAATGGATTTCATCCTCCACCATATTTAATGGACACTTTTCACATGTTCTATTTTCTACAGGAGTCACTGGTTTTTGATGTCGACCTGTTTCAATTCGTAAACTATGAGAACTAGTCCGGAATCTGGCAATCTTAGTTAACATCTTGCGGTTATGTCGCAGCGTGAGATATGGCTCTAATCTACACTCAGTCTTAAAAAGTTTATAGGTCCTAAGTTTTGGTTGTTGTGTACTATCATTTATTGATACGAATAATTGTTCCTGTTCTAATTCGTAAAGTTTTAATTTCACCTTTCTACAAATACTGTTGATTGTTAAGTTTGTATTGTTACTGGTTTCATATTCAATATTACAGGTGCTTAAAATGTTTTTTACTTTACTGAACCAATTAGTTTCATTAGCTCTATTCATATGAGCATCTTTCTGAATTTGCAAACATCTCCTTAACAGGCTGCCATCTGGTGCATCTTCTAATCTCATCCAATAATTGATCGTCCTAACTTTCTGTCTAACATGCAATGGAAATCTACCACTTTCACCATAAACAGCCAGAGATGATGTTTGTTTTCTTACGCCTAACATACGTTTTAGATAGCCGAGTTGCACAGCTTCTAATTCAGATGCAGGTTTTTCACTACCCCATATTTCACTGTTGTACTCAAGGATTGGTAGAACATAAGTATCAAACATTCGCAGAGATATAATTGGGTCAATATGTCCCAGGACTTGTTTTGAATCACTTTGCAGGGCAAAAAGTGCCTTGTTAGCTTGCACCGACAGGTATTCGGTCATCTTGCTGTGCACTTTACGTTTGTTAGTAAGCATATGACCCAGATATTTGAAACTGTCCACCTTTTCTAGTTCCTCACCATTGCAAAAGAAGGAGTCAGTTGCTTTGGTACCAATTTGCATCACCTTTGTTTTACTAACATTTACTATAAGATGCCATTTTTTACAGAAATTGTGCACTGAATTTATACTGTTCTGCCAGCACTTTGGAGAATCAGCAATAAGTACAATATCGTCAGCATACAGTATGTGTGTTAAAGTGAAATTGTTCAATTTATCCCATCTGATTTGTCAAGATACTGGGGAAGGTCAGACATAAATTCATTAAATAACTTTGGACTAAGAATTCCCCCTTGCAAGACCCCACATTGACTGTCAATTGTGTCGCTAGTATTTCCACTTTGGTGAACTCTAGCTTTTGCCTTGTCAAACATACTTATAATAATTTTGAGCATTTTTTCCCCAATGCTCTGCTGCCTCAGTTTGAAATACAGAGCTTTCCTATTTATGTAGTCAAATGCTTTGGTAAAGTCTATAAAACACATATACACAGGCTTTTTCTTTGCTTGTTGATAGCTTAAGACTGTATCCAAAATGAAAACACAGTCCGTGGTGCTGGCTCCTGGTGTGAAACCGAACTGACAGGGGTCATCAAGGTTCAGAGCCTCATTTCTGAAATATAACCGACTATTCAGAATCGAGTCAAAAATTTTACCCATTACTACATTTATGGTAATTTTTCTGTAATTATCTGGGTCTGTAATTATCTGGGTCTGTTGACCTTGGAATTTATGTTATCATAAAACTAGGTCACAGGAGATAAGATTTCAATAGTTATACAAATTTCCAAGTATTTCAGTTAAATATAGTGTAGGATGTATTGATGGATAGAAGAATTATCGTCAGATTGCTAGCTAGATAAATGGATAGATAAATACTGCTAGATATATAGCATGGCAGGAAAAGTAGGGAATTCGGGCATGTCATTGCCTGGAAATCTCTAAATCTCACTTAAAATTTGAAAAAAGGTCCAAGTTTCTGAATTGGAAATATGGAGGCTTGATTCGCGAGAATTCATGGGCATTGGGCAATCTTATCGTATTTCATCAAATTGCCTTGAAATTCATATTTTTTCTAGCCCTGGACAGATAGAATGGATGGATTTTATGAATTAGATAGATTGCACCACCGGAGAATCTATCCTAGACAAATAGGTTTGATATGTCAAATTTTCATAAATTGACATAATGCTTTCAGATTCAACAATGTCTAGAGACTCTAGTTCGATTCACATCTTCACAGCCAATTTTGACCTTAATTTTGAGGTATCACACTCAATCTTTACATCAATCAGCAAGATATCCATGCAGATCTGGATCTATCCAGAAGTGATAACTTTCTGGGCCTTACGGTTGAGCTTCAGCAGCCATTTTCCTAAAAGTCTGGAAGTTAAACATGAATTAATCACATGAAGTTGTGCTGATCAGTTCAGTAAGCGAGAGCAATAGGATGCAATTTGGTACTTGTGTTATAATTTATGACATGGTCCAACATATCCTGGAGAGGTTTGGGTCAGCTCAGGTGGTAATGCACTGGCTTGCCAATCACTGGGCCCTGAAATTGTAATGGAAAGGAATTTCAATCATAGCGGGGAGGGAATTTGTCAAAATCTCCAAGAATTGTGCACTTGGTGACAAGTTTTTGCAATTTGGCATGGGTGTTTATATGACCAAAGGGGTTCCAAAAACCACCGCACACGAAGTGAGACTGCCCCCTGGTGGCTGGTATGCACAAAATCCAATATGGCCGCCACAAAACACAAAAACTAGCATATCTCAGTCACTATTTATGCTATATTGATGTGTAATACATCATTTTCCACTATTTTGATTATGGAAAATGTGTTCTTGCTGTTATTTTGTGGCTCAAATGTGAATTTCAATACCAAAATCAATGTTCATTGCAGCAGCAAGATGTAAAAGAGACTTCACTTGGTAAATTGTCCCTTTTGCGATTTTCACTTGTGCCTGACTTGAATGAATGTGAATTAACTGTACATTGGCATGGCTATTTATTGTCATAGAAAGTTATTGGGATAAATCAATGCTATAATTGTGTTATTCATGTAAGAATGGATACTGTTCTGTCTGGTGGGCAAGGGGCACAAACGCTATATGTATGCATGTTTTAATGCATACTCAATATTATTTTTTACATCAGAGGCTCAATAATTGCTGATGTGCCCTTATTCAATAAATATGTTGCCATGTGACTGATATGCAGCAAGTCATTCATGACTCTAAGCTCTCTTTACTCTGCTATAATGTTTAATAACAGAAATCTTGAAACGTTTTCAGTATATCTTTAAAAGGGCGAAACAACGCCGAAACAATGATATCAAATGTGATATTATCACTCCTTACAACTTCTGATCAATCACATCAATGATAATTGAGAATTGTTAATTCAAATCAATATCAGTGTTCTGGGTGAATCCCATGTGTCACTATATAGGCACACGGACCTCACTAGAAAACTGTATGTTGAAGAACCATCTCTTCTCTGACTCACTGATATGAAGATGACTCGATCAAACTTCACAAAAAATGTCTGTTGTATCTGATGTTATGAGTATGTGGGTTGATATGGTAAAGTGAAGCAGTATGCACTGCAAACCCTTGTGGAATCATTCCTACAGGGTTAACCTTTTCACTATAGTCCTTGCTCTTAACCAAGCAGTTTTCCTGGAGATGGCTGTCACATGTTCTGGCTCGTTTTCTCGTTATCAGTCAGAAAGCTTTATAGTCTGGGAGCCAAGACCTCGAAAGTGCTTTATTTAAGGTTTTAGCTCACCCCGAGAGAGGAATGGACAATCTATACATCGTTGGAATCGCAACTTCCTTCCGATTATTATGAACTGGGGGATGCAGTTGGGAAAAGTGGTGCAATTTTTCACAAATTGGTTACCATGGCAACCAAGTCAGAATATTTTTTAATTCACCTTTATACCAGTAAAATTCATTTTTTAGGTATTTAATGCACAGCCAGACTTCATTCAACCAACCAGATATGTACAACCTCAATTAGAGATTTTAATGGTCATGTGACCTTTGGGGTCACATGACCATGCTGACTGCCATTCATGGTCGAACCTCAGAAATATGCATTTTTTCACAATTCTATGCTACAACTTTAATTGCTGCAGCCACAATATTGACACTACAGGAAAAAATCTGGTCTCACTGGAAAGCCCTTTTAGTAGGCTTCAATCTCACATATAATTTGTAAAGGTATCCATGGTAATTGGTTGCCATGACAACGAAGTTTAAAAAAACACAAATTTCATCTGAAATATAAAAAATCAATTTTTAGGGATTTACTCCATGACCAGACTTCATTCAGCCAACCGAGCATGTATATGTTCAATTATAGATTATTATTGTCATGTGACCATTGGGTCATGTGACTATTCGGACCTTCATTGTGGGTCGAACCTCAGAAATATGCTTTTTTTTCACAATTTTATGCAACATCTTTAACTGCTGCAGGAACAGTACCTATTTACACTGCAGACACAAAAACTTGGTCTTATTGGAAAGCCCTTTTAGTATGCTTCAGTCTTTCTTATTATTTATTATTTATACTGGTATCCATGGCAACTGGATGCCATGGCAACAAAGTTTGAAAAGGTACAAATTTTACCAGAAATCTATAAGATTGATTTTTAGGGATTTACTCTGCAATCAAACTTCATTCAACCAAAGTTATATGTACCACCTCAATTAAAGATTTTTATGATCATGTGACCTTTGTGGTCACATGACTATGCTTACTCTCACTCAGTCTCAATCTCACATATTATTCATACAGGTTTCCATGGTAACATACGTCATAGCATGAAAGTTAAAATAACGTGTAAGCACTTTAATAAGCAGCGCATGAACACTTCCACACTGAATGCCAACATAGAAACCGGGGGGCTGAAAATCTGGCAGCATTGTAAATTGACATTAAATTTGGCCAAAGGCGTGAATTATTTGGCATTAAGACCCATTGGCCAAACAATGCATGAACCCTCCCTCCCCCCAAAGTTGTTATTGACATTTTAAATTGAAAAAGTCAGCTATCTGTCTAAACAGTCAGACAAAAATAATTTCCCCTTTGGATAAACTTGAATATCTCAAAGATTCCATCGCTGATTTTTACATGTATATATTTTTCATTATTTGGCATATTCACGAATTTGTTTAGGTGTAAAAACGAGCATGTACGAATTTGTGGATGTGTAAAAATGAGCATAAGTGCTCATGTATATGTAATAACTAACACTCGTGAATGTGCTTTATTTTTCATTCGTATATCTGCTAACACTTACATTCGTGGAAGTGCTTTATCATTGGGCTTTAGTGTTAAAATCAGGTTTAGAGTAGGTTTGAGGTTAGTTTGTTCGTTATTACACTGTACAAATTCATAAATGACAATATTTGACACTTATACGAATGCCAAATTCATGTACATGTTCGTTTTTGCAGGTTGACAAATTTGTGCACATGCAAAATATTGAAAAATATATACCTTGATTTTTATGACAGTTGGCTTAATTATAGCCTCACATATCGACCAGAATGCTCCTTAATATGTCAAGGAAAAGAAGAAATATTTATGGGATGGGCAATATTTTCTTATTGCAAAAAAGCGCTAATTTTAGCTCGAAATAACAAAAATAACTGAAACAAAAATAGAGACCTCAATAATTATTTTAAAAGTAGAAATACAAATAAGCTGCCAAATGAAAGCAGAGGAACAGCACTTTTCGAAGTTTGGTCTTTGTACTTTGTTCTTCTTCCTCAAAAATCACAAAAATGACTCAGTTTATACTAAAGTTCTGTGGAACAGGAGTTTATTTATTTAAAGTGCCACAAGCACAACGCAGTGCTATTTCTCTGCATTCATTTGATACCTCATTAGACTAGCAGGGCTAGTTAGACTAGCAGGGCTAGTTAGACTAGCAGGGCTAGCCTTTGGGGATACTAGGTGTTGACCAGTTCCAATTCTACCATCTCCATGGCAACCACAGTAGTAGTACTGTCTATTTACACAAGGTGGCTCCACTTTCTTCTTCTTCTTATTGGGAGTTCTCTCTTGTGTTTAGGAGCTCTCCTATTGATAGTTATGATATGGTCAATGATGTCAATCAATGTCAGTCAGTGATGTTAGCCGGTGATGTCAACCAGTGATGTCAGCCAGGGATATCAGCTGGTCATTCAGCTGGTGATGTCAGTCAGTGATGTCAATCGGTGATGTCAGCCAGTGATGTCAGCCAGTGATGTCAGCCAGTGATGTCAGTTAGTGATGTCAGCCAGTGATGTCAGCCAGTGATGGCAGTCGGTGATGTCAGTTGAGATGTCAGCCAGTGATGTCAGCCAGTGATGTCAGTTGATGATGTCAGCCAGTGATGTCAGCCGGTGATGTCAGCCGGTGATGTCAGCCAGTGATGTCAGCCAGTGATGTCAGCCAGTGATGTCAGCCAGTGATGTCAGCCAGTGATGTCAGCCAGTGATGTCAGCCAGTGATGTCAGCCTGTGATGTCAGTCGGTGATGTCAGCCAGCCAGTGATGTCAACCAGTGATGTCAAGTCAGCCGATGAAGTCAGCCAGTGATGTCATCCAGTGACATCAGTTGGTGACACCAGCCAGTGATATCAGTTGGTGACACCAGCCTGTGACATCAGTTGGTGATGTAAGCCAGTGATGCCAGCCAGTGACATCAGTCAGTGAAGTCAGCCTGTGATGTCAGCCAGTGATGTCAGTTGGTGACATCAGCCAGTGATGTCAGCCAGTGATGTCAGTTGGTGACATCAGCCAGTGATGTCAGCCAGTTGGTGCCAGTGATGTCAGCTGGTGACATCAGCCAGTGATGTCAGCCAGTGATGTCAGTTGGCAACATCAGCCAGTGATGTCAGCCAGTTGGTGCCAGTGATGTCAGCTGGTGACGTCAGCCAGTGACATCAGTCAATGACATCAGCCAGTGACATCAGCCGGTGATGTCAGCCAGTTGGTGTCAGTGATGTCAGCTGGTGACATCAGCCAGTGATGTCAGCCAGTGATGTCAGTTGGCAACATCAGCCAGTGATGTCAGCCAGTTGGTGCCAGTGATGTCAGCTGGTGACGTCAGCCAGTGACATCAGTAAATGACATCAGCCAGTGACATCAGCCGGTGATGTCAGTCAGGGATATCAGTCAGTCAGTAACATCAGTGAGTCAGTGATGTCAGTCAATCACATCACTGGATTATATCAGTCAGAGACATCAGTCAATCATATCACTGGATGATATCAGTCGATGATGCCAATCTATGAGGATCATCTCTTCATGAGGTCTATCAATTACATTAAAGCCTAAAAATTGACAGGCTTGTTTTTCTATTTAGGCTCAGTATTCGTAAATATTTACAGCACCTTACAATGAGGAGATATATGGCCAGCAATGTTAGTCTTTGTTGGATTATTTTATTTTGGTGCGGAATCATAACCAAATTAGTCTTGGAGTCTCAGCGGTGTACTCACTTTCTGGGCAAAAGCTGCCGACTGACCCCGGCTAGTCTTGCATATGGAAAAATGCTCCATCTTTCTAATGTTAAAAATGAGATTTTTTTTTTTCGATTTTGAACTAAAAATTGCATTTGTCACCATGAAAAAAATATAGTCACTCCCCCCCCCAAACACTTTTTTCCTTAACATGTTTTCTGGTGCCAAAAATTTGGATGAAAAATGCAATCTCTAGTAATAATAGATCAGCATTTGAAGAAGTAGCAGTGCAGCCCTCATTAAACTCAAAATAATAACCAACCACAGAGCCTGTCAGTGCTAAAATTAGCCCAACGAGACTATAATTTGCCCAAAGGTCTCATTTCCATGCCAAAATATGCCACAACTAATGGGCACAGTAGTGTATTTATAGGCCTATATATGGGCGTTAATATCAGCTAACCAAATTGAATTTCCTGAAATATTCTTTTTAATACAAGGCATTAACATTTTTGACCTGTAAAAAGTATAGCATGTCTCTTCACCGGATTGTTAGGGAGTCAATTTTTTTGTGTGTAAATTTCCATAGTTCTTAAAAAGTTTAGAATTTTTTGAGTTTGTCAGGTTGTCATGTGATTTCTGGAAACTGTAATGAAGCATTTTTGGTGCCAGGCTTACAGTTTTGGCTTGATGTAAAGCCAATATTAATTTGACGGTGTTCATGCTCAGATAGTTGCCTCCTCATTGAAATGCATTGGCCTTGGGTGGTTTCACTGACGTATTAAAAATTTTGACCCATATACTAACTCTGGCTGCAGCAAAGAAAGTCTGTAGCCATTTGTATCCCACAAACCTGTAAATATTGTCCTTAGTCATGCAACACGTTTTTTCAGTATTGTCCAAATGGTAAAACATCGCCTGTTTCACTTACTTACAGGCGACACTGTGGATATCGGGCCTGTTTGTTTCAGCTGATCTGAAGTGATCTGGATCCTTCTGAACTGATCCTGCCATGGTGAAAGATTCACGCATCAGTGATCCAGATCAGGGAACTGGGGGATCTGGTAGTGAAAATTTGAGGAACCATGGATCCAGATCCAGATCATCTGAATCTGTCTGAAACAAATGCAAATCCTGATCTGGATTCACAGATCCACATTTTTTCCAGCGCTGATCCGGATCTGGATCCAGTTCACAAATCCACAGAACTGGATCCAGATCACTGAATCTGTAATCCAGATCACTAAGATAACTTGAAACAAACGCACCCATAAATTTAAAGATGTTATCAAAATATGTGTCAAATTTTATGCTTCTGTAATTTATATGTATCTGCAAATGCAGAATTACCTTCCTATTCATGACAAATCTACCCAGCTATTTCGATGAGACCAAGTTTATGCTTGTAGAGAGTCAAAATTGTTATTGAAGAGTTGATAGTTATTGTATAAAATTGAGAAAATATGCCCAGTTCTTAGGTTTGGTCTTGAATGGCAGTCTGTTCATATGGCCCCAAAGGTCACATGAAAATTGCAATTTACTTACCCAGTAGCTGATAGGTTGAATGAATGAAGTTCGACTGTGAAGTAAATCTCTAATAATAAATTTCCCAGACTTCACACCTCAGAAAAAAGATTTGTGTATTTTGTAACACTATTGCTATGGCAGTATGTTACCTTTCATACTATATGCAAAGTATATGTGAGATTAAAACTTAGAAAAAGGGCTCACAAATGAGACCAAATTAGTGCCTTTTAATATTGTTGCTGTAGGAGCTAAAGAAGTCACAGAAAAGTTAGGAAAAATGGACGTTCCGAGTTTGATGCTCAATGGCTGTCAACATGGTCATGTGACCCAAAATGTCACATGACCATAAAATACATGATTAAGGTGGCACATGCATAGATGACTGAATGAAGTCTTGTGATGGAGTAAATCCCTAAAATTCTATTTTATAAATTTCAGGTCAAATCTGTGCATTTTTAAACTTTGTTGCCATGGCAACCAGTTACTGTGGATACCTGTATAAATAATAAAAAAGACTAAAGCATACTAAAAGGGCTTTCCAATGAGACCAAGTTTGTGTCTGCAGTGTAAATACTGTTGCTGCAGCAGTTAAATATTTTGCATAAAATTGTGAAAAAAATAGCATATTTCTGAGGTTCAACCCTCTATGTACTATGAAGGTCCGCATAGTCACATGACCCAATGGTCACATGACAATATTAATCTATAATTGAACATACACATGCTCGGTTGGCTGAATGAAGTCTGGTCATGGAGTAAATCCCTAAAAATTGATTTTTTATATTTCAGATGAAATTTGTGTTTTTTTAAACTTCGTTGTCATGGCAACCAATTACCATGGATACCCATACAAATTATGTGTGAGATTGAAGCTTACTAAAAGGGCTTTCCAGTGAGACCAGATTTTTGCCTGTAGTGTCAATATTGTGGCTGCAGCAATTAAAGTGTAGTATAGAATTGTGAAAAAATGCATATTTCTGAGGTTCGACCATGAATGCAGTCAGCATGGTCATGTGACCCCAAAGGTCACATGACCATTAAAATCTCTAATTGAGGTTTACATATCTGGTTGGTTGAATGAAGTCTGGCTGTGCATTAAATACCTAAAAAATGAATTTTACTGGTATAAAGGTGAATTAAAAAATATTCTGACTTGGTTGCCATGGTAACCAATTTGTGAAAAATTGCACCACTTTTCCCAACTGCATCCCCCAGTTTCATAATCTATGGAAGTTTGCAATTCCAACGATGTATAGATTGTTCATTCCTCTCTCGGGTAGAGCCAACGCCCAATTTTTCTCCTTGGCTCCTGGACTATTATACATTGCAGTGCAGAAGCAACCTCAGCCCGCAGTGAAGAATTCCATCAGTTTACAAAGCTAGGCGGGTTCTAGTCTTAGAATTAAGCAACTCATGATGTACACATAGGAAGTAATAAAATGATGTTTCAGTACAACATTAAAGAGACAAAGTCAAGAGGTTTGAAAATTGGCTTTCCTAATAATATTGAGATTGGTATTTCAAGACCACAGACCTTGGTGAGCTGTTGATTTACTCTGGCTATACAAGTACATGATTGTTTCATACAAAAGTTTGGTGTGTATACCTTGTCCGTTGTGTGGTTTAAAGAAGAAACTACACAAAGAGGGTAAGGTATGCACACCAATTGACACTTGCTTAGCTCCATATTCCTAGAGCACATGAACATCTTGTCCATGTCTGATTTTGCTTAAGTCAAGTGAGAAGAGCAATTTGCACTCACTCGCCAACCAATCTCTTACTGTTCTTTGGTGTGATATCACCTTTTCATCAGCAGCCAGTGGTCAACACTCAATCAGCTGGTCTCTTCTAGAATCTTGCAGTGGCCCCTTTCCATGATTTATGTTTGGAGACACAAACTATGCAATTTTGACGCCTCTCCTTCTCTGTGAAACATCCCAAATTCTAAACATCTACCCTCCGTCTAACAGGCCTTCATAAAATATGTGATTATTGTCTAGCACAGTGAAAGGAAGTTGTCTCTGAGACTCTCATTGCCATTGTCTAAAGCGATGAGCATTGTGTCAAGTTTTAAAAAGAGGATGGGGAGTCAAAAGATCTCTATGGGTAACAGAAAAAGACGACAATGATTCAAAGTCTGAAGTCCTTTAAGCATTTGAGTAGTTTGAAAAGTTGCTGATTAATTATTTCTTCAGGCATGCACGACTGCATCTCAGTCAATGCAAGGTAAATGTACATGTAGCAGTTTGCCTCTTTGTTGAGTTCTTAAAAAGATAAGACACCATTTAAACAAGACAAGTTATAGTTTGGACTTTGCTTTCAGCTCTGAGGAAATAATCTCCAAACTTGATTGAAATTTAAATACCTCACAAAAAATAAGTTTAAGCCTTGAAGGGCGAAAAACATGAAAATCTGCCAAAAAATCACCTGGAGCTGTACCACAGACCCATAAAATCACAATTTACAACATAACCAACCCCAGAAACAGATTTGGCATTATCATAAACATTGAAAATAAGGTATTGCACTTGAATTTAGACCAAATAGTGACCAAGATATGGCATTTTTTGTTTTTCGCGGCGGCCATATTGGATTTTGTGCATACCGGCCACCAGGGGGGACTCCCACTTTGTGTGCGGTGGTTTTTGAAATCCCTTAGCCATATCAAACACCATGCCAAATTGCAAAAACTTGTCACCAAGTGCACAATTCTTACGGATTCCCTCCCCGCTATCATCCTTTGCGCTTAATTGCTGTGTCCTCCCCTGTAATTACCCCGCATAAATACAGGACTTAAAGCTCAAATGGTCCATCCATCGGTCCAAAATATCCATGCCAATCAGACATGGGATTGAACTCTTTGCAAAGTCTAGATTGATAAACTGAGTTGGTCATTTTGGCACTCTTCAAGTTAGCTGGCCATGGTACACTAATTTACAGGTGTATAGACCAGCATAATTAGTGATAGATAGATTGATGGAGAGATATGGTAGGTACAGCCCTCTAAATGCAGCTCTGGGCTCTCACAAGAGTTGATTGATGAGATGGGAGACAGCAGAAGTCCTCACATGCTTCACATTTACCCTATGTGAGAGATCCTTTCATTGCCCTACAGACACTGAAACAAGCGATTGCCAATTTAATGTCAGATGCGAACTAGAGTTTTCAGCCAGTTAACTGTAACAGTTAACTGTTACAGTTAACTATTTGAAATAGCATTGAAATGACATTTGAGTCAACTGAACAGTTAACTGTTAATCTAACAGTTAACTGTTTTATCTTAGTGACAGTTTTAAGGCTATTTAAGATTTTTGACTAAAGATGAATTAAGCACTTAATATTATGTCAAAACTTATAAATGGCACACACAAGAATGTTAAAATTGTGATAATCAAGTCAATATTGTTCATATTTATCATTGGAAAAGCATGATCATAGTCTTGTTAACGACCTGTTGTTATTTGTTTATGCAGTGAAAAGTGAATCATCTGTAGTGTTTGCATTTTTTTTCCATCCAAAAATATAGTTAAACAAGCAGAAGAGGTCAAAGCTAGCTATTAGCGCATATTTGCTATCTTGAGGCATTAAATTAGTCAATCCCACCAAACCTATAACTCGCATAACAGTTAACTGGCAGTTAACTGTTAACTGTTAAGAAATGAAACAGTTATACTGTTTGGCAAGTAAACAGTTAAATTGGAAACTCTAATGCGAACAACATCCAGCTGGGTCATTCCGTGTCAGATCAACAAGTGGTTTCCACCAACCCGTCTGCGAATTAGCGAAAAAATTATATGTTGTTTTAAGTCTCAAAGGATGAACTTCCTGAAAATTTCAGCTTAATCAGTCTATTTTTCACGATTTGACAAAGAATTGAAAATTGCTGATTTTATCAGTTTTTCGGACATCGGTTTGACCACAATTACACATTTTGCTCAATAAATATGTTAATAATCCACCTACAATATTGAAATTCGGAATCTACACCAACTGGACAATGGCAGAGGTCCGTGGATTAACACTTAGTGCCTTGTTAAAACGACAATGCAGCTATGGCCTTGTTAAACTACCCCCTCGAAAATTAATGTTCAGTACAATAAAATTCATATCTCCATGGGGTATACCGTGTATAAATATGAAACTCCTTGGATATATTCTGCATATGTATGGTCAAATATATACTTGAAAATTGGAGATGTGTTCAGCCTCATTTTTTTAATAAAAATATTCTATGTCTTTGGCTAAGTCAAATGCAAAACTAGCTATATCTCAAGGGGTATAGGTAGCATTCCCCTCAAATTTTCTAATTATCTTTCATGTCTGTGGGGTATAATACAGGGAAGAATTCAGGAACATGTACAGCTTACTTTGGGTTCTTTGGAATTTTGAATATTTTTATACCTGTAACAGTAATGCTACTGGTAAGTAGCCTCTCTGCAAAGGGTATTATAGAGACAGCCTTTAAACTTCTCAGATATATTCGTCATAAGTATTGTCAAATATTTCTTGAAAATTTGAGATGTGTTCAGCCTCGTTTGTTAAATATAAATTTTTGAAAATATCCTGTGTCTTAGGCTAAGCCAAAAGCAAACTAGCTATATCTCAAAGGATATTGGTGGCAAACCCCCGAAACTTTCTTATTATCTTTCATATCTGTAGGGAATACTACAGGAAAGAATTCAGGAAGTTGTTCAGTTTACTTTCGGTTCTGCTGAATTTTGAATATTACATAGATCTGTAATAGTAGTGCAACGGGTGAGTAGCCCTTCTCCAAAGGGTATTTTAGAGACAGCCTTTAAACTTCTCAGATATATTAGTCATAAGTATTGTCAAATAATACTTGAAAATTGGAGATGTGTTCAGCCTCGTTTTTTTAATATAAATTTTTGAAAAATATTATATATGTTAGGCTAAGTCAATAACAAATCCAGCAAAACATCAATGGGTATAGGGGACACATCCCTGAAAATTTCCGGTAGTCTTGCATGTTTGTAGGGTATAATACAGGAAAGAATTCAGGAAGATGTTCAGCTTACTTTTGGTTTTGCAGAATTTTACCAGTTGCACTATTGTTACAGATATTAAAATATTCAAAATTCCGCAGAACCGAAAGTAAGCTGAACACATTCCTGAATTCTTTTCTGTATTATACCCTACAGACATGAAATATAATAAAAAAGTTTCAGGCATATGCCACCTATACCCCTTGAGATTTAGCTAATTTTGCTATGGACTTAGCCAATTACATAGAATATTTTTCAAAAATTTATATTAAAAAAATGAGGCTGAACACATCTCCAATTTTCAAGTATTATTTGACCATACATATGCAGAATATATCCTAGGAGTTTCAGATTTATACCCGGTATACCCCATTGAGATATGAATTTTATTGTACTGTACATTGATTTTCAAGGGGGTAATTTAACAAGGCCATAGCTGCATTGCCGTTTTAACAAGGCACTAGGTGTCAACCCACGGACCTTTGCCATTATCCAGTTAGTGTAGATTCCAAATTTCAATGTTCTAGGTGGATTATTAACATATTTATTGAGCAAAAAGTGTAATTGTGGTCAAACCGATGTCCGAAAAACGGGAAAATCAGCAATTTTCAAACCTCTGCCAAATCCTGGAAAATTGACCGAATAGGCTGAAATTTTCAGGAAGTTCATTCTTTGAGATCACAAACAGTCTATAATTTTTTCAGCCAATTCGCAGACGGGTTGGTGGAAAAATTTCTGGAAAATTTGATGATTTGACACGGAATGACCCAACTGGGGTTTTGCTCATGAAAGTCCGCTGATTTTTTCTGGTTCCCCACACGGGGTTTTGATAAGGGTTAAAACCTTCAACGGAGAAGGCAGGAATCATAACCGCTCTGCCACCTAGCTGCCCCAACGAGAAATTAAGATCTTTATTGACATGGTTGTATGGAACTAAGCAGGTCTTAGGATATATTATAAATTATGACAGCTGGGTGGCCAAGTGTTTTCAGTCCTGAGGGTCTTCTTTGCCTTGGTTCGAATCTTGGGCAGACAATTTAGAATATTTTCAATGTACTCTCAAGATCAAAGTCCCAGGTGGATGTCATTCAGATGAGATGTTAAATCATTGGCTCTTTCAATCTTTTTCAAATAGAGTAAACGTGTAACGTGTAGGCCTAGAGGACATTTGCTCTATCTGTCATCTCATTGATCAATCTAAGGACCTACTCCTCTTAAATGGCTGCACATGTGCATACCATATTTATCTATCTGATATCTATCTATCTATATCTATCTATTAAGATCTATCTATATCTATGTAATATCTATCTATGTAATATCTATCTATCTATTTATCCATGTCTTCAGAACCATATCTATCTGAATAGTTATACTTATAGCAGTGCTGGACAAATTATCTGCTGGATTCGGAGGATTTGAACTAAGACACGACACTTCCATTTAGCAACCCGTAGATTCTTGTTGGATTTTACCATGGAAAAAGATACAGCATAAACTACTTAAAATTGACAAATTGTCCTAAAACTATTAAATATGGCATGCTATATATACGTATTTAAATTGAAAATTATTAAAATCTGATATGTTTTAATGATTCACACCTGATAAGACAAATGTATGCAAAACTGCGGAAATATCATGTCACAACATCACAATTTTACTTGACCTGGTTGCTCACAAAAATGCAAATATCTTCATCTCCGAAAGTGACAAAGCAACAAATCAGACATACTTGCTGATATTTTGGAACATGTGAAATTGATGAAAGGTGGCATATTTTTACTCTAAAATTAACATTACAATCATCAAGTGGCCACCAGCAGCAACAATATTTTTTGGTCTTTGGCGGGTCTCCTCATCATCTGTATTTTCACTCATCTCATGTCGTTATCATACTCTATATATGTACCTTTTTATAATAATACAATGTTATTCAAATGATTCAAAATATTTTTTCTGTCTGCCTGTGTGTCAAAGTCAATAATGCAAGTCATAAGCCTTGCTTTGCCTAGAAATCCCAATTTTTCACATTTTTGACAAATGATCATAAGAAACAATATAAAATACTCATAATTTCTTCTTTTTGGCATCACCATTGGATTGGGCATATTGAAAAATATATAATTTGACACAAAAATGATAAAAATCTGATAAGCTGTTGGAGAGTTATGCTAAATTAGACACATTTATTCGTGAATGCTGATAAGTGATATTGTGACGTCACAATTCTCACTTGACGTGACCAGTCATATAAATGGGAATATCTTCATCACTAAATGTCACATAGCAACAAATAAGACATGGTTTCTGGAATTTCTGTATGTCAGGAAGTTTTTTATGATGTTATTTTTACCCTAAAACCACCATTCATTGACTATGATGCCTTATTTTGCCAGAGAATCTGATTTTTTTCCAAATTTTTCACTTTTTTTTGCATTTGATCCTTAAAACAGCATAAAACGCTTATAATATTGAAATTTTTATGACATCATTGCATTGGGAATATTGAAATACATATATTTTGACCCAAAAATTATCAAAATCGGATAAGCCATTAAAGATCTAGACCAAAATCTGCATGCCCTTATTTTTATGGCGGCCATCTTGGAAAATGGCCGTCAGGGGTAAACGCGACCGATACGCCGCGCCAGAAATGGGTTTTCTGGTGCGCCTTATTATTCCCTTTATACCCATATGCTCCGTTAGTGGTACCTCGTTCGACTAGGCTAGAGCCCCTGGGCTGCCGGTCTATAAGGTGGTTCAGAAATCATGACAAATCTGTGGATCCTTGGAAATCATGTGTTTGGCATTATTATCAGAGCTGTCTGGCCTTCCCCGTGCGTCACATAAAACAATTAAACATTTTTGATATTTAATTTTGTACATTCTTTGGCAGGTATTCTATGCATGCTAAGCAGCGGAAGATACTGACAAGATTGTATTGCAGAATATATATATCTGGCTTGTGTTTGAGGCTACATGAATCATTTAAGGAACTATAAACCAGGATGATTTTGTAAACTTTTTAAAAAGAGATTGATCAACCTTTGATTGTTTTAGTGCAAAGTGAAATTAGACATAGTAGATTTTTGACATCTGCATTACAAACCATTTTTAAAACTTCGCTCAATTGCATGCGGTTCAAAGTCACCTCTGATTTATGCTTTTCATTTATTTTCAAATGTCAGCCCTTTGTTTTCTTAAATTTCACTGGTTGCGTCACTATAGATATTAAAATGCACTAATGAACAGTTGAGTAATTATAAATCTGCATCTTTGAAATTAAAGGCTCAGGTAACACTTTCCACAGTAATCCATATTGTGTCCTTGTACAAGAATACTGTCCCAATAGATAGCAGCCTTATTTTGGAGTTGCTTTAAAATGGTTAGATTTCTTGCCAACTTTTAACTTACAAACTGAGGATGCAACTGTAGTACTGAGTCACTACTGACTACTGAGACATAGTGTAAACGTGACTAACAAGGCTGGTCGCTGGTCAGCTTGCCAACAGCAGGCAATGATCGGTCACTTGAAATGCAAATTACCTACGGGGTTGGACTTAGTAAAATAGGCTTGCTCATATGAACAGATAGATAGACAGACAGATAGATAGACAGATAGATAAATAGATAGATGGATAGATAAACAAATAAAAAGTGCAAGTTTCTGAGGCCTCTTTTGGTCACATGGATTACACTTAATTGATGTGATAAATTTGAAGGAGGGGTCAATGCTGTGATAGGACATTTTATCAGTGAAATTTTCCTCAAAATGGTAGCATTAGTAGCAGTTACAAGTGGCTCAGACCATAATTATTTTGTCCCTTCAACTTGTTTAATTCTTTGAGCTGATGTATTCTGTAATATAAGAGTGTACAAGAGATGGTTGGTCGAATGTCTCAGGAACCAAAGAGGACATTTGTGTTGTGCGGAATATTGTTCATGAATTAAAACCAAGAATATTTTACCATGCATGTACAATTTACAAGAGCAGAAACTGACTCCGCATCCCCCATGCCCTGTCTCCTTAACCCATCACAGCACTAACCTACCATGTTTTTCAATGAGTGTGTAATGCCACAGACGACCACCTGGGGCACAGTTGTTCATGCATACATGTATGCAAGTGGCGACTCCTATGAGTGGCTTTGGTTGACAGATTTTAAATTGGCTGCAGTCCCAGCCACTGCAACCTCACTTACAGAATGCCTGGGAAAGAATACTGCTTATCACATTCATATGATTTAAATATCGATTTGACAAGTTAAAGTAGTTGGGAATACTTGTGGAAATTATGAATATTGTGCATGCTGGGTGTTTGAGATATTTGATGGATGCCATGACAGTTCATGAAATGGCGACTGAAACTAAAATCCCCCATACTGTGCGTGGGCACAGGCATAAACAATCTGTTTCATGTGTGGTGTGTTTCATTCCACTGCTGCCTCTCTGATGCTTGTTACTATTAGAAAAGGTATGACAGCTTGCTTGGCAACTCTCCAATTTTCCACACTGAACTGGTACGTTGTCATTGTAGCAGACGACAGAGGTAACAATAAAATCCGGTCAGATGATTGTGACAGCGGACCAGGAAAGCGCCAAGCATGTTTTGGTACTATCAACTAGTTTTTGATACAGGAATTAATAAATGCTGCTATTATTTTAAATTTGTGTACAAATACTGAAAGTTAATTCACGATATATGTTCAATAATTGGTTTGCAGGCCTGGTGCTCTTGGAGGACCTCCCCTCTTCTCCACCAACTAAAATGAACAATTCAAGAAACGAGACTGCTGCTATTATTTGGTCTGTCACAGTTTAGCTATAAAGCTGACAAAACAAATTTGAGAAAAGCTTGAAACAGTGAGAAAATTTAAATGTTTCACAAGAACAGCTCAATGAAGTGATTCTGTTGATCAATCAGGTGCGCTGATTGGCTGGTTCTTAATTAGGTATCTCTTTGATAGAGGTTCATTTTGTCCATATTTGACATGTCCAGATCGCATTTTTTTATAGCAAGGCTTGTAGCATTGTATTGTGTACAGTGGCTTTTTTCAGACGAGAAAGCTTGTAATTTCGACATGATATGTCATTGGGACTTGGCATGTATCTGATTTACTAGAGGAGAATGTGTAGTTTTCAGAAATATATGGTTTGCTATGTGTTGGTTGATTCGCCTATCACCATAAATCAAAATTCTGCTAAAAAAACGCATTTTTTGCCTTGTTTATAGCTCATTCACAAATAGTATTGCTTATAAACGGTGATGCTTTTGATATTTTTAACAATTTTCAAGATGAAATAATCGGTTCAGTATCATAGACAGAAACACAAAGAACATATTTAGTTATAAAAATTACGGTTTTACAGTGTTAGCGTTCACCAAGAGAATTTTTCACATGAAGATGTCACATAGTTAGAAAACAATTAATTTTCTTACATGCACTTGTGACCCCTCCTGGAATATATATGCTTTATTTATGGAACATTGCTAATGGCTGCGTGAAAGCCCCATAGTATCGCTCTTCTAAACCAACACTTCTTCAGTTCCTGAGACCGTTATAACCTTGGGCACATTCAGGATACTTTCGCATTGCTTATGCAAATGTTCACAAGTACGTCGCGTTTTACAAATTCGTAGGTTTAGGTGTCAAACTTTTAGTGGTAAGGTTGACATTTTTTACAGATATTTATGTATCAAACTACAATACTGGACAAAATATTAAGTCTCTAACCATCATATTGAACTTGTTAGAGCTGATCTTAGTGCGTTCACAAGTACGTCGCGTTTTATGAAACCGACACTTCCTGCTGCTACGTCACCATGGTCATGCCAATAGCATGGATACTTGTGAATAATCATTAGCAAATATATTTAAGAAGCCAAAAAAAATTTAGAGAGCAATCTGAACTAAATTATACGGAAAATTAGCATATTTTTAAAAATATGATAAATGAGAGAAAATTGTCAAAAAACCATATTTTTCTGCTAATTATGCAGTAGACAGGTAATTCTGGATTAAATCCAATATCAATAATGCCAATTTGAATTATTTTCTACAATGGACCATGCATTTATATACAAATGAAAATTACTTGGGATATTTTGGGGGGAGTGAAAAATCTGCTATTAACTTGGAACAGAATCCAAGATCCAACATCCAAAATCAAATACTATGTCTAATAATCTGGTTCCCTAGAACTATTTCTAACTGATTTGGAACCAAATTTCCTTATTTTGATACCTTCATCTCTATATTATATGACATGATTTCTTGTTAATTTCAGGGAATTTATCGTTATCACAATATATAGTGTTTAATCATCATTTACCAATTTTAAAAGGTTAAATTGATTTTCCACTATGTTTTAACATGTGAATTATCCAGTTCATATTACTTGACCCCCCAATTTCGCTTTTTGTGCATTTACCAATCATTTACTTTCATCCAAAAATAACACTGAAATTGACTTTGGTTTTGTTTTGTTGAGCATAGTCAATGCTGTTATGGCTATGGTTGCAATTTTTTCCAGAGTTGGTCAACACTATATTATGAACGTTCCTGGTGGTTTGGTGGCTTTAACACTTATACTTTTTGTGGCACAAGTGTTTTGACCAACTGTGGAGAATTCATTTTTTGCAGGGCGGAGCTTAAGGCGCAGCTCCTCATTGTCTGCAGTTAGAAATGTAAAACCCTAGTAAAATGTACTCCAGTATGTGTGCTATAAGTGTTCCAATAATTAACATCCTGGATTAAGTAGAAGTAGTTATTTTTTTTGAAGAAATCTAACTTCATATTACAACAGTGAACGTGACATGACGTCATCCCAGCTCACCTTTTCTATGTGCCTGCATTCCACCTCTGGCACTTTCCTCTGCACCTCTCATGTACATTTCTTCCTATTTCATCGATACCTTCCATATTGGCCCTGTTCTGCTACCTTACTTCTCCAATTTGCCCTTCGATTCACCCTTCCATCGGATGTTACCTCATGTTTATGCGTCGTAGTTCCCCTACTGCCCACGGGGACAACCTGAAAGGCGTGACGGAGGCACGGGACGGGGCGTGACGGGCGGAACGAACTGAATGGCGTGACAACATGACGGGACAGCTTTTTGTGGCTTTAAATGATTACAGAAGGATACCTATTCGATGTACATAAATGGCAGACCCTTTTTGGAATTCTCAGAAGATTTTCTATCGATTTGGATGTTAAAATTACCAATCACAGTTTTTATCCCTTGAAAATATGACAATTTTTCACTAAGTTCCAGCAAAATCATTTTTAAAAAGTAGAAAAGACATGACACCTTAGACATCAAATTTGACCAATTTCCCCTCTTTTGGCATTGATAAAACCGGAGATTTTATCTTGTCTGAATGTCATCTTCAGTAACCTATAAATTTTATTTCGTCCCAAAGTTTTCCAAAGACCTAAAAATGCAGTTAAAATTATCTATTTTTGTGCAAATTTCATTCTGCAAAGAGTTACTTATATATTTTGTGTTCACTTGGCTATTCCAATTACGATGGGATATATTATAAATTTATGTTTTCATGAAAGCAAATGAGTCTATTTCTACAGATTCTGAAGTTCTGCAATAAGTATAATCACATAACACATCCTTCGAAATCCAGTATTTCCATAAAAAAAGTATAAGTTACAGAAACTGCTCATGTACATGGACATTGAAGAATTTCCAAATTCCAGTCTTTTTTTTTTTTTCAGAGCAAGTTTTCACAAATTCAAGGTCAATATTTCCCTGAGTTGATTATTTATCACAAAGTAAGCATTGACTTTTCTTTTTATTAGAATGTCTCAGGTAGTTCAATTGGAGAAATCACCGAGTAGGGGAGACCGGGGCATATATCCGATCTTGTTGCATGCTGTACCATCACTGATTTTTTTACTGCAACATCCAGAGTTATCCAATTCTCAAATGAAAAGACCTTTTGTGGTATGCCTTTTAGATATATATAAACTTTTAATGACAACAGAAATATCAAATACAGATACATATGTCAATCAAGAATTGAAAATCGAAAAAATCAAAAACTTCAAATCTACATAGATCTACAGTATTCTATGTTACCAAACATAATCTAGTGTCATATCATAAAAAATGACAGGTTTCACAGTTCATGTAGAATTGTCTTTCATAGTTCATAAAATATGCACATTGGTCCAAGTTTCATATGTGTTATTGCACAAAAGTCAATAAAAGCAAAGTGAGGATACATATCTCGACATAGACAGCAGCACCGGTGAAAGTAAAGTGCAAGGAGGCACAGAAGTTTTAGATTTTATTCACATTATTTTATTGAGAAAAGAACCCACAGCAAGTATTATGTCAGGGCTTTATTTGACATGAGTATTTTAAACTGTTGTATGCTATCAAGATCACAGAAATTAGGGATTAAGCTGCTTGCTTTATTTACAAGTTCTATTCTCTGAGCAGTGTTATTGTTGCACACTAAAAGGCAATGTATTTCATCTTCAATGTCACCTGTGTCACATTTGTCACATTTTCTAAGCTCTACCGGGGTCTTGGGTATATTATGTCTTCCTGTCTCAATTTTAAGATTGTGAGAACTTAATCTGAATCTTGCAATATTAGTGTATGTTTTCTTTGGGAGATTCAAATTTAGATATGGTTCCAGGCAGTAGCTTGTCTTAAAGAGTTTATATGTGCGAAGTTTAGGACGCTTTTCAGAGTCAGTGAGTTCATTAAGAATTCTGTTCTGTTCTTTTGCGTATAGTTTTAGTTTCACTTCCTTTAATACTGAAGTGGGATCAGCTGTAAGCCAATTTGAGATGTCAGCTTCTGTCGTAGTTTTCTCTACCTTACTGTACCAGTTATTCTGACCTGTGTTATGTAAATCTTCCTGAATTTTAAGACATTTACTAAGGACATCATGATTTGGGAGATCTTTTAATTTGGCCCAATAGGTTATTGTGCTAAGTTGTTGCCTCAATCGAAGGGGGAATCTACCTG
Source organism: Platynereis dumerilii (assembly GCA_026936325.1). Lineage (NCBI taxonomy): Eukaryota > Metazoa > Annelida > Polychaeta > Phyllodocida > Nereididae > Platynereis > Platynereis dumerilii. The sequence continues at coordinate 127,565 of JAPTHN010000254.1, read as the reverse complement.
TTTCTGCATACACTGCTAACGTCGGCGTTTGTCTTCTAACATTAAGTATATGTTTTAGGTAACCAATTTGAACTTTCTCAATTTTAGAAATCTCCGAAGTACCCGACCAAAAGGTGCTATTGTATTCCAGTATAGGGAGGACATAGCTATCAAACATTTTAATTGCAAGTGATGGGGGTATATGACCAAGAGACGGTTTCATCCGTCCATGCAGAGCAAAAAGAGCCTTTTGGGCCTGGGTTGCTATGTAATCTGGCATCTCTTTATGTATCTTTTTATTGTTGCTAATTGTATGACCCAAATATTTAAACTTTTCTACATTTTCAATGGTTTTATTATCATATAGGAAATTAGCATGGGTTTTGGATCCGATTTGCATTACTTTGGTTTTAGAGATATTAACAATAAGGTGCCACTTGGCACAAAACATGTGTAGAGAGTCAATGCTATTTTGTAGACCCTCTACAGATTCAGATATGAGAACGATGTCATCTGCATAGAGAAGGTGTGTAAATACTGTACTATTTATTTCTATTCCATCTGTTTCACTTAAATATAGTGGTAGATCAGAGAGGAATTCGTTAAACAATTTAGGGCTAGAAAGTAGAATTGCCAAAAAGTTCAATGAATATTGAAGGAAAAGTGTAAGCTGAAATTCAGGTTTCCTCATATTCAGTACAGCCCTTCCAGCTGAAGCAGACCTATATATCAAGGTCCGTTAAGTATCAAAAATCATCCTGCAATGATACAAAAGTATTTTGTTGTGCTTTTGGGGAATAAGGTGTAATGTTTGCTTACTTTCTTCTGCTTTACTGAATTTTAATCCAACATAGGCCTATCCTATTATTATATGGCAGTCAATTTATGTGCCCCGACTCTGTGGTAAGATGGGACCTTAAAAAAACATATTTTTCTTCACAACTGTAAAATTCACTGAATGCAGATAGGCCATTATAAGACTATGTAGTCGATGTGAAGAAGTCAATCTGTAAATAGGATTTTAAGTTAATGATTGAGAAAAAAAAAAATACGAAAGTGGACCAACATACCCAAGTTTCTCCTATTCTCTACTTTTGTCATATCATTTTGTTTAACTTTGTGGAAAGTCATCATATTTTCGTGGAAAGAGACAGATATTGGAGAAATAAGGTTTGCCATAGAACTGGAAATTATCTAAGCTTTCTAAATTGGGTCTGCTGTTTCTGTGGAGCCAATAGCCATGTCACAAGGGTCGTTTTTACTTCTAAATTGCTGTCCCGTAATATTGTCACGCCATTCAGTTCGTTCCGCCCGTCACGTCCCGTCCCGCGTCCTTGTCACGCCTTTTAGGTAGTCCCCTGCCCACATTGTCGGTGGTGGCGCCAACGTCGCCCTTCCCGCCAAAACGATCCAGACAGTGCACTGCCACTTTCAGCAGCTTTCAGCCAGCTCTTCTGTGTCTATTCACTGAATTTGCATTCATAATACCAATCAAGTCTGTTAATTGCTGTCAAATCCCCTATACTACCTTTTAAACTTCACATATCAAGTGCACTTCAGTTTCACACCTCCAACCCCAATTCGGTTGGACACCTCAAACACCAATTGATGACTACTGCATTGCTATTTATTTTCACAATTGTATCCATTTTCACAATTGTATCCAAGTTATGTCAACTCAATTCCACAGAAGTGCATGCCACTGCGTACATGTACATAGAATGTGCAGCTGCAAACCCTTGCCATCACCACTCTCACAAGTCATACCACTGAATTTAGTGTTTGGAAAGTTCTTGGTCAAAAACCCAATAAATCCCACATGCCCCTACATGATAAGTAGTACAAAATGTAGATAAGCAATTGCCACATACATGTACAATACCACCTTTACAACTGAAGGTGCATCACAGAGAAGTGATGATGAAATGAATAGACCATTTGCTTTAGTTATGAAAGATAGGCCAGTATTTTTGTTGACAGTGACCTTTTATGAATGGTACAGGGGCCTGCACTTTCCTTGATTTTCCCAATTACACTTTTGCCATTATAATGGGTAATTCTAGTAAACCATATTCCAGTTCTGTCTTGATTCACCCCAGTGTACCGATTCACCCCATATTATGGAACAACGAAAGCTCGTTAAGCTCAATCCTTCTGGATTTTGTTTCCCTAATATATTAGCTATCAAAATATAAGAAGCAGTTAATTGTGCTACAACTTTCATTTTTCATCATCGGTGGCCAAAATGTGTACACAATAGTGTGCTACAAGCCGCAACTGAAACTATATCGAACTACAGCTTGACAGCTGGAATACTAGATGTTGCTCAAGATATACATGTAGATAGTGACATAGATGAATTACCATAGTGTAGATAGATAATTACCACGATATTGAGTATAGAGAGATAGATAGATCTATTGATAGATAGATAGATAGATAGATAGATAGATAGATAGATAGATAGATAGATAGATAGAAACTCCTAACTTCCCATACAGATAGTGAAATAGGAAAAATATTTTAAAAGAAAGGTTTATCTGTTAATCCCCTCTTTTCATTAATTCTCAATCCATGATGATATAGGCTAATTAATAAGCTGAGAACACAAAATACGAATGTGCGGTTTGGATTCAACAGTTGTGGTCAACTTGTGTGGCAAGTCAGCAGTGTTCATGCATATTCAACTTTCGAGAAACGACCAATCAGGGTGGAGACATATGGTTGATCAATTTGAATCAAGATAACATTTGTACATGATTTAAACTGTTAATGGCAGTATATATATTCATTTATAATAACTGAGCTTCATCCATTGTTGTCCATTCACAGCTAGGCTGATATAAATTTCTTTGTAGTCCCTAGGAGTTTATCACAGTCATTTTATTCATTGTTCTTTTGGTCCGTTTGAACTGAATTTTACTAGTATCTGTAAATTTCTCATGTTTATTGACATGCATGAATTCCCTCACTTCAATTGTTTAATCTCTTCTGTACAATTGAAAAATCATTCTTCCAAGTTCAAAATTGTACACAACAATAAACTTTTTGTTTTGCAATGTTCTCCAAAAATTAGGGTTAAAGAAGCAGCTGTTGATTTGACATGGTTTTATTATTGTTGGTGTGGCTTTCACAGCAATTTAACTTCCGTCCAGTTCTGTGTGGAACTCAGATTTTAGATTAATTTTTTGCTTAATTTTGTTGTTTAAAACAACTGTCACCACTGCCAGGTATGATTGATATCTAGAAAATTTACCAAAGAAAGTTATGAAAGCAACATTTGGGTTCCATCTTTGTGTTAATTATGCATTTAAAGAATTTTTACGATTGACTCAGTCCATGACCGTCTGCTAACAAGCTTGAGCTGTCACACCATGTTATTACCTATAGACAGTGAGTGAGTCAAGGCCAACACAGGATTCATCTTTGTTTGTGCCTGTGGCGTGGGGGATAATTAAGAATTGGAGCAAGAGGGAGGAAGGTTAGCTCAGTTCTTAGGGCACTGAGCTACAAATCACTAGGTCCAGGGATCGTTTTCCCAACAGGCATGCAGGTCACCTTGGCTTATGTTTGACATCAGTTTGAATTGACCTTAGCCTCATTGTTGTGTCCTCCTCATGTCAGAATTAGCCTACAAATTACCAAGTACAGAATACAGGACGTAAAATCCCAATATTTCATCCGTCAGTTCCGGAGCAAGATAATTATCGAGAATACTTATTTAGATGAAATTTAGGGCATAGTCAAATTGAGCATACAATGTGTATTTCTTCAGAATGTTCAGCATTCTCAGCTGGACAGCTTTTGACTGTATTAGGCACGTGTTTCTAGTAAGATTTATTTTTGCATTTCTGTCTCATTGATATGACCAGCTGATGAAGATCTGCAATCATACATTTTCAATAGTACGTGGATTATGGAAAATAGGGAATTAGAATTTGGATGAAAATGGATGTTTGCATGATCCCATGATCCTATGCTATCAGCTGTCTGGAAAAGTTTTCTACTTTTAAGACCTCTCTCAATTATGGCAATGGCAGCAATATTTGTAAAGCTGAGAAACTGAACCGCCATATATCACAAAAATAATAAATATTTTCTCAATAGTTACCCTATGGTAGCAACGTTGCGACAACATCACCGTGTTCATGAAATGACGTAAAATTGTATGGTAGAAACTATGTTGCCGTAACGTTGTGAGCAACATCAAAGATTTTTTCACAACATTGTTAGGCAATGTGAATGGTTCGACATTAGCTTGCGACGTTGTGGCAATTAGGAAAAATTCCAGCCTGTAGTATATCTAGATAAAAAAAGAAAATCTCATTAACCAACACAATTTTTAATTTGCATCAAAGGGATCTTGAAACTTAACCAAGTCCCATCCGGTTCAACTGCTGCTGTCTTCAGTAGTGCAGGATTAAGCTTCCATCCCACAATGACTATCTTGCAGTGCTGTCCCACAATATTTTACATAAACACAACAAGAAGAAGTTGTTCTGTTGATTCCCACGGGACTCTATAGCATAGGCAGGACATCAGTGACAATGGTTATCAATTCACAAGACTTTTCTTGAAAGGATCAAATTACCCTTCTGCTGACATTGCATATCATCATTAAATAGCTCTTATGCTGGTGCTTACATGTACCGTAATTTAAAATTCAAAATGTTCATAAAATGCTTAGCAATATTGCATAAGAAGTAGGACACCGGAGAGAACGTTCTTTTGGAGGCAACTTGATGCCTTGAAGGAAGAAATAAGGTGTCCACTCATCTTATCATTGTTTAAAAATAAATATATGATATTACAGCAGGACATTTCTGGCCTTCTAGGTATCCACCCATTCTTAAAGTTCTACTCTGAGAATCAAGCGTCGCGACTCCAAATATGTCGATTCTTACTTAGTTAACAGATTCCAGTCATTGATTTCGACCAAATTTACAAGTTAACAGTAAAACAGTGGCTTTTATAGCTGTAATGCTGCTCCTAATTGAAAAAGACAGAAAACTGGCTACCCAGCTCATGACGTCACTGACTGGGTAGCCAGCCACATTGATTGTTGAAAGAGTAATGACGTCATAATGATGGCTTTGTCAAGACCTATTTTTAGATTAAATGGCTTACCCAGTCTGTGACGTCACCTATTTGAGACAGATTGGCCTCGTTTTGGTATGTGTTAGAAAAGCAGTAAATGCAGCACTTCAATCATTGGTGTCTTGGCACTGGGGGTAAAACAAAGTCTGAAATCCATCTAAAATGTTTTACTTTTATATATATTCAGCAGATCTGCTGCAAAAAACAACAGATTTTTTCTGACAATAGACCACCTTTAACTAATCTGCAGGACAGTGCAGGTCTGATGCTTATACAGATTTGTTACTAAAATTCTATTCTATTCTATTCTATTCTATTCTATTCTAACAAAATGCAGTGTAATCTGTTCTATTCAATTCTGAACATGCACATTTCATTCAATTGCATGTAGGTTTCCTAAACTTTTTCTTCTACTCTTGCTTCAAATTACATTAAATTTAAAAAGGAACTGTAGAAAGCCACATCTGTTCGCAGCACCATGCCAGACTATCTTTCTTTGGTATTGCATGTCTTAAGGCATGCCAACATTTTTCCCTCTTTTAGGCAGTCAAGACTGTCTCTCTGTCTGGCATGCACTGTTGCTCTGAAATTTGTATCGACTTTCAGTGATAATTTACACAGTTTGCTCATTTGCACTGGTCATTGCTATACTCTCAGTTTTCTACAGATAACTGTGCAAATAACATGAAATAACACATTTTCCAAAGAACACTTATCATGCAACACTAATGCCAAAGGGAATTTTAGCTAATTCATGACAATCATTCCATTTACTGCCTGTCCTTGAGATGCCATGTCCAATGTCTCATATTCACTCAATGACAGTGAAATTTCTGTTGAATCAATCTGGTTGCAATTTGATTTCCAATGTTTTCAGTGCAATGTCTGATTGTCTGTGTCAATCAGACAAATGTTTTCAGGACATTTTGGCCAAGGACCCAGGCCTAAGCCACTCTCTTTACAAGGAAGCAAAGGAATTGACTCAATTGAATGATATATGCAGAAGCACTTTCACTTAAAATTCAAAATTGCGTTGTATCAGAACATAGGCTTCTACTTCTATGATGATACTGTGTAGACTGCAGCTGCAGTATAACACACAGGGTTATTGGATAAGAGCAGATATGGACGCATAGCAAGAAATATCCTAATAATTATCCATTTCCTGTGTGTCCTTGAGATGCCATGTCCAATGTCTCATATTCACTCAATGATAGCGAAATTTCTTTTTATTATTCTTGCAAAAATATGGTTTCTGATGTTTTCAGTGCAATGTCTCTTTCAATTTGACAAGCGTTTTCAGGAAAAGTGTGGTGAAGGACTGGACAACCAATATATCTCTTGGAGTTTTTAATAGATAATTTCTTGCCTGTAGTTTTGGTAAAATAAATAAATAAATTTTGTCCAGTCTTTTAAACAAATAATTTCTGGTGAGGGTGTTAAAACATGATGTCGTTTGATTTTAAAAAATATATTCGAGCAAGTTATACGCATGAAATAAATAATACGCCGGTGTTGTCCCTGCCTGCAAAAAGTAAATCATTTCCGATTGAAGAAAACTCCTAGGGAATTTCTCAATGAAAAGAAGTAGTAGAAGAAGAAGAGGTAGAAGAAGATGAAGAAGAAGAAGAAGAAGAAATAGTCTGGTGATAATGATTATCATCAGGTCTGCCTGGTCCGACCTTGAGACAGCCTCAATATTAGGTTGATGCAGTTTGACAAAAAATGGACCGCTATTCAAAAACAGAGCGGGACAACTTTCTTTTTTCCCATGGCTTACTAATGAGAATCTGTTGCTAATCGCAGTAGTGGATCCTGAGGCGGGGGGGGGGGGGGTGAGTTTAGGGGGTTCGAACCCTTGTGTCTGTAAATTTTAATGAACAAGAAATTAAATTCTCCATCTTTTTAGTATCTACATTTCTGTTTGTAACCCCCCCCCCCATCTGAAATAAATTTTCTGAATCCGCCCCTGAATCGGTTTTTAGGTACAGTGAAATTTAAAATCTAGCCTCAGTTATCTATCCATAGCTACTTGTAGCCAAAGCTAGCTCAACCTATCCCTATCTATCCATATCACTTCACAATTACTGCTGTTATAACAAGAGGTAGTCTGAGGTAAGGAGATTGCTGTGTACACATAAATACAAAAGAATAGGAATTTATAAAACACTAGAATATCCGTTTGAAATAGATTTGTGACATATGAAGAGTTTAGTGTATGCATTTAATATGTAAATGGCATGGCCATGCAATGTGCAGCACTTTTGCAGAACTCATTTTGTTACCATAACTGTAATTTGTTTTTCATACTCAATTTATGAAAGGCAGTAATTTAACTGTTTAAAAGTTAAGTAATCCATAAAAATAAGAAGTACAGAGAATATTACTGAAGAAAATTGAATTTTGAAGGCACTTTTGAAGATGAATTTGTTATGTTTTGTTACATACGAAACTAAATCATTTATAAAAAGCTGGACTGACTTGTGACATAATTGGCTGCTGTGGACTGTTGATGTTGAGACTATTACTGCACAGATTTTTGAGTCCTCTCTTGGGCTCAATTCGCTGTGCGAATATGAGACGGTGGCTTCAGTTGTATGTTGTGAAGGGGGGAAATGTTTCAATGTTAATTGGTGGGACAGACTAATTAGCTATCTATCTATATCTATCTATCTATCTATCTATCTATCTATCTATCTATCTATCTATCTATCTAGCTATCTATCTATCTATCTATCTAGACACAGTGGCAATAATGTATGACACAGTGGCAATTATGTATGACCCAGTGCAATGAGGCGAGTATTGGGTAGAAGAACATCATTTTGACACTTAGATTGTAACATCAAGTCAGGGCAAATGACTGTTAGAGCTGTAAGAAAATTATGAAGTCAGTGTGTATTGGGATGTGATTGTGGTGTTATACGTGAGGGCCTACTGAAGATGAATGGGTGGGGTAAATTAGGTGCTGTATGTAATTTCACATGGACAATAAGATTTGGCATGAGCCCTATTGATGACATAAGTGTGAAATTACAAGAACAGCGTGAATTGGGATGCTGTAGCCTGCGAGGCTGTAAAGTTTGCTGACTGTGCTATGTTCAGTCTATAGTATGGCCTATATAGATGGTTTTATGTTCTATAATAGGCCTATATGTCTGATATGTGCGTGTCAATGTATAATATTCTGTGTTTTATTCAGATGACTTTGTATTAATATGCCTATGTGTAATTTGTTGTGCTTTATTATTGATAAGTATGTTTGTATAACATGACTTGACAGCTTAATATATCCTATCCAGAGCAAAGCCCGCGAAAATTCTTGCTGTCCAAACATGCAGGACAGCTGAGGCTGTTGCTTCAGTAGCTGTCCCTCCCTCCGAAATACATTGGCTCACTGAGAAGAGCAGGGGGAGCTGGTTCAAGTGAAGTGAGTGTCAATTTAATGGCGTCGTAGAGGTGGATGAATGAATTTTGTGAAAAGGGCTGTATAAAAAGTTGATTTGAAAGGAGTAAGTGAGGATTTGCAGAGATTTTATCAGCCACACTCAAAGGCAATGTCAGCAGGAAGCTTCATGCACGATGTTGTGAGCGTGAGTAGAGTAGATATGGAGGAGAAGAGGTGACAGCAAAGTTTAATAGATAGAGTCTTAAGAGTAGGAATGGTACATTTGTTAACACAAAATTCATAATTAAACTTCTTGATAAAATACACTTTTCCTAATATTCAAAGCTTCATCCATATATTGGCTGAGTTTTATTTTAAAAATATATTTTATGTATAGAAAGACACATTCTAAAAGTATAAACAGCTGAATTGTGCTACTCAACATCATAAATTGTATTAAAAATTTGTATTGTTGAAAGGTGTGTGTAGTGCAGCACTCTGAGGCGAGTCTTTGTCCCACACATTTGGGTAGACTAATGAGTGAGAGATAGGAGTCAATGACATCTTACAAGTTACATATTTATATTCGCGTAGCGACGGGCGGCGAAGCCGCCCGTCGCGTCAGCGAACTTAGCTTAACAACAGGTCATAGTAAATTTTGAATCTGTCAGTGGAGTGAGAATGAAGGACTGCCTGTACCTGCCATGGAGTTGGTCCCTGATTAAACAGTTAGTTTCGGTAAAAGTAAACATCCCTTAATTTCTCTTGCAATACTGCAGTAGTGTCTGAAAAATTCCATTTGGTTCTTAACTATCCTATTCTGTTTTGAAAATTTCATTTTTATGCTCATTTATGTCGTCTGCATGAAAAAAGCTTATTTTGCTAACAGGTGTCGCCACCGGTGTAGCATCATGCTTGCAGTGCCACACCCAGGGAAAATGACTGAACTATCAGCAGCTGCTTGTGAGCAGTGATGTGTGAAGTTTATTTGAGGTGTGAAGTTTAAAAGCTGATTGCTATTACTGTACTTCAATAGCATAAATTAATTTAGGCCCAACTGATTGTGTTCTTGTTTATCATTATCATACCTCGACCATGAAAGCAGAGCTGTCATTGGCTGAGAGCTGGTCACATGTCAGTCATTATTTTAGTATATTGACCAGGACTATTGCCCTCCAAAATTTGTTTTCCGAAAAAAAAAAATTTTTCAGAATTTTTTTTTTCCGAAATTTTTTTTTTCCGAAAAATTTTTTTTCCCCGAAAATTTTTTTTTCCGAAATTTTTTTTTTCCGAAATTTTTTTTTTACAAATTTTTTTTTTCCGAATTTTTTTTTTTCCAATTTTTTTTTTCCGAAATTTTTTTTTTTCCAATTTGTTTTTCCAAAATTTGTTTTTTCCAAAATTTGTTTTTCCTAAAATTTTATGCGTCTGCTTATCTACTCTCCTGTGTGAAAGGAAAACTATTTCCCTCGGCCTTCGGCCTCGTGAAATAGTTTTCACTTACACACCCTCGAGGGAAATAGATTTGACTAATGCCCTCGAAGTCAGTCAATATTTGTATACTATAATACGGTTTCAAAATAAGAACAGTTAATTTGAGCTCCGCGAATCTATGGCATTGCCATCTACATATTACATACCTGACTGGAAGGATCGAAGTTTTGTTTCAAACGAGATTTAACCAGAAAGAAATTATTTTTTTTCTGTGAGCCATGTTCACCCAAGTATCCTATTAGGGGGAGACTGCTTGATTTAGGATTGAATATTCGGTACTTCGCATGCTTGAAATAAATAAATTCTGCTGCAGTTACCGTGAAATAAACAGAAAACTCCAAACCCCCCGCCCCCCATGCTCCCCTGGAAATTAAATGGTCACGTGCACTCCCTTACTTCAATCTACAAGGAGAGCCAGGAGATAATAGTAAAAAACAGGATATCTGTAAAATTCCAATTGCTTAGAAAATGACACACAAAAAAAAAACTTGATTAACAGAAAATCTGTCTGGTAACATGATGCCAAAGGGAATGCCAAAGGGAGTATGGGCCATATCATTTCAATAATTGCATTTGTTTCACGTCCTTGAGTTGTCCTGTCCAATTGATTAATTTAACGCCATGATAAATTCTGTTGTCAAAATTCTTGGTGCAAGTCAATTTCTTTCTTCGTTTAGAAATGTCTGTGACAACCAAACAACAAATGCGTGGCAGAAATTGAGGTCAAGTATGCAAATTGACTTCTTTCTCAGTGGTGCAATGATTGAAGTACACTCTTGCTCATAATATGGAATACTTTTTTGGAAAAAAAGTGTCAAATAAAAGTAAATTTCAGAGTGTGAATGTAAGCAAGGTCCATTGTAAAGGTCAAGTCATCTTCTCTAATCAATCTTTGAAAGAATTTTTAATTTTTGGTTGAATGCACTTCACCCTAAAAAGCCCCCCTGAATTTCCATATTTCATGCTGCTGCATGCATTTCATACGAGAGCATGTTCTTCCTTAGCGGTCAATGGAAGTAGTTACCATTGAATCAGACCATCATTTGCACCAGCAGAAGTTGCTAAAGTCATCAATTTCAATGGCGAATGTTGATTCGTTGAAGTATTCCATATCTATGACCAACGGTGTATATATCTGTCATGTTGTAGCAATTTATCTTTATTTTCTCGCTTTCCAATTGGTGAGATCTCCGGCCAAAACAGTCTAAACAGTGGGTAAAAATGGAATGGGTTTCATTTAAACAACGCAAGTTCAACTGGATTTCTTGCAATTTTCATAATAAATGTGCTTTTGAAAGTTGTAGATATTTTTGTCAAACGTGTAGATTATGGAAAATAATCACAAATGTAATTTGAGATTTTCATGAATGCATTTCTCATAATCTTATGCCATTTTCAGAGAAATATGTCCAAGACCCTATCAATATCATTTCAAGGGAATAGACCTATGTATATTCCAATCTTGGTGTGACATCAGCATCATAACAAAATATCACTTGGCATGAATTAATTTTACAAGAATTGCTGAATGATTTGCAACCGAGACAATTTTTAAAAGACTAGTATTTAGACATTTTGCATGCAAGAGCATTTGTTCACTTGTTGCAAAATCATGATGTTGCACATGGACAAAATCTAGTATGCGCAATGGATTTCTATGTTATTGTACCCAAATAAAAAACTACACTGAAAAATAACCAGGACTTTATGTTTAATGTTATAAGCCAGGGAGTATGGAATTTTCCCTGAAAGCAGCCAGAAGTCACCCTATGCTGCCCTGTCCACTTCAAAAGTTTTCAGCTGTTTAACGTCATTGACCTTACGTTGAGTTGGTGTTTCATTTTGCCACAGTGAAATGGTGGAGCTACCAGTTCTTCCTTGGCAACAAGGACCTCGACGACCTAAGCCCACGTGACCTTGATTGTCTTTGTATTTCTTATCTTCAAAGTAAGAAGTACTGTTTTTTGGTTTCCAAAATGTTACCAAAGTTTTTGAGTCGTCATTTTTCTCGAAGATCTCAGGATCAATATGATAAAGACGAGCCCTTATTGGTAAATTTTTAAATATATCAATTTTTTATATATATTCATTTATTGATTCTTTATTTAGGGCTGTTTTTATTTCAAACTTCAAGTCGAGTAACTTGACTTAATTTTCTGGAAATGTTAAAATATATTAACTTATAAATGTTTTGGATAGTGGTAGTAGTAGATTTTTATTGACAGCTAAATATCAAGACATATGCGACATGAATAGAAAGTGGATGAAATAAGGGGTATTATAACAAAACAACCCAAGTCAGGGTCACTGAGTAACAATATCACAAGCTGTTGTGTGAATTAATATCACTCGAGCCCGTAATTGCTGTTTTATGATAGGGTAACTGAGGGTATTGAGGGTATTTGAGGGGAGTTGAGGGAAGCCAAGTTTAGTTGAGGGGAGCCGAGTTTATAGTTGATGGAGGGGAGTTTAGTGAGGGGAAGCTGAGTTTAGTAAAATGTTATCCATATGTATATGCAAATCAACTAACTCTCCTAGATTTTATTTTTTGCAATTATGGAATTGTATGTCTGTAAATTCCAGCCTCCTCGTGACCGGGTTGAAGGCAATAGGTCCCTATGGCGCCGTCTTTTCAGCAGGAAAGTTTCCGTGGAGGAACCGACCGCCAGTTCCATTGTTTGGAACAAGGTACGTTCAATTATTTTTATAAACAAATTGATATATTGGTTTTTTAATACATTTCTTGCCCATATTATGTCCTACTGGAAATGATATAATGTTTCACTTAAATGATATTACATTTCACTTAAAGTTGCTGGTTCAAGTCCAATATAAGGACCAAATAGTTCCATGGTGTAACGATAAGTGTGTTATTTGGTTGTGATGTCATCATAACAAACGTTTTAGCCAATGAGCGGGGGTGTGGGGGCGGCAGCCCCCATGTGACGCCATGACAACGGTTGTGACGCAATGATTTCGAAGAGTAAAGAGTCTCACTGGAACTACTTAGCCGGATATTGGACTTGAGCCAAGTTGCTTTATATGGGCAAGTTGGCGTGTTTGAAACAATCTTCAATTAATCTGTAACATAAATCAAGTATATGTGTACATAATGACATATAATAATTTGATTTTTACAATGAAATGTTTCTGAATTTTCTACTCTGTTCCTATGTATTTTTTTCAAAAACTTGTGCGAATGAACTGTAATGACTTTTTGACGCTTTTTGAAAGCTTCACTTCAGTTAGACTGGCATTTTCCAGACCTACACTTAAGTGTGCTTAAGTTTTGCATGAAACAATTTAGTAGTTATTCAGTTATATGTTGGTGATTCAATATAATTTTTTTTGGATTTTAGGAAATTGTTACCCTCAGCCAGTGGAACAACCCTGACAAAAAATGGATACGCGAAATCCAATGCCAGTTCCTTGTGCCTGGTAAGAACAAACAGCTAGCCCTCCTCTAGCATGTGGAGTTCGTCCTGGATGAAGAAGCCATGCCAATGTGTTTGGGGAAGGGTGCTTCTGGCTGCGTTTTTGTTGTCAAAGCTGATGGAAAGCTAGCTGCATTGAAGGTCAGTTTACTGCACAGTTCTTTAGCTTTGACAAGAACACATCTCGCCCCAACAAAGCTTCATTTGTAGCTAATGATATGTATATGGTTCCTATATATATATAGATCTGTACTTCAGCATCCAGGTGCTTTATAGACAAACATAGACCATGGGTGGCAAATATGGCACCTTGTCACCTTGAAGAATGATAGCCATGAATCTACAATTACTTAGATGTTGTGAAAGGCGGAGATTATTAAATTATTCATTCGCGAAGCATCGACGAACAATTTTTTTTAGTATCAAGTGGGAAACAGATTTTTTTTTTCACCAAATATCCATAGCCGCCCCCCTAACCCCAAAGATCATTTGGGGTTAGGGGGGCGGCTATCTGCTCAATAATTTCAACATTGTAACGCAATGTAACATTTGGAAGACTTCATAATAGGGTGGGCTGAAAAAAACTTTTTTTGGAATTTCAATATGCCAGTGGTATAGAAAGTTGGTTGTGGCCAAAAAATGAAAATTTGTGCAAAAAAAATGTTGTGGCATGTGACTTGTGCCGGGCCACTCCGGCTTTTATGAAAATGCATATTTTCAGCCATTTCGCATGCCTTTTTAGACCATTTTTTGGCCTGAGTCAGCTTCCTTGGTTTCAGAAGGCTCAATGGCATACTTAAATCTTCTATAAGGACCATTTTGGATATGAAATGCCATAAACAGGTCCCTGATATTTAAGATATAGCCATTTCTGGGTAAATGTTGGGGAACAGAATTTGGCTTTTTTTGCTAAAAATTGTCCGAAAAAATTAAAAATATCGGAATTGACTGCACAAAAAATGATTCCAAGTGAATTGTAATTACCCCGTGTCCTCCCTAATGCCCTAAAAAACACTTCCAGCGCATTACCTGCATCAATTTGTGGTTTCAGTTTCCAGAATAGGGGCAATTCCGTAAAGTCAGATTTACAGATTTGACACTTTGGCAGCTTGTGGAGCCCTACCATTACACCTCAGTTATTTCATTGTTAAATAGGGATGAGGCCAGTTAATAGGGGTATCAGACAGGCCATCAACCAAAGCTCCAAGTGCAATAGGAGCTGAGCTACAAGGTGAAATGTCATCGTGTCAAACGTACAGCGCATGAGTAGTATTGAGTACATTCGACAGGATGACATTTTGCCTTGTAGCTCAGCTCCTATTGCACTTGGAGCTTTGGTTGATGGCTTGTCTGATACCCCTATTAACTGGCCTCATCCCTATTTAACAATGAAATAACTGAGGTGTAATGGTAGGGCTACACAAGCTGCCAAAGTGTCAAATCTGTAAATCTGACTTTACGGAATTGCCCCTATTCTGGAAACCGAAAACCAAATTGATGCAGGTAATGCGCTGGAAGTGTTTTTTTAGGGCATTAGGGAGGACACGGGGTAATTACAATTCACTTGGAATCATTTTTTGTGCAGTCAATTCCGATATTTTCAATTTTTTCGGGCAATTTTTAGCAAAAAAAGCCAAATTCTGATCCCCAACATTTACCCAGAAATGGCTATATCTTAAATATCAGGGACCTGTTTATGGCATTTCATATCCAAAATGGCCTTCAAAGAAGATTTCAGTATGCCATTGAGCCTTCTGAAACCAAGGAAGCTGACTCAGGCCAAAAAATGGTCTAAAAAGGCATGCGAAATGGATGAAAATATGCATTTTCATAAAAGCCGGAGTGGCCCGGCACACGTCGCATGCCACAAAATTTTTTTTGCACAAATTTTCATTTTTTGGCCATAGCCAACTTTCTATACCACTGGCATATTGAAATTCCAAAAAAAGTTTTTTTCAGCCCACCCTACTTCATAAGCTCCAATAGGCTCATTTAAAATAAATTATTCATGGGTAGGTGATTGATATACTCACATTTGAAAATATGAAATAATCACAAAATAGCGAAAATAAGCAAATTTCATGTAAATTTCAACTGCAATGTGCCACCCTAGACTTCATTGAAGTTTTAGTGTACACATCATACCTCACCCCCGAAAAAAAAGTCAGGAGGGATCAGACAATGTTGGGGGGTCAGTCACACCCTAAGGAACATATTATTCGTCTACATGTAAAAACTCAATTTTGTGGTTCTTAATTACTCATACATAAACTTTAGAATGGCAATATTTGACATGCGCACAAATGCCCTGTTCATGATTCTGCTTGTAATTGCACTTACACAAATTCATCGATATGCAAAATCCTGCAGAATATATAACTCGGTTTTTGCCCTTACTTACATGATCTGACAGGTGAATCGGTAGCAAAATCCCCTGTGACTTTTACGTGTAGATCTCTTAACTGAATAATGAATAATGACGCATGCATTTATAACATTGTTCCTAGTTGGCCTATGAGCACCTCACTGAGCCGGAGGATATTATGCGAGAGACCGGCATGCTACGCCATGCTCAGAAGAGCAAGGCCACTCCAGAGTTCTATGGGCTGGCATGTAAGTGTTTGAAAATTGAATTTTATAATAAGTTAAATACAGTCATGGCCGTAAGTTTTGATATTTTCCCATGTACCACTATGTCACTCTCATTTTGAGGCCGCATAAAGATGGAAATACTTGTTCAATATTCATTGAACTTTCAGGTATGATAGTCAGAACACACCTATCATATGTTAAAAAATCTGTCATTGAATCATGTTATGTAATAACTGTGGGGAATTATTCCATATTAATTATTCAAGCATGAAAATTAGTTGTGATTGTGATTGTACTATTGCAGTGGTGAAGAGCGATGTCTTCTTTGGTGCAGAAATCGTCATGGAGCTGATTGGTGGCCTTAACGGAGAAACCATGACGCTCCATGACGTTTTGCAGAAGAAGCATCGCTTTTCAAGGAAGGAGTGGCGAGATATCTCTCTGCAGGTGAGTAATTAACACAATTATAATATACTAGAAAAGCCCACTGGGTCACACACTCTTGAGATCTAAATTCACATGTTTATCTAAGTAAAATTATCAAGTGATAATCTGGTGACAGACGGGCATCACAATGTTTATCCAATGAAAATGTGGGGTAATTGTCATGTTCATCAATTTTACCCCTTGTCCTTGTTAATCATGTGATCTTCATGTGCATTGTCAGCTGGGTGACTTGATGTGCAGTGACCTGAGTTGACTACTTAATTGAGTCTACTTTAATATAATTTAGCCAACATATTTTACTTGGCTTAAAGCCCTTTCACACAGAGGTAATGGCAAGCACGGAACTGCAGATTTGTGCACTGTTAAATCCGCCACATTTAGTATGCAAATGAACTGGAACTGGACTGCTGGTGACTGGTAGATGATTATTGGTTTATAAAAAAATAACATAGGCCTACAGTTGCTGATGACTGTTGATGGTTGCTGATTCATTACATATCATTTCGTATGCCTTCTCGGAGGCTGGTTGGTTGAATAATTGTCTCATACAATCTTGTAGGAAGTTGGTGTGAAAGGGGTATTAGGCTCTCTGAATTTGGCTGACTCAGCTTGGGTAATTTGATCAAATAATGAACATATCAAAAATGGGAAATAAATGTCTGATGATATTCATTGCTGTTATGTCCAATTTATAAAAAAAATACTGAAGCGAACTCTCTTAATAAAATGTGAGGTTTGGTCCAGACTCGTCCAATATTGGTGATTTTAGTATCATTGGAATTTTCTCTTCAAGGAGAATCCAATGACACCAAATATAATGGGGTAGGCCTATTAATTGGCGACTTTTTGGTCTGACGTAGTAAGAGTAGACGTAATCTTTGGTCAGGGGAGGGTTTGCTGCTGTGGACATGTATTATCACTTTCAATGACGTCACGGCATGTGACGTCACGCCAAGTACTGTTTATCTCAATGACGTCATGCCCTATTAAGGTTGCTAGGCAACTCAACGTAGCATAACAGAGCCTCATGATGGTGGACGGTTACCGGGTTACAAGGCATGCGCATAATGCCATCTTTTAGCTAATTCCCCCCCATGTAAGGCTAACGCACGTATCTTTGTCAGAGGTAGCTAATTGAGTAGATGGACTCATTGCCGGGGATCCTGCGGGAGACACCTTAGCACTTGCCACCACGAAACACCTACTCAAGAAATACCAGAGGCTCGACGGTTTAGTTTCACGTATCCATTTAATACACAATTCATAGACAGTTACATTAAGAGTCATTCGAAGAACCGATGGTAACCAACTTATCAATACATTAAACAACGATCTTAACGAATTACATACATCATTAACTAATGCCATCTCAATCAACCATGACCTGAGGTTCCTTTAAGAGTAACCCTTGATCATACCTCTAACAACAATACCCTTACCTGACGAATCGTCACCCCGTCAGGGAGACAGGTAGCCCTCCTGCTGCCTCAGCGGGAAGCGGGCTCTGTTCTGGCTGGGCAAACAAGCTTGCCCCCAGAGATTGCTACTAGGGTGTTCTGCGGCTGCGCAGAAACACCAGGGTAACTGTTGCCATGGAAACATGGGGTGAGTTCTACCCCGTTGCTATCATTGAATCTCATTACACAATAATATAATATATCACATTACTTCTATACAATAATAATACAAATGATATTACAGAATTAAGGTCTTGAGGTTCATGGCGATTTGAGGAAAGTTCCTATAAGAGGAAAGAATGAAGACACCTCTGAAGCTAAAAGCTCAGCGGTGACATCCCGACCGATCGAGGATTTTTTATAAGATAGTTTTTCTCCGGTTTGAAGAAAACATTATTTTAAACTTACAATCGAATACGGATTACATTCACGTAATAATGAATTAATATATACTGTGACTAATAATGTAACTATTCATTGAAAAGCCAAGGTATTTCCTTTCAAAGATAGAAGCCTGAATGCTTCATGCTGATTAACAGAACGATGTAAAGACTTGTGAATAGATTTGTGTAACTATTGAGAGGATTGTTAATCGACTTTGTACATGATACCAATTTAGGTACGGACAGAGGAAACGCGTCTCATTGCACCTGAATTTTGTGAGTGCTTTAATGAAAGTTGTGGTGACATCAGGATGATGTAACCACTACCACCGGGCAGGCGGAAGGGGGGGAAAATTTTAAGATAAAATCGGGCGTGTGCAATATGCCCATGAAAGACAATTCGGAAAAGGGAAAAATTTTGAAAGGGAAGCAAGAATATGACTTGCATCCGTGAGAGGAGAGGAACTGAATGACAGTTCTTTTAATGGTGTCAATGAGATGCTGAAAGGGGAGCTCAGATAGGAAAGTGAAATCTAAATTTTAATGATTGACAGAAAAGGACAAGTTATTCTTATGACCTATTTGCCAAATTTTTTCAATTTTTATGAATCGTTGGTTCGTCGGCCAACGTTATTTTTGGAAATAGAGCCGCTAATTACATGGCTCCTCAGCAAAAGAGACTCAAGCACCAGGCGAGTCAAGTAGCCGTTTTTATCAAGGGTAGTTACGGGTATCATCCCTTGCGTGTCATTGGATATGCATAGAGCTAAACCAAAAGCATGAAGTGCATTAAGACAGGACAGCCTTATAATTTTAAATGGGCTGGTATGTCCGATACCCTAAACTACAAAAGTAAGTAAGTAAAATGACATATAAGCGATAAGCGATTTTAAAAGCAACAATTAAATCATAAACGAAATATAGTCGAATCACGAATATCAACAATAACATGGATTAAAGCAACAATTATTAATTTAAAAGCGACAAGTAGCAGAATAATAATCAAAATGATGAAACAACAGTCCAGTATGGAGATAAAGAAGTCAATAGTGGACTATGGTTTCGTAGAACTTGTTACGTACACTCTAAACAATCCGAGTGAACTGTAGGCATAAGGCGTACAGAGAATGAAAACAATGCGAAAATAGGTAAACAGTATACTGGTGCAGTGGAGCAATAGTGAAAACATAGGTACATATTAATACACCTGAGAAAACTTGTATAAGAAGGCTGGCATGCATAATGCATAGACCAGAATAATTAGCAAATGAGATTAAAGCATAAATCTATTTGATGTTAAGCTTATAAGAAATGAGATCAGATGTTTACAGAGAAAGTTCAGTGCAAGAGTTGACTTGTGATAACTGTTCGTGGACGCGTTGAGACATAACCTAGTGGCAAAGGTTTGAGTACTGAATTGATCAATGTCAATGAAAATGTGGATTATATCATCTAAGTTAAATGTAATTGGTTGGTTGATGCATAAATGTCTAATCAGTGATGCGCTTTACAAAATGCTAGTCAAGAGTCAATACATGATGTCAAAGATAACATGATCTGTATACGTGTAGACTAGAAGATTGGAAGAATCATTGATTGAAGGAGTCAGTTATATAAGTCATTGATATAGGGCGAAGGAGGCAACACCGACGCTCGGTGCGTGGTGCAGAGGGTGAGACGTTGGCAGCGATTGGCTTGTCAAGTTCACATGAGATGTGTTTGTCAAGGGCAAACGAGGTGTCGACAGCGATGTGTTTCTCAGGGTCGAACGGAGTGTTCGACCTGGCAACTTGAAAGATGCCGGACGTCGTGGACCTAACGGACGAGCTGCGAGAGTTCAAGGTCCTATTACCATCCACCCAAAACGATGAGTGGGTTGTTACTGTTCTAACAGATACAGAACAACAATGTCATCCTGGATGAGTGGTCCTTCCACCATTCTCAGCTGTACCGAAGTGGCGAAGTGAATGGAAGCCATGAGAGACTACCATTACACGTCGGTCAATGTCATTTCGGAGGAATATTGTCTCTGTGAATGGAGCACAGGCGAGGTGCGAACCGGAGTGGTGGAAATAGCTTGATGTGGTGCCATAGGCACGACAACTTTAGCGGGGACAGGAAATGTTCTGAGCGAGTAACTGGTATTGTGGCGATTATGCTGAAGACTCGAGGGACTGATATAGCTGCAGTACTGCGAAGATTTGCCAGTCCGGCCTCGTTGCGTGACTAACCCAGGTTAGGGTCAGGCGGAGGAGGAGGTGGACTGATCTACACCTTGAACTGTTACTCACACTTTATGTTGGGGTCTGGCGAAGGAGGACGTGACTCGTTCGACACGACCTTCATGTTTTTATTCAGACAATCCCAATATCAGGTGGACCTTGATGGGTCATGGAGAAGAAGACGTCGTCATGAGTCTTTCGTGTATGCACTTTCTGAGATCACAATGTTTATTATGTGTTATGTGCGAGCACAACTTTGTGCGAGAACGCTGTGGAATGCGTGGTGAGGAGACTCTTCTGAACTAGACACAATCCATATTAGTGTCTGTCGACGGTAACTGATAGCAGGGGCAATCCGTGTTAGCCACCTGAATAAGTAGTTACCGAGAGGAAAAGAGTGTCATTAAGAAGATGCAGGCCGGAAGGTAGTTGAGACAATCCATATTAGTCACCAACTAAAATGAGGCCATGCTCTTCAAGCACGATTGTTCGTTGATGCTTGCTGTAGAAACAGAGGCAATCCAGATTAGCCGACTGTTAAGAAGCCAAGCAGGAGATGACATCACCATATCATCATACAATGTGAGCTCGGTTGTGAATGGTGACATGTGCGACGAAGACTGCACAATGCCAAGCCAGACACAAAAGTTCAAAGAAAGTTCTGCAGTAATGTAGCCCCATGTTGGAACCAGGTCAAGGCAACGATATGCTTGCCGTGGTTACGACGGAAATGGAGTGAAACGGAATGTTCACACTAGTGGTCGCCCCGAAATGGTGCCCTCTTCATATTGCCATGGGATGACGACAGGAATACGGCCGACTCGAAGTGGTCGCACTTGCTGTCGGAACGTGGTCCCATACGCAAGCATGGTGCCCAAGGAGGTGGTGCTCCAATCGACTGACTTCCGGATGTTGAATCGGACGTGTCTCTTGATAGGGTGCCCGTAACAGTAGAAGTCACAGTGGAAGCACAGGCTCTGTAACGACTGTCTCAGATCAAAGATTAAAGAACATATGCATCGAATGTGTCTCTGATCATAGGTGCCCACAGCAAGTCTTGCACTGATGTTTGACGACCAGCCCGACCAGCAACTCGTGATCAAAGAGACATTCCCGCAAATTATGTGACGACACAGCATTAAAATGGTATGCAATAGTCATACTGAAATTACTTTAAGAAACAGGCTAGGAGCTCAACCAATGAGGTTGCTGCAAACAACATGTAAGAAAAGGCACGTGATATATATATATAAAATATAAATAACTTAAATAAGAGATAATAAAAGGAATATCATAATTGGTTTAGATAAATAATCTGAATCCCAGCAAGATGCTGGTCGTTAAGTGTGTATAATTAAAAGGTAAAAAGAGATGTTTAAATGTAGATAGAAAGGTAGCAAATCACGGCAAAATTTGATGCATCATCATGGTGATCAGCTCCCCAAGATCAAAATGAATCACATCAATAAAGGAAGAAGATCACCCTGCAACGTGAGTATAAGATTATGAAATTTTAGGATGAGAAAGTGTTGCGTAAGGCGTATGCACAGAATATATGCATACCTTCAAGCATATGTCAGTAAAATGTTACCCATACAATCGAACCAACAAGGTGTGATTCTTCACAGACTGACTAAAATATAAGGGCATGCAAGCGTGAGTATGAAAGGGTTAAAATGCAGCAATACACATACAGATAGAAAAGGGAAAAAGAAATGCAGTTAGAATGCAGTTGTACAGGAAAAGTTATTGCACGAAAGTGCAGTGCAAAGGGAATTAATCATAAACATGCAGTAGGATCAATCAGACGCTGGTACTGGTATCGTTAGGAGAGGGGGGTGGTGGAAGGGGAGGGGGGAAAGTTGGGCGGAGCAACAGTGACGTAGGACGAGTGGGGCGTGGTTCCAACTCGATATCAACTACTGAGCGATTAGGGGGGGTATCGACTCTGGTACCCATGCGAGGGGCCGATGGTTGCCGGGGTGAAGTGGACCGGCGAGGCGGGGTAGTCCGCCTCGGTGGGGTTGTACGGGTCGGTATGCGAGTAGGGGGGTCATTTTCTTTGATGCAGCCAGGCCAGAAGTGGTGGCATAAGGTTTTATCTGTACTGAATGGGTAGTATCCGGTTCCATAACATTGGTGGACCGAAATTCCATCTCCCTTTGACGAAGTTCTCTAATTAGAGCTGAGTAAGGATTAAGCTCTTGAGTATTAATAACTTCTTGCATGTTATGACCCAATTTGTAAAGGTGAACTGAGTCAGATGCGAGCATGGTCACCGCAAACTGTCCTTGCATAATTTGCTGTAACTTTTTCTGCTTGTATAATGGAACATTAATGAGTCTAGGGAGTTCTACGTTAAGTGAATCAATCTGCAAAGAGCATAGTGCAGTATCCCAGTTGGGTTTGAGGATACTGTATAATCTATGATGGTCGCACTTGAAACTATTAGGACAAATGACACCTTTAAGAGAAAGTGAAGAAAGGTGGGACTTAATAGTAAGAACATATAGAAGTAAGCGCTGGTGTCCACTATTCAATTCCATGAATATTTCGATCTGTGGAAATTTGCGGGTTTCAGGTGAGCGATGCATCACTCTGAAATCCCTACAACATTTATGTAGACAACGCTTAGCCAAGCTCACTACCATGTAAAAGACACAAATAGTAAGAAGGTGAAGGGTAGTGATATGTATAAGACTGACAGGACTTATAGAAACAGGGTAAATTACATAGTTGACTGAATCACAATTCAGAGGACGTCCTGGAATGACTAGGTTGGCGTGGGATGGTTTAAAATGAGTAGCCATAACCATAGAGGATAAAAGGCCACTAAGGTATCTACCACGACAATACATAAATATTACCAAAATTAGAGACAAATATCCAGCTATGGAACCGATGAAGGCAAATCCACGGATCCAATGGCGAAGGCTGAACCAAGCTGAAAGATAGAAAGAAGCTTCCAGCTCGGCCCATTTAAGCAGAAAATCGTCACCCTTTTGTTGAATAAGGCGACTAAGTTCCTTAAGCTTAATGATACCATGTGTCATATTTGCAAGTGAGGTATTTGCTATTCTAGCAGCCACTGCAAATTTAGGCAAGGTGAAATTTGGCATGCCATAAGATTCATATGGTGGTAGACTTGTGAAGTTGAATTCACGTTCAAAAGAATGCATCGCAATTGCGTTAATAGTATAGTTGATTAAGAAGGGTTTATATTGATTATTTTCGGATGCGGGGCATCCTGTAATACGCCTGGGAATGAAACCTGAAGGGGAGGAGAATTCGCAAAAACAAAACTGGCCACGCTGAAGCACAGCGTAAAGGCTACCAGGAACGGGACGTGCCACACGATCATTGGAGCAACGTCGAGTCCATGGGAGTGATAAGCCAGTAACTAAAAGCTGGTTACCTGCGTCTATTACACGAGGTGCTGCACGAAAGGGTTCAAAGAAGTAATCGACTTGACAGAGTTCGAAATGACGTCTGCGGTAGCATTCGTGTATATTGCAGTGTTGCAGGATAATTGCGAGCTATCGATTTGGATTGTTGATTCTGTGCAAAGAAATTGATCGTCAATGTTGAGACATTCCTGGAGCTCTTCAAGACTGAGTTCCAAGAAGGAATCGTGCTGCACTCCTAGAAAAGGTTTTGGGATAGAGATACGAGTGTAATCATGGTTAGACTCGCGGTCTTGGAAAGCAGGAGTAGCTACCACAGGTACATGGAGTGACTCTGTGTGATACAAAGTGTAGGGTTTTGAATTCTTAGGTTGGATTGGCCATAGGAGTTGGAGTAAGAAACCATGTCTAGTAGGCATAAAGATTGGTTGTGATTTCTGATAGATATGAGCCAAATCCGTAAAAGCTAATTGATAACTATTGTGCCATGAATATAATACCGTTGATACTTTGTGAACTAATTTATGGACATATGAGGCTGGAAGAACATGTGGAGAGATTTTACCTGCAGCCAGGTCGTGGAAGGCTGTAATTAATTTATCAGCTTCATTTAAGAGGATATGGAGTTGCTGTATTTGTTGGGACCAAAGCCTGAGATATTTAGAGGTCAGCAAGCTAAGGATCCTTGTGGCTTGAATCTTACGTTGTAATGCGTTGATAGCGTTACTAACCACAGCAAATTGGGAAATAATTTCCTGATTGGTTTCGTTTAAAAGTGTATGAATTAGTTTAATGTTTCTGGAGGTGTTGGTGAAGGTACTGGCTATGACGTCAATGGTGAGAACTAAATCAGAACGCATTTCAAGGAAAGCGTCCCTCATAAGATTCTGACGTGCAGACATAGACTCAATAGTATTTACAAAAATTTGATCTCTCTGTCGTCTAATATTAGCAGACATACCTGCTCCGGCTTGTGGGATAGTAACTGAAAGCCAGAAAGCAGTACTGTCTTCGGATTGCCAATCCTGTGTATTAATATTGACACGAAAAGTTTCATTAGTAGATTGCATTAATTGTTTAGTTGTATTGGATGTATCATCGGTATTAGGTAAGGCAAGGGGATCTCGAGGTGTTGGTGTACGACCCGCTCGTTTAGGACGACTGGGTGGCGAGTATTGATCAAAGAAGGGGGGCATGGTAGGTGGAGGGGAATATGAGAATGTGGGATGCGCAAAAGGTGGATCGGGAGCTGCCCTCTTAGCATGATGGTGGACTGCTGAAAGAGGAGGGGGGGCAATGGGGGTAGAATGAGTTGGAGGAGGTCGACGATATTCTTCAAAATGTTGTTGAGTGAAGATAGTCGATATGTGTGCTAGTTTAGCCTTTAAAGCTGTTTTATAAGAATCAACTTTATCGATAGTATTCTTTAAGAGTGGAGCGAAATCAGAACATATTGCAGCGATTAAATCATCAGGGGATTGACACATGTCTTCGAACATTGTGAGGTCCCAAGTGAATGTGGGAATATGGAAATCGGGATAGAAAATATTAGCATTGATGATAAAGAATTCAACACTGGGAAAAATTTGTCCTCGATAGCTATAGCCAACGCCATAGTCTGGGCGGAGAAGCTGTGCGGGTGCAGAGCTCCAACGTGAAGCTGCGTCTGGTGGAAAAAGGCCAGAGCTGCTTGTGAGTGGGCGAGCATCCTTGTGATTGACAGATGCGAGAAGCTGCATATGGCGTAATTGGTCTCTAAGGGAACGGGATGAACGGAGTAAGGGAATGGAATCACATGCTTCGAACGTCATATTTTGAATTGGGAAAGACACGTTACTTTGACAAGTACCAGAAATCCTAGTGGTATCAGGCAACGTGTTCAGGAAGACTGCCAAATCGCAATTACAATTAAGGGGGTTAGATGTTAGGTCAAGTTCTTTCATTTCGGGTGAAGGAAAGTAAATTTGTTTGTTAACGCCATCTAAATACTGCAGATTGTTACGTTGCAAAAATATATATTCCAGATGGTCTCTAATAAAGAAAGGACCAGAAATTCTATACAGGGAGTTGTAACTAAGATCTATTACAGCTAACTGACGGATATCTCTATGTCTAATTTCAAAGGTATGAAGGTTATTATAGGATAAATTTAAGTAATAAAGTTGATCGACATATCTAAAATATGCTCTGGAAATAAGTGTTAGCTTAGAATGAGTTAGTTCGAAAGTGCGCAGATTTGGTGTGTTTGTTAACGGATCTCTTAATGATCTTGAAGTAGTAATATTTCTGAGTCTAAGTACTCTAAGAGATGTTGGATAATGAAGATTCTGTATTCCGCCAATACAATCTAGTATAACTATTTTAGCTAAATTTAAGACATTAAATTGTTGTGTTTTCTGAAAATAGAAGCCCTGAAGAATAAGCGTTTGAAGAAATGGTTTTGGTCTTGTAAAATTAAAAGATTGATGTGCTGATAGATTGGGCAATAGGTTGGAAACTTCGAAAGGAACATTAGAAGCTTGTAATTTTAATTGTTGTATATTATTGAAAGGCATAGAAGATGGGAGGCGGGTCATATCTGGTAGATGGAGTCTAAGAGATATCAGCTTACTTTGTGAAACGCCGAGATGGTTCCACTGAAAGGATGTTGAACCGTGTATGGTAAGGTCTAAATGAGTTAATTGAGCTTGTGGTAATAGAGGTAAGGCAGGAGACGATAAGTCCCTTAGTAAGGTAAGTTGTATGCGTCTTAAACGATAAAGGGAAGACCATGGAGCGAAGACTGAGGCGTCATCAAGGACTAAATTAGTAATAGCATGTAACTGTGAACGTGCTTGGACGTACTGTACATGAGTAACTTGAGTGTTTGGCAGATCTAAAAAATTGATCTCGGGAAATGAGTCAATAACGTCAGGAAACCTTACTGCAGAAGTAAGATTTTGTAAAGTGAGATATCTCATGAAAGGCATAGTGGTGAAAAAAGAGATAATGTCCTTAGTAAGTGCGCCAGAAGAAAGAATCAGTTTTGTGATACGAGGTGAATCGGGGGCCATACACATGGAGGTGTAGAAAAATTGGCTCCCAAATCACATGTAAATATGTCTCGTTTGCGAGAACACCATTCATCAAACATAGAAACTCTACAAGAAGCCATAGGTTGGTCTGGTGTTTGAAGTAAAGTACGCTTGGCCCAAACGGCGGCCGTGTTTGGATTAATGGTAAATCCAAAATTCTTATAAAGAAAAGCGTCTTGCTCAGCAATTCGTTGCAAATCAGATGGAGGTGGTGATTGAGCTGGAACCAAGGGAAGGAGGAGGAAGGGAAAAAGGGCAATTAGCGTCATTGTAATGTTTATAATGAGGTAGCAAGGTATATAGTTGGCTAAAAGGTTTTAGCATCACTAGTAAAATCAGGTATTACTATAACTATTAACCAGTAAGGTGGTGAGAAAGACATGATTAAATGAATGTAGACATGCACATAAACAAAGATAACAGGTAAAAGAAGTTCATCCACAAAGAGACATAATGGTAACGATTAGCATACTAAGCGTGCAAAATTCATCAATCAGGTCGACATATCCTATGTAAAACCAATACGACTATCAATACACAAATAATTATCAACGGAAATAAGTATTCATAACAATTAGGCAAGACGAGTTTTCCAACTACTTTGCCTATCATATGAAAGAATGCTGTGTATGTCGACAGAAAATGCAAGAGATGTACTCTAAGATCATACTGATTTACTGAAATCGAGAGTCTCGACCAGACCTGAAAATATAACAATTGTCGTCAAAGAAATGTAAGTTAATAAAGTACCTTCCCTCGATTACACGCGTGTAAGAAAAATTGGGAGTATAATTACTGTGAACTTATCTCAATATAACACAACTTGAAACTTCATCAACAATACTCAATGCCTATAGAAATTCCCGGTTTACTAATTAGTAAACGTATATGCAAGTTAGTGGTCCTAAATGACCGGTAAATGACTCTTTGAAAAGGGTGTACTTACATAATGTTGCAAGCTGTATGTAGGACTGCTGCCTCTCTACAGGTGTAAAGATTAGAGCAGGTAAGCTAAGGTTTTACTGGCTCCGCAAGAGCTGGGCCCTGTGGGCTGAGCCGAAAATTTTACAGCAGGTAGCGTGCCATATAAGGTGCGAGGGTGCTACCAAAGCAACAAGAAACTGCTTCCCACGGCAGTCTCGGTGAAGCCATGGCAACACAGAAAGCGCCCCCTGCCGGGCTATGTTGTGATGCCATACCATATAATGAACTATGGAAAAGGAATTAGCTAGCTAGCTATAATTTGTGTATAATGAGTTGGTCATTTACAAAAAAAAAGTTTCTCTTTCCCCAAAATGCGAAGCGATGCTACAATCACTGGTTGAGCAAAATCCACAGAAACGCATTTAAAATTATGTGCTAAGATTAAACTCACGACCACATTGTCGGAACATATTAACATAACTACATCGGCATGAGCCGGAACACATGAAATAGCACAAGATATCCCCAAATTATGGTCGGGCTCCCAGTCCGACAGGCAGAGAACTTGCAACATACTGAGATACTTACTCAACGTAATATGTTGCACAATAATTATAAGAAAGGATGCTCAAAGATAATACTGTATCAGAGCAGTTATAGTAATGCTCAATCAAAGTAGTACCTACATGTCACGATGGAAAAGTAGTGGATAATTTGTAAGAAAACAGTCTATCAACAATGGCATATAATCACTTCTCAATTGGCAAGGTATTTGACGGCTAATATCTGCAATAAACGACACAACATGAGCAGGAAATGCAGAAAAGAAACATATTCCATGTTTGAATATTACTGACTATCTACAAGATGCAGAATGGAATATGTACAAAATGCTAATGATACGAACGCGGTAAGCTATTGGATGAGAAGAGGAGAAGACTCCCCCTACGTGTATCAAGTAGTATTCGAGGGGTGCAATTAATAGACAAAAACCTTATCGGTGGCATGCAATAATCTCATCATAAAAATAGTTTCAGAACTAAAAGATAGGTAAGAAACAAGTCTTAAACAGTTACAAGAGGTTATAAAAGGCAATTGAAGGCAGAATGGCAATCAGATTTACTAAGAAAGGATCGTGATGGATCTCTGTGGAGAGTCTCTGTCTCTGAAATATGCGTACCAAATAATGGTGTTTACCGAGGATAAAATGACAAGCCAATAAAGTACTATATCAAGAAGGCAATCAAATGCAAAGAACAAGGGAATACGTGGTCAATGCTGCGAGGAGACAGTGGCCAACGTATGGAAATACTATCGATTGGTCACAAGGAACACAGTGATAAGAGATGGAAAACAATTCTCAACGAAGAATGGCAAGGTTTAAGAGCGTTGTTGGTGGGCTCAAAGCAGATGAATAATCCGGCTGAATGCTTGTGAGCTACAGAAAAGACTTAACGGTGGATAACCGTATTGGTCTGGGAACGAAATGAAGGGACTACACCCTCCTGGTGGCATGTAAGCGACAAGTTGGCGACACAACAAATGCAAGATATCATCGCACATGTATTAAAATGTGCGGGTCGAGAACTCTTGTTGAGGTTTAAGGCCTGTTAGGGTGTGTTAATGCAAATATTTGAAGACTATTTGGTTATGAAGAATGGACGAAGAATATAATTCGGTAATAATTTGTAAATTTAATGAATAGGTGTATAAATCAGCATTGTAGGTAACACAAAAGTCAGTGATATAGCATTCACATTATCTACCATAATTGTTCGATTAACAGGGAGAAAGGCATTCGATGGGTCAAACTGTTTCTTGGTACATTGAAGTCTATATTTTTAAAGAAGTAAATGGATTTGAATGAGTCCATTAGTTCGTAAGGTTAAAGGAAAACCTGATTACTGTTGTTGTAGAGTCGACTTCAATTCGGTTTGTTGTTCGTCTGCGTCATTGAAATCTTCGGGTAATTCCTGTATGTAATGGAGACGCTGAGAAAGCATCAACAGTGGGGGTGATGACACCGGAGTTGACGTATACATCGGCAGTGATGGAACCATGCGTACTTCCTGTTCATTGTCAAAGAAATGACGATGGTGAAAAGGCTTTGGACGCAATGGTGGCAAAAAATGTGTAGGCTGAGCAGCTGCTTCGGCTGACATGGTATAGCCCGGAGATCTTCATCTGTTGACCATGATGAGTCCGGTGTCGGTGTAGGACTAGGCAATCCGAGTCCCATCCATTGACTAGAGGTTTCTGTTGAGCATAAGTGCAAGCCACATAATTGGCTGCAGAGTGAAAAGCATCAATATCGAGGGTTGGAGGTGAATGAAAGATGCATGTAGCCTCGGTCTGAGTAGCAACAGAAACCGTCTGCTTAGGTCCCTGGAACTGAGGAACTTGCTGCAGCTGAGCAACATTCACACGAGTTGCTGTAGACCATTCCATATTACTGTGCGAAGGAGGATACGACATTCGCCTTCGATGCATTGTTGCAAATACACTGAGGAACAGTAGTTGAGTCAACGGGAGACAAATACCAAATGATGGAGGAGCCATAAACAAGGGGTAGAGTATCACTGAGGGGAGGGGGGGGGGGGTATAAGTGAGGAATCGCAGATGGTGTGAAGATAGGTCTGACTAATTTAGGTGTAAGTGATTACACATGTGTTCGGATTATGTAATCAGGATGAAACTGCTTGAATGTTGTTGGAACTCTGTGTTTTTCACCTCTGTGTGTCACTGCTTGCTGGCAGCTCGGTTGGAGTGATGAATTCATATGTCAAGAACTCATGTGTCTCATTAAGCCATATGAAATCTTAAAGGCAAGTACAAGTCTGCATAACAGAGGAGAATGATAACCAATTTTGTCCATGAGAAACGCATGAAGTATCACACAGACACATGTGGCATGAATATGTGCGAAAGAGGAATACGGCATAAGGAGAAGGTTATGACTTACTATTGTCAGATCTTCAAAGTGTAATTAATTGACAAATCAAATGATATTACTGTATATGACGAGGCTAATAAAATCTTAGGCCTAATTCTTATGTGTTAACCTGCAGGTGGAAATTTTGTTTTTTAATTGTAAAGTAAAGAATTGTTTAATTCAATACTTAAATTAGGCCCTGGAATAATTTACAAACATCAATTTAATGCCAAGATATGTGGTTATTCATAAGTTGAATTATTAAACTAATTATTAGCTTAAGAGAAGACTGATAAGGTGCGGGAAACTGATGTTGGGCTCCCATGGGTTCATGGGTGATAGCTAATATACTGAAATGATAACGTTTAGATGTTAAAGAAACATTCATTCAACGAGAACGGGAGTTATCAGTCCACAGTCAACTGAAATAAGTCCAACTATTTTTGGACAGAAAAGCTTGTGAAATTATGTGGGATATTAAATTAAATATCTGTTATTTATTTGAGATGAGTTGTGAGGCAGGATGTCGACGAAACAGGACATTGCAAAGGAACCAAACGTCGAAAAGATGCACAGGATGCTGAGCCACAATCGAATTTAGTAATGTAGTAGGTTAAGACAATGCCAGTAACGACACACTCCGATACTTCTTGACGGAAGAGATTTTGAGGAAAACATGTCCTAAAGGAAGGAGATGATCCTATGATAGGAGACAATCTCTGAGAGATCTTTGAGAGATATGTGCGTCTCAAGAGGAAGGCTTGGAGCAAGGAAACTTAGCATTATTTGTAATGACATTTATATAGAACACTCGGTATATTGTGTATAAAAGATTATCATGGAATATATGTAAATATGAAATCGAGAGACTAGGCATTTTGGTATAGCCAATATGCTAAGTGCGGACGACCCTTTAAATTGTGTATGAACAAAATATAAAGGTTAGGACTATTGAAGCAAGACACTGTCACTATGACACTTACTGATGATACTTTCCAGTGAGGTGGAAATAGACCACGAGCAGGTGATCCCTTCAGTTGTTATTTGGCGATAATAAGCAACCTATGCATGATTTTGCTGACATACAGGTATGCACTATACAAAGGTAGCATCCATAATTCACATTAGAGGACTTATAATTCTTTTTCTTATTCATGTTGACCTAAGGTCAGTATTGTGCAGAAGAGAGTAGGTATCAAAGTACCAAAATAAGACACTGATGTCGTAGGATTGTGTTCCAATGGTATTTGGCGTACCTAGGATCATCTTGAAGTAACTCAAGGAAAATTAAATTGAGTCTTGTGTCTACCGATTTATTGACATGTCTATAATAACTGAAATTCTAATCGAACTATTGAAGATATGCATGTGGATATACCATATGCAAATGGACATAATTGCCAAAGTGACAACTCATAGCCAGAGCTACAACACTTAACAACAAAAGAGCCAGGAGGTTTTCCTGTAGATTCCCCTGTATCTTTATTATTTGCAAGAGAATATTCTTCTCTATGGAACTGCTTTACTTTATAATGGAAGAAGCCTAAATGCAAAACAATTGTGTTACACGAGAGAAAGTGAAGGAAATGAAAGAAGGAAACCTTCTGTCATATTGTCACTGAAATAAACAAGACACAGTAATGAACACAAAAGCCTGGTTCGGACTTTGGAGGATAGGAGGTGTTTATCTTCAAGCGTAACTCACTGAGCCATTGCTTGTCTTTATATTGATGCCATTTATTTCTTGTTACGTACTCGAATATCCAGTCATATCCCTCATGAATTGAGGGGAAGGACGAAGTGACAACGGATTTCTTTCCGTGTCTCAAGATTTGGCTTCTGAGTTAGGAACTTGTCCCGGACGGGATTCGAAGCAACGAAGTTCAACTTCGTCTTGCGAGAGAGCTGGCTGGTCAATTAAGACGCGAAGACTTTACCCCTAGACCAAGGCCGAACGGCCAACAGCATATTTTTAAGACTTCTAGTGACCGATGTATGCTGCTGAGCTGGCGGAGAGCCTCGGTTTCATTTCAGATTGAGAGAGTGATCTAAAAATAGACACTGAAGATAGCGAGTAATGATTCATGCACGTGGCCAAAATAAATGTACTGTAACAATCTAATTATTAAATTTGTATAAAAAGAGAGGAAATTAATGCAATCAGGTTGGACGATATGATATTAAAAGAGCTAAGAAGATACAATAAATTTCGTGCATTTGTCAGCTTATGACAACACTGAATGTGGAGGAAAAGGTGAAGTGAATTTGGTGCAATTATAAGACCTACAAATCAGTGGACTCGGTGGCGACATAGGTAGCGCGTCCGGACACTAACGTTAAGATTTTGATTTTATAGGAAGAAAGGGTATGTGCGAGGTCGCGAGTTCGAATCGCAGGGACACTGCAATGAACTTCATATAAAGAATGACTTGTAATTGGAAACGGGGAAGCTGCTGAACTGTTCACTTCCATGCATGCGTGATTGGAATATAATGTATTTATTGAATGGTAAGAGATAAGATGTACTGCATGTACAATGGTAACACGATGGTCAGCTTTGTAATGAAAGGAAAGAATACCTGAATATTGTTCTTGTATGCTGGTAACCATGAACATTTGTGAATGGTCAGCACAAAAGAAAACTTGTGAAATTTGAGGGAAAGTGCTTACGTGGAGACTTCACTTTTACTGCTATACATTCGTTGTTCCATGCATAGATTCCAGAGTAAGACCATGAAGGTTAAGTTAACACTGCTATTGTACAGTTCTGTTATCATTTTGTCGATATAGCATTGTCCGTATATTGAGTACTGTATTTCAATTAATTTCTCTTCGAACCTAGAATTGAAGATCCTAAACATGATCTTGAATTATATCGGTGGAGAGCTGTATACTTGTTTTGTTGGGAACTTGGAAGCATTCGATTCAAAAGGAGAGTGAATCTGTATTCCAATCAGAACAAGGACAATACCGAAAAGGATGAAACGGTGTGATTGCCCAAAGGACTCGTCAGGCACTCCAATCACTGATTGAACATAGTCGGATCCAATCTCACTACTATTATCAAATTGGCAAAAGACAAGATGAAAGTACTGTAGGATGACTGCCGCCCTGTCTGGCAGGTCCAAAAGGAAATCATTGTCAGAGATCTCTAAATGGAAAACTATGGAAGAATGCTATAGTGAAGCTTTATGAAGAGGATATTTTAGTTACGCTGTTTGGGACAGGTGTTTTCAGGTGCTCTTGGTCTAAGTATCTAAACGTTGGATTGTTTGGACTGGATATGTCAACGGGTTGTTTTATTTCATTGGGTCATTTCTGTTTCCAATGTTGTGATCACTTGTTGGTACCACAAGAGGCTGAGGTCTTGTTATTAGTGCACAAGAAATTTTTGGACGATGACCAAGCCAAGCGTGGATGAAGGAAATCCAGACGATGACAATGCATTACGTACTCAAGAGCTAAAACAAGGAAGGAGGAGTGCATCGTATAAGCCTTGAGAAAACAAGAAAGAATAGCCCAATGCATCCATGGTTTTATGATGCGATTTTTAGGAGATCGTCGTTGTGTGCAAATGACTCATTTGTTCAGCGTTGATGCTTAAGAAGTTATCATTCATTATCATTAATTATCACTAATTATCATTAATTATCATATTTAATAGCGACGACGGAGGCAGTGGTATATGTGCAGTGTGGTGGACATCGTCATTGGAGGATTACATATGAGTCAGTGCTTGTTACTGATATTTTGGTGGTCATAATGGATTTTGTGCACCTAGGCATGTGCGGTGGCAACTGTGCGTATTGATATGCGTCTATGGTGATTGACTTCGCCATATGGCTTGATATGTCCCAAGGAAAAATCAGTTGCAAACAGACCAGGAAAGTGATGCAAGCGCCTGTTCATTAGGCAAAGTTGAGGTTGCATCAGACCGCGTGGCGTTACTTAGGTATTATTGCAAAATTAAAGCCTGGGGGACCATGACATAAGTTATAGATAAGGAAATATGGAAGAAATGTGGACGTTCATGAGATTAATGTGGCAGCATGTGGAAACATGCAGAAATGGCAATTAAAAACTTTACTGGAAACAACAATCATTGCAGCCATTTAGCATTGATGAGACATAAAGCAATTTATAGTTGTTATTTTATCTTGAAAATTTACTTTGATAATTTGACTTTTAATGTCTAAGTCAGGGTTTGTAATTGTGCAATTACTCTTAAGGATGTGCAATTCCAACACAAGGTGGCATCGCAGATAACAACGACTATAGTTGACTATGCAAGGAATGTTGACTGAGGAGTCTGACTGGGGTGTTATTCACATACCGCGGAGGTGACTGGTGAGACACTATAAAGTGTGTGTCTGTAGCCGATATGTGTTCTGGAAGGAATAATGTGTCATGTGGGATAAACACATGGAGGAGGTAAAATGCAAGACATGAAGTATCGTCTGGCAAATGGACAAACGAAACTACAGTAAGTTTAGCTTAAGTAAACATGAGGGATGGGGGAAGGCGTTTCTCAAGTAGGTTTGGCTAGGAAAACGTTTTAGCTTACTAAATCTGATAAATAGAAAGTAACTTTGGAAGGAGGGGTGAATAAACTTGTTTAAGGTGTGCCGTTCGTGTGAAAGGAAAGCAATGGAAATGTTTAGAGCACTACCTGGAGAGGTGTTTTTACTTACATAAGCAGATTCTGAAAAGTCTGCAAATTCCTTGCTAAAAGGTTATAGAGTAGTTCTAGGTATGTTCATGACTTACAGGAAAGAAGAAAGGTCACTATCCTTCTCGAATTATTTTGACTTTGCTATAAATCTGTACTATGGTATAATAGGATAAAGGTTATATTGAAAATGAGACTTAATGTTAGAGATTATTATACAATATGGTACCACAATAAATTGTCAGCATAAAGGTATTACAGAAATATACATATTAGATGGATGTGTAGGGAAAAAATTCAACACGATGATTGCCGTGTTTAATAAAATTAGCAATTGGTCAATAGGGGAGGTATCAGGTGGGATCAGAGAGGAGTACTTTTGAGAGTGAGAGAAACATACACTTAGATGGTATGGTGGAGCCTTCATTTAGCCAAGGACGGAGAAGAGAACGTTCCCCTGTATGTGTGAAAAACTGAACAGTTACATCGTTGTTATGAATTACTGAAAAAGCATATTGGTGGCATGGTATTGGTGCCATTTAAGCTCATCTTCACAATGGCCAAATAACTTAGTTCATAGGGAAAAAAGGTCGGCCTGTAGGTCGCAAGTTCGAAATGCAGTCGAACAATGGAAACAGACCATATTCCTGAAACACAAAATGCCAAGCAGATATACATGATATCTGAGATGGGTAGTTGATATATACTTGGAGATGACCGTCACGCCAACGGGCTGATGTTATCGTTGAGGCGACTGTACTGTCATCATCGAGAATACAGGGCCATTCATGAAGTGCAGACCCAGGGCCTGGTTGAGTATCATCTTGCCGAGTTTTAAAATATAAAAGAAGAGCATCAGGGTTAGAAATTGACATACTATAAGAAGGCTGGGGTAATTGATGCGAAGGGTGTGAAAGGTCATGGGAATCAAGCGATGATTGGGACAAAGAGCCAGGGTTGACCTGTGAGGATGGGGTAGGGACTTGTAATGGAGGCCCTCGAAATTCGTCGCTGTGTAATTGCATAGTGGCTGCAGCCACATCATCAATCTTGAGATTTTCGGACAGAATTTGAATGCGCAATTGTTGCTGGTTATAAATTGGTGAACCATTCTTAGAACGAACCATACAATGCTTCAATCTACCTATGTGAAATAGACCTGGTAAAGTACGGTCGTCAATTGTCTTAAGCAAAAATTGATTCAAAAGTGGCTCTGATGCAATATACAATGGGCCAATAAGCTTAATGCTTAATTTGGTAGAATATTGCACCCCAGTATATTTAGGTGCCAGTAATAAGACGAGGTCTCCTTCTTTAAATGAATGTAGTTTTGGCATACGTTTTGCGTGTTGCTGGGTCTGTCTAATCTTAATTTTATTATGAGAAACTACAGCTTGTTGTCTGACAAACCGCAATTTCTCTCTAATCGAAGATACATACTGATCGTAAGAAGTAGCAACCACAGAAAGTGCCTCGGGATTAATATCGACGAGATTGCGGTCTTCTCTAAGGAAAACAAGGAAATTAGGGGAATACTTGGTAACTGCATGAGGCAACGAATTATAGGTTTTACAAGCATATGGAATAAGGGAAGGCCATTGAGAATACTTATATTCTATCATAGTTAACAATAGGTTGGAAACAGATTGAATAGCCCTTTCAGCCATATTGCTTGAATGTATCATTGTAGGCACAAGGTGAACCTGAACATTCAACGATTTAAACACTGCTGTCATAATTTTACCAACGAAAGAAGCTTCTTTATCACAAGTAACCCTATGAGGTATCATGTATGGTAAACAAAAATGCTCAATAAATTTCTTAGCAATCTCATCAGCTTTTCTACTGCGTAACGGAATCGCTACGACATAACGGGAGAAAACATCTTGTAGGATGAGACAATGGATAATTTGAGCAGTAGCATGGGAAAGGTTTTGATATCAAAATGTATATGCACAAAGGGAGTACAATCAGTAAGCAGTCTAGGAACGAATTCCCTTTGCTTATTTGTTTCAATAACCTGAGACGAGCGCTGGCAAATCAAACATGTTCTGGCATAATCCAAAATGTATTTCATGAGATTCTTAATGTGAAAGTTTGATGTAATGACATCATACAATTTATTAGACCTTACATGAGCACCTAAATTTAAGTGAAAGAATTCAATGATGTCGAAAATATAGATGTTAGGAATGGCCAATTTAAGAATGACGTCATGCCTTTTAGGACTAGATTGAACATAGAATAAAAGTGAATCGATTAAGGCAAAATGATTGGATAATACAACTGCTTGATTTGCCACTTGCTTACTAGTTGGTAACGTGCTATATGCTATGAAGTTATAAACCGGTCCCAAATACAAATCCTGCTTTTGAGCTTTTATAAGCTGGACTCTATCATGAGGTATCTTGACGTAATGAAATGCATCTGTGATGTATTTACGAATAGCTGGTTCTAAGTCAGCTTGATGAGGCATTTTAGTCAAGATAGTAGGTTGATTACTATCGATGGTCTTGTATTTCATTTCGGTAATAGGTAAGACTGGTCCAGTGGTATGGGTACATTCACTGGTAAGATGTGACAGCGGTTTTATAGGCTTTGTGGGCTGTGGGGTAGGGTGGGAGATACCATTATCTGAGTGTTCCTTGGCTTGTGCCCTTGTTGTAACACAAAATAGAGAATAACCCGAAAAGTTAGCATAGAGATTTTCATAGTAAGTTTGACGAGATGTCAAAAGGGGATGAGTATTAGTATCCAGGAAATTATAATAAGAATGTTGCTCTTCGTCATTAATGCTCCTATCTTTATCAGCCACTGCTATTGGAATAATGGGTTCAGCATCTGCTGGCCATTGGGTGTTATGATGACGAGATAACATATCAACCAATTTCAACTCAGTAGTGGTTGGTTTTACATAATAAATTCGATAAGGGTAATCTTGTAATTTCCAATAGAATTTTGCTATGCGAGGTGTTACAAAATGACTGGAAGATTTAAGAATTTGAGCAATAGGGGCGTGGTCCGTCAGGATCGTAAACCTACCACGTCCAGCTAAAAAATATTTAAATGATTGGACAGCAAAGTAAATTGCCATCATTTCCAATTCCGAAATGCTGTAATTATGGGTAGCAATATTACCATGTAATCGACTAGCATAACCTAACAAAACTTTTTTAGGTGTATCATCAATTCCATTAGTTTGTAACTGATAAAGAGCTGCACCGGAGGCGGTTCTGGATGCGTCAGACACCAGAATCATTTCACCTTCAGGTCTTGGGAATGACAAAATAGGTGGTGATGTAAGAATTTTCTTAATGGCATCCCAGGCAACTTGTTGTTCATCAGTCCAGAGAAATTCGTTAGCCTTGCGCAACAGGCGCGTCAAAGGTTCAGCTGTCTTCTGATAAGATGGTATAAACGAAGAAATGAATTGAATTGAGCCTAAGAATGATTTAATATGTTTCCTATTTTGAGGAATCTGCAAGTTCATAATAGCATCAATTCTAGACTGTCTAATACGCAAAGTAGGTCCATTAGGTCCCTGTAAATCAACATCAAAGCCAAGAAATTGAAAAGTAGAATTAGAGGCAAAAGAACACTTAGCCAAGTTAAGAACCAGGCCGTGTTTATGAAAAAGAGCAAGAACAGCATCAATGAGAGCGAGATGCTCCTCAGAAGATTCACTAAGAAGCAAATAATCATCATAGTAGTTGTAAACACATTCTGCATAAATTCGTGGCAATTCTTCAGTAATTAAAGTCATTATTTCAGCGAATAGCGCCCCCGAATTGATATATCCCATCGGTAATCTAGTATAGGTTATGGACTCTGCATTATAGAATGTAACGACGCCGAGGTACTGACGAGACTGAGGAGTTACCTGACATGCGAAAAATGCCTGTTTTAAGTCAATGGCCGTAGCGAAACGAAAAGGACGACTGCCCATTTGTTGCTTAAAGGAATCAATATTAGCACAAGGCCTCTGCAAAAGCTGAAAGGCTTTGTTGACAGAACGCATATCTCCGACCAGGCGGGGATTTTCGTCCGTGCGTGATTTGCGGACTAAGAATAGTGCACTGGTAGCTTGTGTGAGTTCCTTTTTGAAAATTCCCAGTTGCAAAAGCTTCTGTACTTGTTTACGTACGTAGGCGATATCAGCTTGGGAAGTGATATAAGGGCGAGCTTTAAAAGAACAATCAGTGATAAGCTGTTGGGTGATATCACAAACGTATCGGGTGATGGTTCCTATCTGACCATATAAACTAAAAGCTGGAGTGTGCGATAAAATTATCTCACGAAGTTTATCTACTTCGTTAAGCTGAAGTGCACACTTATCGAGCTTCAATTGCTGATTAACTATATCGAATTCAGTCATGCGTATAGTTGGATCGTCAGGTTGAAGCCATGGATAATTGCGTAGTCTAGTTTGAACACGAGTGTCAGGATCCATAGCATCATAATCTGGGTATGAAAGCTGTGAAATAGCATTAGGGCCATTATCGATGATGACGTAATTAGTGTTATCGAGTAAATTATCATCAACAGATTTGGTATCAGGCTGTTGGACCACAGAAGGTGCTGTTGTAAATGGGATATCCATAACTAGTGCTCCTAGAATTATATCAGCAGGCAAATGTATATCTTCAGAATCTACATTATTAATTCTGATTGAACCAAAGCCACTGCGCAAATCGACAAGTGCCTTGTAGTTCTTTTCAGAAATAATGCGAGATATGTTAACCTCAAATGGACCATTAAAGTATTGTGCCAAATGATTTACACGAACTGGCACATCGCAGGATGTATTAGGTGTTATAGTGGTCGACTTATGTACGACAAGTAAAATTTGGTCGACAGAAATATCCATGCGTGATTCTGCTGAGCGAAAAACACATTTGTATCTAATTTGAGCGTCCAAGCCCATAACACAATCAATTGGTGAAGCCACATCTATAATAAAGGTCTTAATAGGAACTTTACACTCGCCAAACTGAATGACAAAATAGATAAATTGAGAAATGGAAATAGAAGAACCATTGCCGACCATAAGCTTGATTGGATCTGCATCAACACGAGGAAGGCCCTGCAAAAAGGGACTACGTTTGATAAGAGACGTGCTAACTAAATTGTGTGAGCTGCCAGTATCAAACAAGGTAAAGAATTTGGTGCCATCGGGCAAAAGTGATGGAATAAAGTTGCAATCATGAATTTTGATAGATAAAGGAGTAAGAGGAATAGGAGGCTGAAGTACTGCATATAAGATGTCAGGGAAGTCATCCCCAACAATAGTATCGGAATGAGAAAAATCATGAAAAGGAGAAGTCTGTACAGAAGTATTAAAAGTTTGGGAAGGAGCAGAGTTGGTAAGGTCATTAGATTCGATAGGAGACAAGTGGTGAGAATCTGAAGAAATGGCAGGTGTTGAGTTAGGACGAGACACGGCCGTGTCTGTGCACAGTCAGAATGATCCATTATGTCGTGGTTGCTGATGTGGTGGTCCCTGTGAACGATTCTGAGGTGGAGGTCGTTGATTACGAGGGAAAGGGCCAGCGCTCTGAGAGCGGTAAGCAGTTCTAATGCCATTAGGGTACTGAACACGTGAGTTATTAGGGGCATTACTGTTGTACTGCTGTTGCGCGGGATTTGCATTGTCATGCTGCCGATTATTGAAGTTTTGGTTATTCTGGGAGAATGGCCTATTGTTACCAGATCTGTTTGAATTAGCAAATCCATTAGCTGGAAGATTCCTGTTCGAGTTACCGAACCTATTAGCAAAGGGTCTGCTAGGTCGATTATATCGTTGATTGAAGGTATCATTTGTAGAATTGTCACGGTTGTATGAACGTCCGGCAGGCTGGTAATCAGAAGATGTTGGTAGACTATATGGCTGATTGGGAATGAATCTACGACAATGAGTAGCTATATGACCTCGGAGTCCACAACGGAAGCAAGTAAGACCAGAAAAGGAAGATTGACCATAAGGCATTTGCTGAGAGACATATTGGGGTTGAGTGTCATCCATGGGAACATCGCGAGGTGCAAGCATTTGAGGCAGTTGCTGCAGGGATTGATTCAAAGCGCCCATGGATTCCTGTAAAGTGAGCAAAGTTGACTGCGAATTACCTGTGTCGAATTTTGAACTAGGGATTTTAGTGACGTCAACGTGCTGGGCGATGACTTCGCGCTCCATAATGCTTTGGACTATTGGAATTAATTCATCAAGAGGTTTGTTATCATCAATTAACTGAAGAGAATGCTGCAAGGTCAAGGGTAAGCCCTTACGGAAGTATAAAGCCACAACCGATTCAGGTAGACCTAAACGTGACACCAATTCCTTAATCTCATCCAAGTATTTGCCAACGCTATCACCATAGGTGATACGTTTCTGAGACAAAGCATCGAGGATAGATGCTCGACTCCTAAGCAATGAAAATTTATCTAAGAACAACTTCTCAAGTTTAGCCAAAGTCATAGGCTTCAAAGCATTACACCAATTGCGAGCGTGTCCTTCAGTGAACAGCTGCAGGCGATGCAATATCTGCTGGTCATTTAGATTATGTAATTGGACATGATCCTTGAATTTGGTGATCCATGCCTGTGGTGTCAAACTATCAGATTCTCCATTAAATACTGGAGGTTTCATCTCTGAAAAATTAAGAGGCTTAGTTCTAGGCTGTGTTTCAGGCATTTGGGTATTAAATGCTGCTGCAGAAAAAGAAGAAGGCAGGGAACCTGAACGAGACGTAGAAATTGGACCGTGAATAGATTGAGTAGCTCGGTAAGACGCATCTCTGGAATCCTGATAGGAAGGTGGGTAGGGCAGGGATGTGCGCAAGCCAGTAAGGTCTTGTGGCTGAGATCGAGCCTGGGAATTAAGATTATTAAAAGTAGGATCAAAGTTAGGGAGGTCTTGAAAAGTTTGATTGGTTGAAGCGGCTTGAGACTGGGTAACCTGTTGAGAAAAATGTGAAGGCTGATTAGCATGTTCGAATAATAATTGATCACCAGTGCGAGCTGCAGGTGTATGAGAAAAAGCGCCCGATGTAGCATTGTAATTAGAAGGAGTGGTCACACCCGGGTTGTGATTATTCGAAGCCATATTGGAGCCAGAGGGAGATTGAGCAGAGAGGCGATGCAAAAGTGTTTGATGGCTGGGATCAGTGTAACCTATAACTGGCTTACGACTAGAATGAGGAGTGTGAGAAGGGAACAGTACTTGAGTGGTTGCATTAGCTGTACGTGGTCTAGTGACAGTATTTACAGTATATGAGACTGTAGCAAACTGAACTGTATTCGTAAGAGAAGTCTGTGCAGAAGTAAAAGATGCGGGCTGGCTTCCCTGGGTAGATGTATGAGATGGGACGGGGGGTACAGAGAAAGCAGAGGGTCCTGGAGCAGGCCGGGTGGTGCTGGGCGACGTGCCAGTCCGCGGGGAAGGTTGTTGTGCGTGGCCCGGGGAGACGATGGGGGGTGTTGTTGAGATGGAGGCTCCTGATAAGAGTGATTAAATTGAAAGTTATTAAGAGACTGGTCGAATTCCTGGTTTTGATAGGCGTTGTTGGAAACGTTATCAATCACAGAAGGGTCCTCGGGAGGAGGGACTTGATGCTGTTGGCGGAGACCTCCCAATGAAGGAATTTGGTCGTCGCTCAAATCTGATCCAGGTTCACGTGGAGGGGTCTGATGGCGGGGGAAGATCGTGGACTGTCGTCTGGGGTGCGATGGTGATGATTATCAGAGCCGTGTAAAGAATGACTAGGAGAAACAGGAGGTAATTGGGGGTGTTCACTGCTGTTCACAGTAGACGTAACAGGAGGGTTTGTGCAGCAGCACCAGGCTGTGAAACAGGCGTTTGTTGAGTAGTATTATCAAATGATGATGCACCAAGTTGCTGAGAATCTAATGGATGTATAAGAGAGGCGTCAGACTGACCAGCCTGAGAAGCAGAATTATCCTCACCTGTTTCAGCGTTATTAGAATTTGCAGGAATGCCAGCAGTATTAGATGGATGTTCCTGACTTCCAGAATCAGAAAGAGCTGGAGATCTATTTCTACCAAAAGACTGTTTATCAGAGTTATCACTATCAAAAGTATGGCCAGCAGAAATATTTTTATCGGAATTATCAACCTTATCCCTAGCAATCTTTAAAGCAAGATGTGAATTGTCTTCGTCAGAATCAGAATCGTGTCGGCCAGGTGATTCCTCACGAGATTTTAAGCTATCATGAGAAGGTGTGGAAACACGGGACCCGTCAATAATATCCCCAACTTTTACATGTAAAGGAACAGTCAATGAAGAATTATCTGGTTGTTGGGCAATGTGTTGGCCCGAGGTATTAGGCTGTTCACCTGAAAGCGATGTGTCAGTGTAAACGTCAGTTACATCGAGGTGTCCCTTATCGCCCTGACTTGTACTAGCAGAGGATGAGTCAGTTTCTGACATCATGAGGGTAAGAGGGTAAAGCCATACATTGGTAGGTTTTCTCAAATACGTTTTATAACGAGCAAAGGAAGCCTCACGAAA
Organism: Platynereis dumerilii; assembly: GCA_026936325.1. Classification (NCBI taxonomy): domain Eukaryota; kingdom Metazoa; phylum Annelida; class Polychaeta; order Phyllodocida; family Nereididae; genus Platynereis; species Platynereis dumerilii. Next base: position 83,545 of record JAPTHN010000254.1, on the reverse strand, counting down.
CAGAGCAAGTTCTGGTAAGGGAAGAGACAAATAACCTAGCTGATCTAGTATCGACTCATAGACATGCCATTGAGTGTTCTTATCATTAGCAGCCAACAATAACCATTTATTAAAGAGAATAGTAGGGGTGTGATGTTTGATATAACGAGAAGCACGAGCAGACAAATATCCCTCATCAACCGCTGTCTGAGCTTCCAAACGGAACTTAAGTAACCACTGCTGAAGTGTCAACTGTGTCAACGGGACAGACATTCAGAGCGAAAATAGATGTAAGAAGAGCAAGCGTGCCGTGCATACTAGCACTTACTAGAGCAAAAATATAACTAATTTGAGGGAGATTACGTATGAAAAGAGAGCCTAAAATCAAAATAAGGGTAAAGGCTACAAAATGTGCCACAGCGATTCCTTGCAATAAACGTGGATGTAACTCATAACACATATCAACCGACAACCCGAAGAATAAGGGAATGAAGACATAACTTGAAAACCATATATCAATAATAATAAAATAAGTAATCACTTGTCTTGCTTACATATATATATAAAATGCAGGATTAACTGTAGCACGTCACCATACATGGAGAAAAATGTCGACCTGTCCCTTCAAGTCAATAAGAAACTAAAATAACTAACTTTGGCTAGCTAAAAGTAGAACAGCAGACCTGACACAACAAAATACAACACGATACACTATCAATGATCAATGCGCACAACGGCAATAAATGAATGGAAACATGCATAAATGAAGAAGAGCATGCTGTTACTCAAGAAAACAATGATGGGATGACAATCAGTATGTGATAATCAAATTCTCCGGAGTGTTCGTTGGACGGGCAATAGCGAATTTGTAATTTTAAAAGTAATGAAATGTTACATATTTAAGTTGCAGAGTGAGGAAAAAGGAAGGCAGAATAGCGTGGCCATGAGACCAGGCTATTAGACCTTAAGTGCCGTGTATATAAAATCTAAATAGTATGCTATGTGTTTGGAAACAGACAGATATATTGGTAATGTAACCTTAAAATGCAAGAATTAAAGTATAAGAGGAGATGACAGATAGCCTAAGAAAACATGATAAATTAAGGAAATAAGAATCAAGTGCCTTTCCTATTAATGTTTGCAAAATGAGCTCCTACCGTATTGGAAGATGTGCTGTGTTGCCAGGAAGGCCTAATGATGCGAGAGATGCCCCAGAGACTTGAGTGCGCTGTCTGGTCCGGGTCTGGATGAGGTGTGTAGGTAAAGTTGTGAGAAGTGTGGAAGATGAGAGGCAGGCATATCGAAGCTGAACATGAGCTAGTAGGTAACCAAATAAAGATATGGGCGAAGCCCCTGAGCTACCTGATAAGAAAATTGCGCCCCCTATACTAGTAGGTGAATTAAGGTGGGATAACATGGCTCTGTAAAACTTCATGAATTTAATTTTAGGCTTTGGGCTCTGCATGTTTAGTAGAGCATATTAATCAATTTAATTAACGATATAGCAGAACAATAGCTAATTAGGAGACCAAAACAGCGACTAATGGCATGGCGTTGAACCAATGCTCTCTAGCCATAGCTGGCGAACCCGCTATGCATGATATGAAGTTGTGACATAATCGAATTTCCACATCAAGGAAGTGGACTTTCTTCATGCGAAGAAACCGTAGGCCCATAGCCCATAGCATTGCAAGGCTAGTGTTTCGGGAAGAAACGTCACTAAATGTGAATCTTACATCGTACGAACATGAAACATTGAGTTGCTATGTATGATCATTTACAGATATGAAGAATTATTCCTATGCTATTTCAGAGAGTTCTGCTTCTACAGTTCGACGTGTGTTGTCGATGCCTACGTTACCATTGACAAGTCAATACGTTCAATGGTACAAGAACTGAATATGTTTGGTATTCCTTAAATTTGAAAGACGTAGTAAATCAAGAGACAGTGTGACACAGCAGACAAGCGCCAAGAAGCCGCAGACCGGTATTCTCTCACCATGCCATCTTTTAGCTAATTCCCCCCCATGTAAGGCTAACGCACGTATCTTTGTCAGAGGTAGCTAATTGAGTAGATGGACTCATTGCCGGGGATCCTGCGGGAGACACCTTAGCACTTGCCACCACGAAACACCTACTCAAGAAATACCAGAGGCTCGACGGTTTAGTTTCACGTATCCATTTAATACACAATTCATAGACAGTTACATTAAGAGTCATTCGAAGAACCGATGGTAACCAACTTATCAATACATTAAACAACGATCTTAACGAATTACATACATCATTAACTAATGCCATCTCAATCAACCATGACCTGAGGTTCCTTTAAGAGTAACCCTTGATCATACCTCTAACAACAATACCCTTACCTGACGAATCGTCACCCCGTCAGGGAGACAGGTAGCCCTCCTGCTGCCTCAGCGGGAAGCGGGCTCTGTTCTGGCTGGGCAAACAAGCTTGCCCCCAGAGATTGCTACTAGGGTGTTCTGCGGCTGCGCAGAAACACCAGGGTAACTGTTGCCATGGAAACATGGGGTGAGTTCTACCCCGTTGCTATCATTGAATCTCATTACACAATAATATAATATATCACATTACTTCTATACAATAATAATACAAATGATATTACAGAATTAAGGTCTTGAGGTTCATGGCGATTTGAGGAAAGTTCCTATAAGAGGAAAGAATGAAGACACCTCTGAAGCTAAAAGCTCAGCGGTGACAATAACAGACTGTCAACATGACACTCAAGGCTGGATTTTCAAAACTGCTGCACATGAAAAGATGGAAATAACAAATTTAGGGTCCGTTGAACTACCAAAAGTGCCTCTGGTGCCTCTTTGGGACAATGTAAGTACCATGTGCGAATTTGGCAGTCGTAGGCCACCCAGATTCCTCAATCCTAAAGGTGAAAGAAATAGCTAAAGAAAGATGAACTTTATTAAGATAGATATATATATGTGTGTCGAATAGGAATGATAAGCAATGGCATCAGTGTAGATGGGGCTGGTAGCATTTGGCCAAAGCATGGATGTTTGTGGGGCAAAATTGCAAACATTCCCCAATACGCCCTTCCATGAAAGCTTGCCCAATTTGCTCTGGCGCTTTATAATGAAACTGATGCCCATGATAATCAGCAAAACAATGATACAAATGCCTTTTAATTATAGGCCTACGTATGTAAATACTATATATAATAACTGACTTGGGGCCATTAACCTGGCTGTGTACCTCACCTGGTCGAAGTCCTAGTCCTGTTAAACCTAGTCAGTAGATAAACTATGTACATAAAGGTCAACCATACGAACGAGACATTTGGAATATCTTATGAGATTCCCGATAAAACAGAGATGATCATCATTTTTTAGGAAATCCTAAAGATTGACATTTAAAATAAAAATTGTATTTTGCTTTATTCATCAAGTATGTCATTGACTAGAATTACCATTTATAATATTATTTTACCTAACACCATCAGTAATTAATTTCAAATTGTAATATTTCTTTACATATTTCACGTAGCATTGTGATTTAATTTCCAGATGTGCGATTGTTTAATCAGTCTTGAGAGGCTAAATGTACAGCTGTTGGACCTAAAAGCTGACAACGTGCTATTGACTCCTGACAAGCAGGTCAAGCTGATTGACATGGGGCTGGCCACCTTTGTGGACAGCAAAGTTTACTTTTGTGAAGGCCAGCTGCAGACTACCCGCACATGGCTCCTGAGCTCTTCACAAAGAACGAGGTTCACCAGGTAATTATGGCCGTACCACCGGGGTGGTACCGGCCATTTAGCAGATAGAGAAGACGTCGTCCGCTGTCGTCCGCTGTCGTCCGCGATCCCATTCACGATCATTTGACTTCGAGATCTCACTTATTAGCGGCCCACAGGGGCTATAACTTGGCATAATACCTTTATTACTTGTGGTCTTGTGCTGTGTGGTATAAAGTTTAATGTACATCCTCTTTTCGTTGCGTAGTGGAGCAATTTAAAATCCGACTTTCCTTTCACACATTTTTTCGGATCGCTTGCCGCCATCTTGGTGTCATGGTTACCGACCGTAAATGCGACAGAGGGCGCACCGAATTTACGTCGTGCGGGTGGCGCCCCTGCCGTAAAATTCGGCAAAAACGTCGTGAAAAGCATAACTTGATGGCTGTATTTACAACAGTGTTGTCAGTCTGTATATCCAGAGATGCTTACCGCTTTATTTAACCCAAAATGTTCTCTTTTACTTGCTTTCAACGAGATGCAAAAAAAAATCTCAAAACCAGCTCATTCCTAATCTGCAGAATGTTGCGGTTGAAAATATATTCTGCTTCACAGATTCTTTTTAATACAGAGTGTTTGTCATCATGCTCAATATCCAATGTATGTGTAATTAAATGAAATCCAGTTTTAGAGTTTTACTGGATGCTTTAGTATTTTCAAGGCTTGAAACAAACAAAAAATCATAAAACATAAAAAAATTTCAACCACTGATGGTCTGCAGGCTGTACACACCACTGGCCGACAGATGGCGAAGGGTATTTCATGCTGCAGCGCCCCTAGCGTCTACAGCACACACTAGTTTATTAATTGGGAAGATAGCAACATTGATGAAAGAATTAATAACACTGATCTAATAGCAATTGGAAAGGATAAGTGACTGGCTCTTCTTTGTAATTACAATATAAAGAGAGTTTAGTTCTCCTTTGATTAAGGTGTGTATTACTTCAAGTGCAATTAGCCATTGAGTTGGCATTGTCCCATAGAGCAAATTGAGTTATTCTATTGTCTGTTGACAACTGTCCATTCAATGTTGCTTTAATAGTGCAAGAATAATTAATGAAAAATTGTTTTGAATCATAAGTAAATACTAGTATTTAGCAAATTGCTGCTGTTACTTTAGTGTAAAACATTTGAGAATGAATATTTGAGGACTTCGCGCTTGAAACAACTAAATGCTGCCATCGTCACCGTTAAAATATATAATTTCTCCCCGAGGAAAATCCCAAGCCCCCTGGAAATTGCATGGTTGCCCCTTACCATTCATCAAGAAAATGCATTGATTTTTCTTCTGGGGTCATCACTTCATCTGGTGTTCAAACTGCAGTTAATTTGTGTTAGGTTATCTGAAGAACGTAAAGTCATCACCGCTGCTGCTGTACAAGGCAATGTTGAGTTGATTCACATCATTTTACGGTGAAACGTATTGAATTTATCTTTTTTTGTGCTTTGAAGTCCCACTACTGGCGGCGGTGAAACGTCCGAGTGGTCAAAGTCCAAACAATCGCTGCCAATATCGCCCGGGGGGGGTACTCACTCTGTAAGGGTGTATATAGAGGCGCCGCTGGATGGTAATGGTTTTTTGGCCTTCTTGGATTAAAATGGTTTTGGTTTTTTGACAATTCTGATTAATTTGGTTCTGGTTTTCGCAACCCCAACATGTTTGGTACCGTTAGAATCGGCTATAAAAGAGGATTAAAATGGTTTAAAACCATGAAGATTAAATTGGTTTGCAAAAAATTTTAGTGAAGGATTAAAATGGTTTGTGGTTTTGACGCAGTTTCCGGATTAAAATGGTTCTGGTTTTCAAAGTTGCCTTGGCGCATCCATATGCAAAAGTCCGCGAAGTACCCCCCCCGGGCAATATCGCTCCCTGTCAGCCTGACGAAGGCTCCTGTACGGCCATAGCAAACTGGTTTGCCTTCTAGTTAAAATAACCTCTGAATATAAAAAATTAAACTTACAGTTTGTCACGTCAAGCATTGAGACAGAAATTTAGCATAGTTTGTACAGGCCACAAAAATCACCACAAAGATATAGGAGGTTCAAAAAATACCAAATTGACAAGAACTAAGTCTGGGGTGGTGCTGCAGTGCACTTTTGTGACATCACCACCCATTGTGTGTGAGACTGGCAGCATCACAAATGTCGACATTTGGCAAAATTTGACTGCCATTTCCATAAATTGTCAAATATCGGACAAAAACAGCACCGAAACATCGTGAAAATGTGTTATTAATATTACAAATGAGCTAAGCTGTACATAGGTAGGTGTATTTCTCCTGTGGGGCTTGCGGTTGCTGAGATATTTGGGCAAACGTCTGTCCTCTGCTTGACGTGACAAACTATAACTGATGGATCATTACATAAATTTCATTTTGCAGCACATACATGAAGCATGACGATTTTACTACAAACGCTGATAATTGGTTTTTTTGCAAACAAATTCCAAATTTAATTCATTAGCATAATCAACATTCTCAAGTGGATATGTTCTCTTCTTCAGAATACTGACCTGTATTCACTTGCCAAGTTGTTTTACCAAATGGTAGAACACTTCAAGCTGCCCAGGGATGATGTGGATTTCTTCCTTTTGGAGTTTCTTCACCGAGATCCGTATTGTCGGCAAAACATAGATTGTTTAAAGAGCTTTGTAGAGTTTTACTTTAAGGTACAGAACTTCTATAATACTATTATTATCTTCTCTCTCTATAACAATGTAACAGGAGCTTCACCTTAATCTAGTTCGATAACTTTAAATTGACCTATGTCCAATAGGTGCAGGAAAGCCTGGAAAGATGATCTATTTAAGGGGTATTCCATCATTGAGACAATTGGGCCTTCTGCCCAAATCTGCCCTAAAAGGAAAGATAGTCCTCTCGATTACAGGAAAATTGTTATAAGCATGAGCAGATGTATTGTTATATGCTCAAAATTGAAGCATATCTAAAAAATAATTTTATTTTCTTCTTAAAGATTGTCGAGTGAAGTAGTCAGCTCCCATACAATCAACATGGTCCAGCAGTCAAGCCATCCTGGGTTTAGGCAGGCCCGTAATGGCTCAAACTGGCATAGAACTGCTTAGCAAGTGGGCCAAAAGAAAAAAAAAGTTTTGACAGAATTCTGCCTTCAGTACCACCAGTTGTCCAAAGGAAGAAGACAATGATAGTACTGAACAAATGTCTGTCATCAGTATTGCCAATGTTCCAAAGGAAGAAAGGCAAAAGAAAGTTTTGACAAAATATCTGCCATCAGTAACACCAGTTGTCCAAAGAAAGAAAGGCAAAAGAAAGTTTTGACAAAATATCTGCCTTCAGTATCAGCAGTTGTCCAAAGGAGAAAGGCACATGAAACTTTTGACCGAGTATCTGCCTCCACTCCCTCCAGTATCATCGGTTTTCCAAAGGAAGAAAGGCACATGAAACTTTTGACCAAATATCTGCCTTCAGTATTGCGAGTTGTCCAAATGAAGAAAGGCACATGAAAGTCTTGACCAAATATCTGGTCTCAGTATCGCAAGTTGTCCAAAGAAAGAAAGGCACATGAAAGTTTTGACCGAATGCCTGCCTTCTGTATCACCATTTGTTCAAAGGAAGAAAGGCACATGAATGTTTTGACCAAGCATCTGCCTTCAATATGGCCAGTTGCCCAAAGGCACATTAAAGTTTTGACCAAGTATCTGCCTTCAGCATCACCAGTTGTCCAAAGGAAGAAAGGCACATGCAAGTTTTGACCAAATATCTGACTTCAGTATCACCAGTAACTGTTGTCCAAAGGAAGAAAGGCACATTAAAATATCTGGTCTCAGTATCACCAGTTGTCCAAAGATAGAAAGGCACATGAGTTTTGATCAAATATCTGCTTTCAGTGTCACCAGTTGTCCGGAGGAAGAAAGGCACGTGAAAGTTTTGACCAGATATCTGCCTTCAGTATCACCAGTTGCCCAAAGGAAGAGAGGCTCATTAAAGTTTTGACCAGATATCTGCCTTCAGTATCACCAGTAACTGTTGTCCAAAGGAGTAAGGCACTTTAAAGTTTTGACCAAATATATGTATCAGCATCACCAGTTTTCCAAAAGAAGAAAGGCACATGGAACTTTTGACCAAATATCTGCCTTCAGCATCACCAGTTGTACAAAGGAAAGGGCACTTGAAAGTTTCAGTAGCACCAGTTGTCCAAAGGAAGAAAGGCACATGAAAGTCTACCATCAGTATCCCCAGTTGTCCAAATGAAGAAAGGCACATGAAAATTTTGACCAAATATCTCTCTTCAGTATTACAAGTTGTCCAAATGAAGAAAGGCACAAGAAAGTTTTGACCAAATATCTGCCACCAGTATCCCCAGTTGTCCAAATGAAGAAAGGCACAAGAAAGTTTTGACCAAATATCTATCTTCAGTATCACAAGTTGTCCAAAGGAAGAAAGGCACAAGAAAGTTTTGACCAAATGTCTGCCTTCAGTATCACCAGTTGTCCAAAGGAGAAAGGCACATGAAACTTTTGACCGAGTATCTGCCTTCAATATGGCCAGTTGTCCAAATGAAGAAAGGCACATGAAACTTTTGACCAAATATCTGCCTTCGGTATCGACAGTTTTCCAAAGGAAGAAAGGCACATGAAACTTTTGACCAAATATCTGCCTTCAGTATCACCAGTTGTCCAAATGAAGAAAGGCACTTTATAGTCTTGACCAAATATCTGGTCTCAGTATCACCAGTTGTCCAAAGAAAGAAAGGCACATGAAAGTTTTGACCGAATGCCTGCCTTCTGTGTCACCATTTGTCCAAAGGAAGAAAGGCACATGAATGTTTTGACCAAGCATCTGCCTTCAATATGGCCAGTTGTCCAAAGGAAGAAAGGCACATTAAAGTTTTGACCAAGTATCTGCCTTCAGCATCAACAGTTGTCCAAAGGAAAAAAGGCACATGAAAGCCTTGACCAAATATCTGGTCTCAGTATCACCATTTGTCCCAAGATAGAAAGGCACATGAGTTTTGACCAAATATCTGCTTTCAGTGTCACCAGTTGTCCGGAGGAAGAAAGGCACATGAAAGTTTTGACCCAATGTCTGTCATCAGTATCACCAGTTGCCCAAAGGAAGAGAGGCTCATTAAAGTTTTGACCAGATATCTGCCTTCAGTATCACCAGTAACTGTTGTCCAAAGGAAGAAAGGCACATTAAAGTTTTGACCAAATATCTGCCGTCAGCATCACCAGTTGTCCAAAAGAAGAAAGGCGCATGGAACTTTTGACCAAATATCTGACTTCAGCATCACCAGTTGTCCAAAGGAAGAAAGGCACATGAAAGGTTTGAGCAAATATCTGCAATCAGAATCACCAGTTGCCAAAAGGAAGAAGGCACACTAAAGTTCTGATCAAATAAATGCCTTCAGTATCACCAGTTGTCCAAAGGAAGAAAGGGACACAAGCGTTTTGACCAAGTATCTGTCTTCAGTTTCACCAGTTGTACAAAGGAAGAAAGGCGCACGAAGGTTTGACGAAATATCTGACTTCAATATCATCAGTTCTCTATAGGAAGAAAGGCACATGGAAGTCTTGACCAAATATCTGCCTTCAGTAACACCATTTGTCCAAAGGAAGAAAGGCACATGCAAGTTTTGACCAAATATCTGACTTCAGTATCATCAGTTGTCCAAAAGAGAAAAGGCACACGCAAGTTTTCACAAAAATCTGCCTTTGACATCACCAGTTGTCCAAGGGAAGAAAGGTACATAAACCTCCATCAGAATCAACAGTTGTCAGTAGGAAAAGGAGAAGATGAAAGTTTCGACCACATTTCTGCCATCTGAATGATCAGTTTTTCCAAAGGAGAAAAAAATACACACATTGGTTTCAATAACATGTACCGACAGAATCACCAGTTCTTCAAAAAAAAAAAAAAAAAACCCATGAAAGTTCTGACCATATGTGAGAGGATCAATGATGTGAGTAATAATAGTTACTTCCAAACTGTTGTGAAGCTTCTCTTTGCTTTGGTTTAGAATATCTTATTTGCAGTTTGTAAGATTTATCATCTGCATGATTTAAGAAAAGTTTTAGATGAACTTAATCAATCAAAATTAAACAAATAATTATTGTTATTCAGGAAATGTCATGATTATTGTCACATTGATGTAAAGTATGAAACTCCGGATTTAGTAAAAGTTGGTACATATACTTTTGTAGATTTTTCCCCCTCACAATCAGTACATCAGATAAGTTGACCATCAACGTCATGACCTGGCTCAGACAGCTGAAGAAAAACATAGGATATGGTCACAAGATCATGGTTAGTGGAAAACAGACCTTTGTGCTGTTGATTCACATCAAATTTGAATTTTATTCTCAGGTCTCCACTGTTCAGTGTTCATGCTCCCAAGTTTATGCCAGAGAAATTCTGGTTATATCAGCAGAGGAAAAGAAAGACAAGAAAAGATAATCTAAATATCAATGTGAGTCTTGATTCTTGCTTTTATTATCGTTTTCATAGCTACGTGTTTTTCAAGTTTGCAATTTGCTTCATTCCAAAACTGTGATGTCAGAGATTTAGTTGAATAGTTTCGTTTATTACAAGCACAGATTTCAGGAAACTGACAAAGTGCAGTTACACATGGTTGATGTGTGTTTCACTTATTCAGTTTGCCCTGGCTGAAAGATGCTTCAATGAACTGTAACTGAGCCAAACAAACTACTTAGCCCCAAAGGAGAGTTGCAATTACTGACAAAAAAAGTTTGAAATTGTGATGACTGGTGTTTTGTGAAAAAAAGCAACACCTTTTTGTTTGGAAAAAAATGAGGTGCAACACTCAGCTTAGACATGTGTTGTTTGTTGTGGTTGCAGACAAATAGTAACATTGCTTGACAGTTTTAAATTCCTTTGTCTTTAACTGTGATGTCAAACTCTAAACTGATATGTCACAGATTGAAAATTAGACCAATCACATTGACAGATAACCGATTATGTCACGGTTTAACTGCAAACAAAGTTTTCCAAATAACCCATAGCTATGAAAACGATAATAAATTAGAGTCAGCTTGGCTGGATTTCATTCTATTACCGTCTGCAATTTAATATGATATATATGGCACTTTGTGGGTCATCATACTGATGATTTATCATGGTCATACCCAATACTTTCACTGTTAATTTGATTTAAGGAGACTGATCCCCCTTGTTGGTGACAGGCAAACAAAAGGATTATGAATCTGATTTTTACTCCAAAATCAGCTATGACAAATCAAATGGCCTTCTCTTGATCATGACTAATGAAACAGCCTCTATGTTTCCCATGTTAAATGTATGATGATGAGTCGATGACACATCATTGCTTATCATGAGTTACAAAGGGATTTATCGCTGTACAATGGTCCTCTCTTTTTGCATAACAAATTTACAAGCTGTAATGACAATAATTATTTTATATACTCTTCTTTTCACAGGTCTCAGCTCTGTAGTATCCTTCGGCTGTACCAGAGAAATTTCGTTCAGCGGAGAGACTGCCTTGAATGAAGCAAATGAGAGAAAGTACAGAAGAAGAAGATTTGATCTTGTTTTAGAGTAGAATAAGATTAATGTTAGCAATTACTTTTAAGTTACCATATTTGTCTTACCTGATAAACTGAACTGCTGTATAACTATAGCAGGTCATCCAGCGATACAGAAAGAAATAATGAAGATCACGAAAAACTTTTTTAAAGCGGCAATGTCTGCAAATTTGCCCAACATTCATTGAGTTATTTAAACTGTATTATAGTATATTTAACAATCAACCTATTACAGTAAATTCAAGTGAGATATAATCAGTAATTCCTGCAACCTTAATTGCCTTTCTTAGTAATTTCTTGCTTTATACATTTTCTTTTCTCATAGTCGGGCAGATATCAGAGGGGTCCTCCTACACCCGTATGAATATTAACTGGACCAAGTTTTTTGGTGCCGTAATAATGTCCTTTTAAAAAAAACCAATGTAAACAGGACTTTCAATGTCCCCTTGGATTCTTACGGTAGCCATTTTGAATTGAAGTTGACGGCAGAAAAATGCAAAAATGTCTTTTAAAAACTACAAGTTTAATAATCTCAGGAACTAAATCAAGCTAAATTCACAAATGGCACATCTATTCCTATGTTTTTGGAGATGCAGAATCTGAAAATGACATTCATTTCTTTCTCAATTTAAAATATCACCCCATAATGGCCAAATAATTACAAAAAAATCACATTTGTAACACATTTCACTTTCTTTCAGTTCATTCCACATCAACTAGTTAATATCAGTACCTCTGTGTTATGTAATTTTGACAATCACTGAATATATGCTTTCAAATGAGGTACAATATGTCTATAAGAGATGATTACCAGATGAGCTGCGCTATTTCTAAGATTTATATTTTTGATTCTATGACCTTTCAGCAGCACAAGTGAGGTAGGACTACTAGTCACTGTAGTCGGGTTGCAAGAGGGGGTTCCCATGCACCCTCTGGAATAGTTAATGCCGCCAAGTTTTATTAATGCTAAATATAATCAGGAAAAATATTTTAGATTGCCAATTATTTTTCATTGGAGTTTTTATGGAGGCCATTTTGGATTAACCTCTAAAATTTGTTGAAGTATGCTTTTAGTGTTATTGTCACTTCCTGTGTTAAAGCAGCCATCACTCTATCATAGTTTGTGTCAGTGGATTAAATCCTACGTCAAATTAAACTTTAAAAGCTAGGGAGTTACTCCTTATAACGGTGTAAATGGTACAGTGAGGAAAATAAGTATTTGACCCCAACCATATTTTCTGGTTTTCGGCACTGGTGCTTGCTTTAAACTCTGAAATTTCTCAGGTAGATCAGGTCTAACTTTAGAAGACATGTAATGCACAAAAATTAAGGGAAAGAAGCATTATGTAATATATTTGCATAAGAATCCCAGTAGTCTTCGAAAATAAACGTGTACTTGATCCCTTCGTTTGCAAAGGGTTTTTCACGAGACTTTTACAAAACAAACACTTGGAAAACTATCATAATTGAAATTTATTGCAATCAATTTCATTTAGGTGCTTATGCCTATTGCAACTCCTATAATTTTTTGGCAATTTCTTCATTTTGAAGATGCATAGTTGAAAAAATATATATCCCAAAACACAAGAGACTTGATTTTTGACTGACACTAGTCTGGTCTTGGTTCACAGACCCCAAGTTATGATCCTGGTGTGCACTTTTCAATAATTGATGCCATTGTGTAAGCAAGAAATAACCATTGGAACATGCTGGTCTGCAATACCGCGGCAATCTCACCTACACAAGCCTCCATGAGTTCAAGAACCATTTTAGAAAGTCCTAGACTAGTCAAAAATGTTCAGCAAAAGCTCTGAAAGCAGCTTGCACCTCTACCAATACAAGGTAATGACCAGTACAATATGTCGCAGTAGCCGAGATCATGTGCAGCCATAGTGCCTCTGTAGCAAAAGAATCATGCCTAAGCTTGAATTTACAATTGATCGTGTGGAACTATTTTGCTGATGATTGGGGTAATTCAAAACCAGCATTGGCATGATTCTTCTGCAACAGAGGCACTATAACTAGGCTATGACAGCACTGCAACACCTCGGGTCCTCGGCCTACCGCGACATATTGTAATGATAATGACCTCTTGCTGGCAGAATTGCAACTGCTTTCAGAGCCATCGCTCAATTGTCATTGGGCTGTCTAGGACTATCAAAAATGACTTTTGATCTCACTGACACCTGTGTAGGTGAGATTATTTTGGCATTGCTGACCAGCATGTTGCAGTGGTGATTTCTTCCTCTGTTTACTTACACACAAGGGCATCAATTATTGAAATATTCACCCCTAGTTCATTACGTAGGGTCTGTGTACCAAGACAAGACCTGTGTCTGTCAAAAATCATGTCTCTGGTGTCTTGGGATTTTCTTCTTTCAACTACGCATCTTCAAAAAGAAGAAATGAGAAAAAAATTATAGGAGGTGTTATTGACGTATTCAAAAACTAAATAAAATTGGTAAAAACAATTGAAACAGGTTTTGATGGCAATAATTTTCATTTAGAATAGTTTTCCAGGTCTTTGTTTTGTGAAAGTCTGTTAATGAACTCTCTGCAAAAATAGGGTTAAATACTTTTTTTTTCTGAAGACTATTGAGATTCTTATGCAAATATATTACATTATGCTTCTTTCACTTAATTTTTGTGCATTACCTGTCTTCTAATGTTGGACCAGATCTACCTTATATTAGAAATTTCAGAGTCATGGAGCAAGCGCAAGTGCCCAAAACAGCACATTTGGCAGGGGTTCAAATACTTATATTCCCCAATGTATGCTTGTAAGATGCTTGTGCTGGATGTCATAAGAATATTGAAAACCTTTCCTTCCCAGGGTAGGAAATTGCTTTACAAGCATAAAATTGTCTCATAAATTATTTTCATTAATTTTTTTTATTAGTAAAAAAAAACAACATCTCAACCAAAAGATGGATAGCACTTGATTAGGCTTGATATTAACTTTAGTCTTACAAGTTTATGCCTTTTACCTTAGTCTAACAAGTTTAATATTTAGTGGATAATTATTTTTCAAATCTGCAGACATTGTCAATTTGAGGGCAAAACCTTCCATTTTTGAATGATAATTTTTTAATGATCAATGGCTATGTGAATTTGAGTATCATTAAAGTACATCAACAAAATTATCAATAAAACTAAAATGACTTTATCTTTATTGTGTTGATTTAATTGTAAATGCAAAGTCCTGTAAATTAGCAACGCAACAAATGGGCTAAAAAAGGTCTGTATTTGAGAATTTCATTGTAAAAAGTACATGTACATCAAAATTCTATAGTGGACAAGAAGACATTGGCTGATTAGCAGAAAGAAAGGTATTTCATAAGACCCGGGCAAGAAAATAATATTCAAACCATGATAACTGGAATAATTCTTGACTTTTTATTAGTCAAGCCCGGCGAATGCATAATTACAAAACATAAAACCCCATAATTACAAAACATAAAGCCCCAAAACATAAAGCCCCACTCTTACTCACCAAGGGCGAGAATATCACAGAACACTGGAATGACAGGATGGGAAGTGACTCTGTTCCATCATTCTGCCTCAAGGAGTCAAATGAAGTTAATATCCTACAAGGCTATGAGATACATGGACCATTCATCATCCAAACATGTTGAGATATCACTCGGCAGAATGTCTTGACAACCACATTGAGCATTGGAGTGCAAAATGTAGGTTTACTTTCCAAGCAACATCATGATGTGTTGCGAACATTATTATCCTCAACATGTATGCACTGGCATGATGTACAGCTCTTAAGTCTTGCACATATCCCCTATAGCTGCTGGGACTGAGAGTATGAGAATGTACTGTATGATTGATGATGGTAAAATATTTCAGGCTTCCTTGCAATGCTGGTGTTGTAGCCCAATTCATGTTGATGAATGGTCCATGTGTCTCATAGCTTTGTAGGATATTAACTTCACTTGACTCCTTGAAGCAGAATGATGAATACAGTCACTTCCCATCTTGTCATCTCTCTAAGCATCATCATGATGTGTTTCGAACATTATTGTCCAAGACATGTATACACTGGCATGATGCATAGCCAAAGTCTTTGCATGCATCCCTTGTAGATATTCCGTCTGAGAATATGTGATTTGACGAGTTTCGACATTTCACTTTGCAATTTCATAAATTGATTGTAGATTATCAAACGTCGCGCAATTTTAGAGTATGAATCTTCAAATCCTTTCGTATCAATGAATTGTTCCCTTTCTTCAGGGAAAAGGAATGAACAATACAGCTCAGCTACCAATCAGAGGGTCTCTGTCATACCGTACCAATGATCTGTCCATTCGATTCGATTATCCATTTAATGACCATTCAACCATGGGGCAGTGTGGCCTTGTCTTCATCTATTGTGCAGATGCCAAGCGACTCGGAAATGGAGATGAGAAAGATTAAGCTTATTTGGTTGCGGATAATAGGAAGTTATTCAGGTGGAAACATCAATTCTTGACTGGATGGCAATAGACTCAAACGTGTTTATAATATTGAAAGACTGCTCATTTGCAATCATGGTAATCAGATATGAAATTGTTGGGTTAAAATGTTTAGTCTTGGAAAATAATAGTCATTCAAAAGAAGATGAAGTGGGGCGCAATACTTATTCTGGGCTGAAAGAGCTACAGAGAATCCTCAAGACTAACTGATATGTTGAGAGACCATGCAGGCTAATTGGCAAGTTTTATTTATTGAAATTTCTGTGCAGAAATAAGTTTGAAAACAAAACTTGTATTAGCTTTTCTGTTTACTACAAATTTGGAAATTTAAAGATAACAGAAGCTGTGCAAGTGGTCTGAAGCATTAGCAAAGTTAAACAAAAATCAGTTTTTCCAGAATTAGCATGATGATTGGAATACTTTTACTATTTTTACAAATTCTTTTCATATTTTGACAAATTGGAGAGAATGAACAAACCAAATTTCAAACTTACTACTCAATATTTGTTATTGTAAATTTGGGTAAGGCTACCTCTGTGATGTCGTTATGGTGGTCTTTAATACCACTTTGAAATTCTGCTGCATGAAACATGCGTAACAGAGACAGGGGCTTTATGTTCTGGTTCAGGTGGTCAAGACCTGTATAGAAAATCCATCTTCTGCTAACTGATGACATGATTGAAAGTCAGTCCAGTCGGAGGCATCCCTGAAATGAGGTAAATGTGTAGGATTTTAACGACTCCCCCTCTCTATTTCACCTCATCAATCAACCTTTTTGAGTACCAAATTAGGTTTGAGGGCAGCATTATCCGGCAATATCATATATATTTGTAATACCATGAATGGCAGTGTTCAAAGGAGGCAATTCTGTATTAAATCCCTAAAAATTGCAATTGACAGGTCCTTTTAGATACATTTAGTATAAAAAGCTACTTGTCGTATCTTATAAACAGATCTTAGTGTGTAGCTCAAAAATCATATTATAGGCAATTCATGTGTAATGGGGAGCATTCTCCTTTGAAATTTCCATTTTAGTCAATGAACAACAGTAACTGATCATGATAACAACAGTGACAAAGTATATGGAATAGTATAATTATTAAAATTTTCCAAATGATGCCTTGACTTTTTCAGCCAGAAAACTTTGCAAGTAACATATTTTTAATATACATATTTATATATAATCCTTTGTGAATAGACTTTACTTAGAAAGCCTTAGACAAGAAAGCATATTGTCATAATTGTACAGCGGTTAGGAGGGATGTGCGACTATACATTTCCAATAAAGGTTGCACATATATCAGTGTGTGTGATGGAAACTTAGGTAGGTGTACACACTGAAGCATAGTATTGATAGCATAGACACTTTAGTATTAAATTAGCAGTTTTACACATTCTTTTGTAGTTATTGATTTAAGAGTACAACAAGTTTTGTGTGCCTCGTCTAATCTCCTATTTATCAGACAGAGCTTCACACAAATTGACCACTTAATCTTTCTCTGGCCTCCCCTTAGTGGCACACGAGAGACTAAGCACTTGTCTTTACACTTTATCGAACCGATTTTGTAGTAGTTCAGATGATAAGTTACCCATTAGCAGGGGAGACTCAGGTATATCAGACTAGTTTCAAGACTACAGCTCAGGTTGAAAAGAGTTGTACTTATCAATCAAGCAATATCCAACCTGGGTTGACTGCAGAGTTAGAAACATTTTGAAAATGTTCACACAGTCTTTGAAAATGAAAGTTTACACTTCTGACTAAGTCTTTAGATGTTATATCATCTTTTAAGAATTGACTTGAAAACATACTATAAAATAATGGTTACATAAGCAATAATTGCTTTGGTAGTATCAATTTGTTTTGTATACACAAATAGATGGATTTTAACTCTTCAAGAATAATTTATTTACCGTAGAACGGGGTGACTTTGAACAGCCTGGGTGACTTTGACACTTTTCCAAAACAGATTGATCCTCTGTGAATGCAAATTTAAATGAGATACTAGAAACTTTACATTTCTGATTATATTCTACTAAAGTCTAGTTTTTTTCTGCATCAAGTTGTTGTGAATGGACTTTTTTTTCATAATTTTGATGAAATAAACTCATCATACTTCTTTTTGCAAGATACCACAGCCTGTAAAATTCTTTGCCAGCAACAGTACTGAATGACCCTGGACTGATGAATACCTGCCTTTTTGTAATGTCACTCAAATACTTCCCAAATTCCCCAGAAACTTGTTGGAGGCTATTCAGAAAGACTGACATCAAATAATATAAAAGAATGATGTTGAATTGGAACGCACTTCGGGGTGACTTTGAACATCACATTGTGATGATGAGCGCAGAGAGACCATCACATTTTGCTGTATGCTATATTCACAGATGTATCATAATTCATGATACTATGCACATAATTCAAGATGTGTTCAAACACATATCTCACTGATATTAGGCAATCATTTAGCTCCAAAGGCACGGACGTAGATCAAGAGTAAAAGAGTCACTAGAGTATAAAAAAACCAGTGACAATTTTTTAGGGAAAGGCTATCAAGCCCCTACACAATTCATAAATGCAGATAAACATTTTTGTGAGTTCGAACACTCGTTTATCCACTGACATAGGCATATACATGACTGAGACACTGATGATGTATATCTCAAAATGCTGATGCACAGGTTTACTACATGCCAGTGGCTAACATTTTATCCCATGATATACTACATGAATCTTATATATTTTTAAAGATAAGTGAATTGAGGGGAAAATTGTTCAAAGTCACCCCGTTCTACGGTACCGGTAACCTAACAACCATCACATTCAATTTTGCAACATAGGTTCATTTGTATTTTATGGCAATAGGGTTTCATATTGATTTTCCTAAGTCATGATCTCCTGCTTTATCAGGCACATCCTCACAAATTGACCACTTAATCTTTGCTTAGCCTCCCTTCAGTGGCACGTGAGACACTAAGCACTTGTCTTTACACTGTATCAAACCAATTCAGTTGAAGAATCTTCGCTTTGTAAATCAGCAGTCAGAAGCGATTGGCCCTCATACATCAGATTAATGTTTTGATTGTGAAGCTCACAAAATATATAACCTTCGCGTTACAATCCCACCAGATGCCTATTTGTAATGTTGAGTGAAAGGGTTGGGCGTTTGTGCACTATTACAGTTTGATTAGGCATTTAAAATTTTACATACATGCAGCATTATAGCTAGTCAGAAGAAAAAAAAAACAGTAATTTGAAACAGTTGTAACTAAGGAAATTAAATCTCTGTTGAGTCTTGATATGTCTTGATATAACCCAGAACAAAATATTTATTAGAAATGATAAGTTCCTTTTTATCTTGGACTATTTCTTGAAGGATCATTAGTTACAAACACTAATTCTCAACAAGTATGAAGTGCCCATTAGAGGTACAAGTAACTGCTTTCAAGCATTTACTGCAACGCGTGATTCCAAGGTCCAAGCCATTAAATGCCTGGTGGATCATGTAGAGATACAATTAAAGATATGTGAAAAACAGATTCAGAAAACTAAGGATACATAGTTCAATGCTAAAAAAGGAGGTGACGATGATTTGTCTTCAGCTTACGAGTAC
The DNA here is from genome assembly GCA_026936325.1 of Platynereis dumerilii. Classification (NCBI taxonomy): domain Eukaryota; kingdom Metazoa; phylum Annelida; class Polychaeta; order Phyllodocida; family Nereididae; genus Platynereis; species Platynereis dumerilii. The sequence continues at coordinate 64,177 of JAPTHN010000254.1, read as the reverse complement.
ATCACAATTGTATCTTAATAACTGTATCTGATTACAATGTCCAAGACCAATAGGGTAAGGTGGGAGAAATCCGACCCAGAGCAATACAGCCTTAATGGATTAAAAACAAAAGCAAACAGCTTGGTCTTCTGACTGGATTGTTTTAACAAACTAACAAACAATTTAAGTAAAATTTTCGTTTGTGCAGATATTGTATAATCCTTATGTTAGGTTCATAACAGTTAGTGCAAAAATTTAACTGTTAAAGTTGAATCCCACACTTGGCAAGAAATCTAAATCCATGAGATATTCATGAAACTTTTCCAAAAAGTTCTTCAAAAAGAAAGCTTTCCAATGTAAAAAAAAATTGGCGGGCTATCCAACATAATTTTCGAACTATGATCTTTTCAAAATTGTATGTCATTACATTAAAATACTAAAAAAGTGTGGGATTTATACCGAAAAGCAGTGTCACTCGAACAATATCCATGAGATATTTATGAAAAATTAAAGGAATATAGCTGAAAATACACTTTATTGAAAAATAAGTCTTTGAAGGGGGGTTACCGATGTTTTTTGAGAGTTACGTGGTGTACAATATGAGAAAATTATGAAAAACAGTTTAACAAAAATAAGTCCCCTTAAAATAAACTTGAATATCTCAAAGATTCTTTCTCCGATTTTTATGAAAGATGGATTGGATTATAGGCCTGTATATCGACCCAAAATGTGTGCATTTATAGTTCAGTGCCATTATTCCTGGCTGAGCCAGCAGCCTTCGAGTGAGCCTACCCCTGTTTTCAAAAATCTGTGGCTTTTCCAATGCATATGAACAATTTTACCAAGCGGGGGAGCCACCAGCTGGGACATTTTTGTTGAACTGTGGAGTACAATAGGTGGAGCAGCCGTATTCTGTGGGATTCAACTTTAAGGGGCCAGATTTTCCCCAGAGAATGAAAGGAGGGCCTTGTTTTCCTTGTCATACACTTGTGATACATGTATATGGATAAGTGATATTATTCTAAAATCTAATTTTGCAGTTTTGAAATATATTTCAAATGCAGTTTCATAGCTTTCATTGTTGGTTTTGCCTTTCTTAATGGACACTGCTATATCGCAGAACACTGGTAGACCTACATTTTGCACTCCAATGCTCAATGTGGTTGTCAAGACATTCTGGGAGGTGATATCTCAACATGTTTGGATTATGAATGGGCCATGTATCTCATAGCCTTGTAGGATATCAACTTCATTTGATTCCTTGAAGTAGAATGATGGAACAGAGACACTTCCCATCTTTTCATCCCCAAAGCAACATCATGATGTGTTGCAAACATTATTATCTATGCCATGTATGCACTGGCTTGATGTATATCTCCAAAGTCTTTGCAAATATATCCCTTTTAGATCTTCTGACTGAGAGTCTGAAAATGTATGACTGATCAGGTTAGATATTTTAAGCATTTAGCCAGGCTGCCTTCCATTGCTGGTGTTCTTTTTACAGTAGCCCACTCAGTTGTTCAGTTTGCAATTTTATGAATAGAGTGATAGATTATCAAACTTCATACAATTTTTAGATATGAATCTTCAAATCCTTCCAAGTTTCATATCAATAAATTGTTCTCTTTCTTCAGAGGAAAAGGAAAGACCACTACAGCTCAGCTACCAATCTGAGGATCTCCACCATACCATACCAATGATACCATAGTATCTGTCCATTCCATTCTCTTATCCATTCAACGACCATTCAACCATGGGGCAGTGTGGCCTTGCCTTTATCTATTATGCAGATGCCGAGTGGTTTGGAAAGGAGATGAGAAAGAATAAGCTTACTTGGTGGCTAAGGTCACAAGATGATAAGTTAGTTAATCAGGTGGAAATATTCATTTTGGCCTGGAAGACAACAGACACAAAAGTCAGAATAAAATATGAGTCAAGGATGAGTTGATAATATTGAAAGACTGGGCTCATTTGCAATCATAGCCTTCAGATATGAAATTGTTGGGTTAGAATGTTCAAGTCTTGGAAAATAATATCCATTGAAAACAGAAGGAAATGGGCCGCAACACTAACTCTGGCCTGAAAGAAAGATCGAGCTACAGAGAATCCTAAAGGCAATGCAGGCTAATTGGTAAGTTTAATTTACCTTGAATATGTATGAAGTATCACTTCATGAGATTTTTTTATTTCTGTCCCAAAACAACATCCTAAATCAGCACCCAGTTAGATGATTTTCAAATCAAACGATCTTAAAAGTAGATCTCAAAATAAGTTTGAAAACAAAATTTCTATAAGCTTTCCTGCTTACTCTAAATTTGGAAATTTCAAGATAACAGAAGCTGTACAAGTGGTCTGAAGCATTAGCAAAGTTAAAACAAAAATCAGTTTTTCCAGAAATAGCATGATGAAATACTTTTCATATTTTTGACAAATTGGAGAGAATGAACAAACTAAATTGCAAACTTTCTGCAAGATATTTTGTTATTGAAAGTTTGGGTTAGGCTACCTCAGTGACATTAACTTGTGTTGCGCTTGTATACCCCAGATCAACCGGGGCAGCTCAACCACCATTTTCATGGAGGGAGCTGGACTTTATATTTTTGGTGATCACTGGAACATACAATGTAACCTATTAATTCAGGGATGCCCAGGGTCTTTCAGTTGCCCCAGCATAGAATACTGGATACAAACCGCCTCCATTTAATGTCCCATAGGCTCGGACTGAAGTAGTTTCCCAGGGTGAGATTTGAACCCATGCCCTCAAAGCCAGCGGACAAGCGTTATTGACCATTAAACATGAGACTTAGGTAACATTTGCTCGCTTGGTAACATTTGCTTGTAAAATCAAAATTTATCACTTGTTCCCGGGAAAATTACCACAAAAATCTTCAGGATCACACGGTCCAGACCTGCAACAATAGAAAACCCATCTTCTGCTAACTGATGACATGATTGAAAGTGAGTCCAGTCTGAGGCATCCCTGAAATGAGGTAAATTTGTAGAATGTTGAAAACTCCCACCTCCCTTTCACCTCATTAATCAACCTTTTTGAATACCAAATAAGGTTAGAGGGCAGCATTATGCTGCAATATCATGTCTATTACCATGAATGGCAGTGTTCAAAGGAGGCAATTCTGTAATATATCCTAAAAATTGCATTTGACAGGCCCTTTTAGAGACATTTAGTGTAAAAAGCTACTTGTCATATCTTATAAACAGATCTTAGTGTGCTGCCCAAAAATCGTATTATATGCACTTCAATGATATGGGCAGCATTCCACCGTGAAATTTCCATTTTAGTCAATGAACAACAGTAACTGATCATGATAACAACAGTGACAAAGTATATGGAATAGTATAATTATTAAAATTTTCCAAATGATGCCTTGACTTTTTCAGCCAGAAAACTTTGCAAGTAACATATTTTTAATATACATAGTCCTTTATGAATAAAGTTTACTTGGAAAGCCTTAGAAAAGAAAACATATTTGTACAGCTGTTAGGAGGGATATACGACTATAAGACTTCCATTAATGGTTGCACATTAAGCAGTGTTTGTGATGGAAACTTCAGTAGGTGTACACTAGGGCAAGTTGACCTAACTTCAGCCTACTTTGGTTTTTGATCGCTTGTCATTGGCTGGCTATTCATGGGAATAACCTGTAGCTGTGGACCTAACCCCAGCCTTCACTCCTCTTTACGACTACATTGTAAAAAAACAACCACATGCTTTATAAGGCAGTGCAAATGTGTTCAAACGACAAAAGTGGGAAATGTACCTAACTTCAGCCGTGTTGTACCTAACTTCAGCCTAGGGTGTACCTAACTTCAGCCCCGCACCTAACTCCAACCAATTGATCTGATTCTGTCATAAAAACCGCAGAATGATTAAATTTGGCCTTAATTACTTACCTGTATATAAAACATGACAGTCTGAAAAAATCAATGCTCCAAAATGTATTTCAAAAAAGCTTGGAAAGAAGTCATCGTTTTCACGGAAAGAGGATAAAAATTCATTTTAAACTCCAGTTCAGGCAACTGGTCTATTCCAGTATGCCAGATGTAAAAATGCTTTAAAAATTAATTTTTTAGATAGATAGATATTCAGGGATGAATAAACAAACTTCTCATGTGAGATGTATTGGCTGGAGTTTGGGAAACCTGGGGGCTGAAGTTCGGTCATATTGGGGCTGAAGTTAGGTCCACGGGGGCTGAAGTTAGGTAAGATTGACGTGTCTCATAAATCACCTAACTCATTGAATGATCAAGTAGAAAATATTGAAAAAAACCTTAATTTATGGAAGATTACTAATTTTTCCTTGTTATGAAACTTTTTTTGGGCTGCTCTTGCTTTAGTGAATTGGTACAGCCAACAGACAGATTTAACGTTTTATCAAACTTTTTTCGTTTCCCGTTGTATTCGCATCGCAAAACAAGCAAACTGCGGTCCACCAAAAAAACATGTAAAATTCCTGATTCATGGTTATGATGCCATTTGATGGTCATAACTTTTTGATAATTTATTCTAAACACATTGCCAATAACTTTAAACCCAAATACTAGCATCTTGGCCTCATCAAAATTTAATTACAGGGAGTTTTCTGTAGGGGGCTGAAGTTGGGTGAGAGGCTGAAGTTAGGTCAACTTGCCCTACACACTAAAACATATAGTAGTAATAGCATAGACACTCAAGTTGTAGTACACATCTCTTGCAGTTATTGATTTTGGCATACAACAATTCTTGTGTGCCTCCCCAAATCTCCTATTTATCAGGCACAACTTCACACAAATTGACCACTTAATCTTTCTCTGGCCTCCCCTTAGTGGCACACGAGAGACTAAGCACTTGTCTTTACACTTTATCGAACCGATTTTGTAGTAGTTCAGATGATAAGTTACCCATTAGCAGGGGAGACTCATGTAAATCAGACTAGTTTCAAGACTACTGCCCAGTTGCAAAGAATTGCACATATCAAATCAAGCCTGTGTTTACTGCAGAATCAGGATTATTTTGGGAATGTTCGCACAGTCAGACGTGGGATGTTGCCTGCTATAAATAACTTTGTAGAAGAATGCAATTTTCTTAGGTGGGGCAGGCACCCACATTACTAAGTGTATGTTTTAACCTAAGCCAAATTTTCAAGAAGTCTTTAGATGCACTTTTTTTGGAAAATGACTAACATTGTTACAAACAGGCTCTAGAATAATGGTTACCTAAGCCGTGTTTGCAGCAGTAGTCTCAGTTTTGTTTTGTTTTGTTCGTACAAATAAATGGATTCTACCTCTTCATGAAGATTTATTTAACCAAAACAAACATCACTTGGAATTTTACATCATAGGTTCATTTGTGTTTTGTGGCTACACAGTTTTATATTGATCTTCCAAAGTCACGATCTCATGCTTTAGCAGGCACATCCTCACAAATTGACCACTTAATCCTGCCTTGGCCTCCGATCAGTGGCACGCAAGACACTGAGCCCTTGTCTTTACACTGTATTGAACCCATTCAATAGCAGTAGCTTCGCTTTGTAAATCAGTATGCGAGAAGTATACTAATAAGTTCTCATACATCAGATTAATGTTTTCTATTGTAAAGTTGACTAGTTATATGTCCTTTGCCTTGCAATCCCACCACAGCCCTGTAATGTTGTCTTATTGAGGAGCAAAATGGCTTGTGTTAATGGACTACGGCAGTTTTACCAGGCATTAGAAATTTTGACTACATGCAGAATTGTAACTTGTCAGAATAAAATCGCTAATTTGAAACAGTTGTTACCATGAAAACGAATCTCTATTGAGTCTTAGCGCACAATAATCATTACCAATGATAAGTTCTTTGACCTTGGATAGTTGGAAACTATTTCATGAAGGATCTTTAGCTACGAACACAAATTCTCAACTGACATGAAGTGGTCATTAGAGATAAGTAACTCCTTTCAGGCATTCACTGCAAGCGAGTAATCCAAAGGCCCCAGCAGCCCAGCTATTAAATGCCTGGTTGATCACTTAGAGATGCACTTAAAGATATATGAAAACAGATTCAGTGTATTAAGGATAGATAGTTCAATGCCAGGAAAATAAGTTGGCCGAAATGTGTCTTCAGCCAACACTACACAGACATCCTAATAATTGTATATGAATACAACCACTGAGACCAACAGTGATAAATAATATTTTAGCGTCTTAATGCACTGTCCGTTTCTGATGCTAATTCTTCTATTTCCCTGGGTATAAATTCTCAAATAAAAGCTTAATAAATGTAGTATGAATATATTTCAAATGCAGTTTGAAAGCGTTCATTTTAAAACTTGATTTTCGATATTCACACTTCATTTCACTGCATAGTTTGCAATTTTTCTCTGAACCAACAACGCCTATTTGTACTCAACTACTATGTACACAAGAACTTTCTGGCTTCCTAACTCCACCACCTAACCTGTATTTGTAGATTTGTAGATGGTTTAGGTCTAACCATGGAAGGTTGTGACCTCTCTGGAAATACTCCGATTTTGCAAACTCATGCGCCGAAACTGAACGATACTGAGGGTGATTTGTTATTTAATACTAGTCCTTGATCTGTGCATTTTATTAGTACACCAACAATAAATTAAGACATTTGACCAGCAAAATTGTATTTGAACATTGTTGAAATAGCTCTATCCTAGGCAAGTCGCACCGGATATTGCACAAATTTACTGTCTGTGATTCACAAACGATCAATTGATAGTAAATGCGCAATTAGATAAATTAATGTAAATACAAAATAATTTAAATAAATAAATAAATAAATAAATAAAATAACTAAATGAATAAATAATAAATTGAATTTCCCAGAGTAATTAGAACGACAGTATTTGAGCTTCTGAATAGTGACTAATATTAGGAGGGTCTGGACCGACCGCTACCTTAGCCCATTTTCAGTAACCAGTCACTGTCAGACTTCATACCCGATTGTAACAAGAAATCTTTTTTTTTTAAATTTTTTTTTTAAACAAGTGCTAATATATACAGTGCGATGATGCCAGGACGCTGCTTGAGTCGCCATAGCCTAACGGGTCTGGACCGACCTCAGTTATGATCTATGGTTTCTCTGATTTTTATGAATTGCAGCCACAATTGATTTCCTAAACTTTAAACACAAGGATTTGCTTGGGTGGCACCCGTCATTTAATTGATTATATCTATACGATGCCCTTCCCTTTCCCCTTCTGTGTAAAAAGTCATTGTGCAGCATGGGAGTTGAGATGGTATTTTCTAAATTTATCTGTATAATCCTGTTGTTGTACAGCGCAACTTCTTCCTCCAGATCACTCTGCATTTCTTCATACAGATGCGTGAACTCAAGACGACTTGTCCTCCTTCTGTTCAGACGGTGACTATTCCACGCTGCTAGATCCATGGGAATTATGGGGCAGAATATTGGAACTGCGTATTGGTTGAAAGTATACGCCGCAAGGTCTGCCAGATTGTTAAACAGGGACTCTCTCGTTTGCTCCGCCTCTTCTTTCTGGAAAATGACTTCTTCGTAGTTCACTCCTCTGCGTTTGTTAGTAATGTTGCAAATACCAACCCAGATGTAAAAGTGTGGTTTTTCATTAAACTCCCCATGGTGCATTATAACCAAGTCATCAACAAGCTCTTTCATACTTTCAATCTTCCCACCAGGACGAGCCCAAACATCGTCCACCAACATCCGTGGCATAACATCCCTTAACCCTCCAGCCCTGCTGTCACCAATAATACAATTCATGGTGCACTCTACTTACAGTACCTTCTGATATCTGCGGATAGAATAGAAAATAGTGCATTGAAACATAATATATCAACGTCAACATATCTCATTTTCATTTGACAAATTAATACAGATGACTAAAAATTGTCAAAATATCTTTCAGGATGGTTACCCCACTCTGCTATCAGTCTGGTTTTAAATGAGTTAATTGAGGGACTAGTAACCGTATCCTCTTTTAATTGATTCCAGTCATTTACTACCCTATGAGCGAAAACATTTTGTCTCAATTTACTGTTAGCTCTGGGTTTCTTAAGTTTGAGGCTGTGACCTCTTGTACATGACTGATCATTAAGTTCGAAAAAGTCTGTAAAGTCAACATTATCTATGTTATGCACTATTTTGTATAACTGTATCATGTCGCATCTCCTTCTTCTAAATGCTAAGGAGTCTAATTTTAATGACCTTAGTCGATCTTCGTAATTTAAATGCGAGACATTATAAATAAGCTTAGTAGCTCTTCTTTGGACCTTTTCTAATTCTAGCAAATCCGTTTTTAAGAACGGGTTCCATACACAAGATCCGTATTCCAGGATTTGCCTTACGAGTGATTTATAGAGAGGCAGAATAACTTCTCTGCTTCTGTTTGCAAAATATCTTTTGATCATACCTAAGCGCGAGTTTGCTTTGTTAACAGTCAATGATATATGGTTCGAGAATTTCAAACGGTCATCAAAATTTACACCTAGATCTTTTTCGTAACAATCCATTCCTATTACTTTGTCGGTTATACTGTAAACATTTTTTGGGTTGTTTCTACCGTAGTGTATGACCTTGCTCTTTTCCATGTTAAAGGGCAGTTGCCATTTGGTTGACCATTCTACAAGACAGTTAATGTCCTCTTGTAGGATATTAACATCCTCACTAGAGTTAATTGCATTAAATAACTTTGTATCGTCTGCGAAAATCTTAACATAGGACTTTATTTCATCCGGCAAGTCGTTTATAAATACTACGAACAGTGTTGGGCCTAATACACTACCTTGGGGTATGCCTGAAGACACTAACTTTGTGTCCGATTTTGTCCCATTTATTACTACTCGTTGGCTCCTATTAGTAAGAAAATCCTGCAACCAAGTAATTAGATTACCTTGGATTCCATATGCCTTTAACTTGTTAATCAGTCTTAAATGTGGCACTTTGTCAAAGGCTTTCGCAAAGTCTAAGTAAATACAATCGACTGCTAACCCATTATCTAGAAATTTAGTCCACAGTTCCATAATTTCTAAGAGTTGCGTAGTGCAAGATCTACCTGCTCTAAACCCATGCTGCTGTTTTGAAAAGAGTTTATTTGATTCTAAGTAACTAATTATTTCGTTCCTTACCACCCTTTCCATTATTTTGCAACATATTGCTGTCAAGCTTACAGGTCTGTAATTTGACACTGTTTTCTTGCAACCCTTTTTGTAGAGTGGCTTGACATTCGCAAGTTTCCAATCTTGAGGTATTTTACCTTCGGATAAGCTCTTACAAAATACTATACTTAGAGGTATACATATCTGCTGACGTAACTCATTTAAAACCTTTGCATGTAATTCGTCTGGGCCAGCTGCCTTCGACGTGTTTAGGTTACTTAAATGTTTTTCCACTGTCTTTGGAGTAACAATAATATCCTCTAAACATTTGCCATTACTTCTGTTCCCAAGGCTAGGTAACATGCTTTTGTTTTCGTCTGTATAAACAGAGGCAAAGTAGTCATTGAAAAGATTTGCTTTCTCCCTGTCCTCTGATATAGTTCTGCCGTTACTACCTTTCATATCTGGAAAGTCATTTTGTTTCTTTTTTTTGGCTTTCATGTAGCTCCAGAATTGTTTGGGATTACTGTTTATTTCATTGGCAATTTTATGCTCAAAGTCGCTCTTATTTAGGTGGACTTGTCTATTCACTTCATTTCTTACTAATTTAAACCTTTCCCATTTTTCAATATTTCTGTCTTTTTTGTATTCCTTCCAGGCTTTATTTTTTGCCTTTATTCCAGCTTTAACCTCCATGTTTACCCACGGCTGGCTTTTTCTATTCTTACTTCTTTTTGAGGGTATATATTTTTTAACTAGCTTATCTAACACCTCAGTAAAATCTTGCCACATTTCTTCCGTCGACTTTGACTCTAATCTAACATCCCACTGAATAGATTCCAGCTCTATCTTCATAGCTTCGAAGTTGGCCTTGAAATAATTGCGCTGATCCCCATGTCTTACTGTATCATAGGTAAAGTCTGCATAGAAGTTCAGTACGCAATGATCCCCTTTCTCTCCTAATGGTGGGTCTATGCTCATGTCTTCGATAATGTCTGCATTATCCGTTAGTAGCCAATCAAGAAGGTTCTCTCTTTCACCCTCTCTAAACCGAGTTGGAGATGTGACTAATTGATTTAGAAACAGATCATTGATTCTATCGTATAATCTAGCTGCAGGGTGATTAGCCCGAGTGTGAACTACCCCATTCATCCAGTCAATCTCCTTATAATTGAAATCCCCGACTATAATTCTGTTAGTGCAATTAATTGAATCAGTGCACTGCAATAAGTTAATGAGTGCCTCGTTATTCTCAACACTACTGTTAGGGCTCCTAAATATGCATCCCATTAGTAGTTTGGCTTTGTTTTTCAGAATTAAGAGCACCCACACACTATCCTCAAAATTGTTATTTACCTCTATACGTTCACTTTTAATGCCATTTCTCACATAGATTGACACACCCCTTCCAGTGTTGGAGTGATGGCCCTCATAACCCTCTAGCTCAACATTTACATACTCCTCTCTGTTAGCTATATTTTTTGGCAAAGTTTCTGATATACATAAGATATCCTTCTTTTCAATCTCTGCCAGAGCAGTCAGTTCAGATATTTTGTTATTCAAACAATCTGCGTTGGTGTACATTATCACTAACCTCTGTTTCGCCCTATTAGATCCTGTGTCATCTGTCCTGTTCATTCTACCAAGGACATACGGTGTGTCGTGAGTTTGTGAATTGCCAATCGGCCCACTCGGATTATCGTCGGTTACACAACTGTCTGCTACCGTATGCAAAAGTAATTTGCTGGAATTGGAAGTCTTCTGACTGGAAACTAGTCTGTTGCCATGGAAACTTGCTAAACGCCAAGATAGTGTCCTGCCTAAATGTTTTTTTTCAAAGTAGTGGCCATGTCCAGTTCTATGGACTGCATCTCACAGTTTGTCAATCCGACATCACTTCTCAATTTCTTTCCTGGGAATTCTTCCATACTATTGAGATACAACAAAAGCCACATTGGTATAATGACTTGCCATCCAATGTTATAATAAATACACTGCCAAAAAGCAGGTATCAAGAACTTCTGGGAAAGGCTGCAGCTGTGTCAGTATCTGCTGGTTCACATCAGACTGCTAATAGGTGTCACCTTGTGAACCGAATATAATATGACTGCCATGCCATCAGTCAGAACAATCTTGGTTCTCTTGCTTGATTCAGCCTGGATCTCATTGGCAAGGCAATGTATGATGTGTAATGCGAAGGCCTAAAACATCAAACACAAGGACCTTGCAAAGGATTATTCAGTGTTTGCAGAAACTGACACAATAACATTGATTTCTGATGCTCTACGGAGACCAAGATGACCTGCTCTGGGTGGAATGGGTGCTATGCCTTTCTTCTTTAAACAGGTCATGCAAGTCAATGGGAAACATTTCTCAATTGCTTCAAACTTCTGTTCCAGCAGAAACACAAGAATATTGACAGCGAAAGCCAGTTTCTCCATAAAGTAGCCATTGTTATGTCACAAGCTGTGGGAAACTTAATGAATTGTTCTAAAGAAGTCCAAATCAATTTTCCGATGACAGGAACTGTGTGATAATCTGAAGTCATGTTTGTAAATTTCTGATTTCTTTAAAGGTAGTCTTTATTTCATACAAAAATAATAGTTCTAATAAAAGATGGATTCACCACTGTAGGGAAGGGAGGGAGGATATACGCAGTGATCACTATATTGAAATCAAGAGCAATCTTTTTTGTGCACACTTGGTTCAGGGTTGAGGGGTGTACCTCCCCCTCCCCATCCCAAGATTAATATGGACATGTTACGCAGCACTGCGTTTTCACCACATTTTATGCCCCCCAGGCAATTTCTAGGTACACTCCTGGCCCTGCTGGCCAAAAGTTACAGGGTTTCATTTTTACACACATAACATAAAGTCATATGCTGAGTGTTCTGCCTCACAGATTTGATATGACATCCTACGCAGACTGAGCCACGATTGGCTGAATGGCCTGTGACCTCACATGGGACAACTGATTTCCAATGCTAACCTATTGGAACTGCCATATGATGTCACACTTACACATTACAAGAAAAAAAAAAAATTATTTCTATGTACTGTCTGTAAGAATAGTAGTCCCTGCTGAGTCTTGATACAACATTGGTCTCTGCTATCCCTGACAATGATAACTTTACAGTATTTGCAATGCAGTTTGGCACTTGCCACAGACGAAAGCCTCAGAGGCACCATTATTATGGCAAAGCACACCATAGTTTTTACAAACAATAAGTTCTTGTCCTTGGACAGTTGGAAACTGTTTCTCAAAGGATTGTTAGCTACAAACACAAATTCTCAACAGACATGAAGTGGCCATTAGAGATACCAGTAACTTCTCTCTGGCTTTCACCGTGAAGTGAGTGATCCCAAGGCCCCAGCCATTAAATGCCTTGTTGATCACGTGCAGATGTACTTAAAGATATGTGAAAGACAGATTTAGAAAATTAAGGATACATACTAGTTCAATGCCAGAAAAAGAAGTTAGCTATAATCTGCCTTCAGCTAATATTACACTTGCATTATTGTAACTTATTACATAATCGAAAACAATGCATATACTGCAGTGACAAATGATATTTCAGAATCTTAATGTACGATCAGTTTCTTTAGTGTAATTCTTCTATTTCCCTTGCTTTAAATTCTCAAATCTAATTTTTCAGCTTTAAAATGTAGTTTAAATGATCTTAAATGTATTTTAAATTGATGTAGTTTGAAAGCATTTTAACCTTGCCTGCGATATTCCCACTTCATTTCACTGCATAGTTTGCAACTTTTCTCTGAACCATCAACGCCTATTTGTACTTGACTACTATGCACACAAGAACTTTCTGGCTTCCTAACTTTGCCGCCCAACCTGCATGCAAAAGTAATTTGCTGGAATTGGAAGTCTTTCGACTGGAAACTAGTCTGTTGGCATGGAAACTTGCTAATCACTAAGGTAGTGTCCTGCCTATATGTTTGTCAAAGTAGTGGCCCTGTCCAGTTCTATTGACTGCATCTCACATCGGCATCACTCCTCAATTTCATTCCTGGGAACACTTTATATATCTTCTGACCAACCATTTTTCAAACTTAAACTGACTATATAACTCATGTTTTTGACAAGAGTATGAGTGACCAACCAAATACGTTTGCAGAAAATTGTCTTCTTTATTTCTTTAGGCATGCAGCAATACAACTTTCATATTAGACAAGCTGTAACTGTTTATCTTTTCTGTCTTATCCTTTTTATGTTATTTACTTCTTTTAATATCTTATTTTTATATTGTGTTAATTGGATTAAATTCTCAAAGGAGTGTCATTATTCTTAAAGCATATTTTTTTTATTATTAATCAGTTTATTACTAGAACTGTAATAAATAGCTTTAAGTATTACTCAGAATTAATATGGTAAGCAAAGATGTATGTACACTAAACCACTCTTTTATAATCTTGTATTTATGTACGCCAAAGCAGGAGCCATCCGCAGTTTTCATGTTATTGTAAACTATTGGCCCTGCTGTGCCTAATGTTTATTACTATTATCACTATTTTTATTCAATGAGTGTGAATAAAGTTAAAAGTTCAAAGTATCTGCAAAAGTGGGAATATATAGAATTTCTGACTTCCTTATTCATTAAAACCTCTATAACATATACATTGTTATTATTCTTACATATAGGAAATCATATAAATTTGCAGATATGACATAATTGACAGTTGTCTGATGATAAGCCATTCAGTGGCATAAATACACCGCCTAAAAGCCAGTTCAAGAACTTCAGTGAAAGGCTGCAGTTTCGTCAGTATCAGCTGTTTCACATCAGACTACTGATAGGTGTCAACATGTGAAGCGAATATAATATGTCTGCCGTGCCGTCAGCCGAAATTATCTTGATTTATCCTGAATCAATTGGCAAGGCAATGCATTATGGGGGATGGGAAGTCCTAAAACATCAAACAAAAGGAGAAGTCAGTATTGGCAGAAACTAACAAGTTAGACAGCATTGATTTCTGAAGCTTTACAGAGACCCAGATGACCTGCCATGATGTAATGGGTGCAGTGGAGTCTTTCTTCTTGAAACGTATCATGCAAATCAATCGAAGAAACTTCTGTTCCAGTACAGTTAGACACAAAAAATGTTGCGTTGCTTGAGTAATGAAGCTTTAAAATTCTTCATTGACCTGCAAGTCCTGGTCTTCTTTCTTAACACAGCTTGAGAAACATCTGAGATTAGTAAAATTTGTAAATGATAGTTCAACGATTTGGTCAATTACGCATGTTTGTTCCTAAAAATTTTGATTAATTAATTATATATACAGAGATGAAGTTGAGGGTATATTTTTCTGATATTAAAGGTTAAAACTGATAAAAACTCAGCTTGAAGAGATATTATATGTAATACCAGTAACCAGATGAGTGAGTGGGTCATGTTTTATTTAACAACCCTGCAACCCTGTTTGGGTATGACTGTCACTACTAGCCAGATAGTGCTGTCATTATTTTAGTTTTCTGTGATTGCCCATATGGATATTGGCATTATATTTTGCATTGCAAGTTAATGTTTTACAATCTGAGAGAATTTACACACCACAGTATGTGTGGTATAGTTGACATTAGATCAAACTGAACGTTGCATGAGACACTAGCCACAGAAAGCAGAAGCCAATGTGACATAGAATGTTAATGGTTCGGAAGTAAGAGTGTCCCTTAATGGCGAAATTTCACACTTGGCTACATGAGATGGTGACAGCCTGGCCAAGACAGCTTATCCATAGTTGTCGTTGCTATATGCCAAGCTGAGGGAAAATCAAAAAAGACCGTTTAATATGAAGAAGCACACAGCAGGGCCATGACAAGAACCATGCAACTTTAAATTGTCTTGTAAAGTGTCTTGTAAATTGTCTTGTAAATTGTTATGGTCTAAGATTTCCCATGTATCTGTGTGGACTATACTCACTATAGTGATGTCATTTCCCTGTAATTGCCATGTTATTCTTGATAACTGAAATCCGGCATGTGTCTTATAATTAATATATATGATATATAAAATGAAAAATGTAATCACTCATCATTCCCGGCTGAAAATTTTAAATCGCAACACATGCTTTAAATTTTCCAGAAGCTGCACATAACATGTTTAATTCATATTGAAACAAAAGACGAAATTGATACACACTAAAGATCTTTGGAATGCAAAAAGTAATTAATGGACACGTTATGCAAAAAGAGCTATTTTATTACATTTATAAGATTTTATAGACCTGGTAAAACTGAAATGCACAAATACACCTTTTTTCCGATTTAATGACCCAAAGCAACAGCATTTTTGCAACCAAACCTTATTTACACTCTAAAAGCAAAGAAAAAAGATAGACCACTGGCCAATGGCCATATTTCTAATTCTTCACCTTCTTAGTTCTCCCTCATGCTTTGCAGTGTGAAGACAATAATGTGATATAATTTTTGGTGTTGAATGAACTTATTTTGCAACTCCCTACTCAATTCATGAAATTATTTTGGGGTAAGATGAGTGTAAATGTAAAAGCTGCAAAGTTGTAATGGATGGAGTGCGGTCCATGAAACTACTTTCAGTTTCTGAGCACATGCATGTCTTCTTTACATTAAGACCACCTGAAGCAGAGATAAACAGGAAGCAATCAAAAGTTTCAAAATGTTAGAGAAGCAGTTTTGTGGCATCACCTGTCTGGAAGGGTAAACTAACTTAAAAAGGTTGCGGCTGGACTTAATTCTAAAATTAGCCACAAATGCCCAACCTGCACTGCATAGTGCATACCCAGCACAAAATCTCTTTCCAACTGAAAGGCTATGTTGCCATAGCAACTCCCATCACCAGATTCAGACCATCTTCTCCTGATTGTCACTTCCTCATCTAACCAAATGTGAAATCTCTCCGACTAACAGCTTTTGGATGTTCATACCCTGCTACACACAATGGCGTAAATAAACAGTCATAACCAAGAAATTGTATGGTTTATTTTTTGCAATAAATACAATTTAAAGATATTTGTCATAAAGAAAAATTACAATTTTAAGATAGCCTGTATTTATGAGTAACGGCAATTCTACTTGTACTCATCCTGTGTTCATCCTGTAGTAGCTCAATGGCTTCATATTGATCTTCCATTTCAGTGATCTTCCGGTTTATCTGCGACAACTTCACAAATTGACCACTTAATGTTTGCTTGACCTTCCATCAGTGGCATGCAAGAGACTAAGCACTTATCTTTACACTATATCAGTACATTCACTAGTACACTGTAGAAGCTTTGCCTCGTAAATCATGCAGCATTCAAGAAGCAATTGATTCACATACATCATATAAGTGTTTTGATTGCGAAGCCAACCAGATCTATGTCCTTAACCTTACAATCACCTTACCAACTCCCTGATGTTGTCTCATTGAGAAATTCAATGGCTGATGTTAATGCCGGTTGAACAGGTGGCATATGGTATTTTCTGACTCGATATTATAGTGTCTCACTTCATCTAATTGTTCAAGAAACATGCAGAGCCAAACGGATTTTGATGAAATTGCATTGTGTACTCAGCAAGTTTGAAGAAAGAATCAATCCATTGAAATTGTTGTAACTTAGACAACTTAATTCCTGTTGAGTCTTGATACAAATTGGTCTCTGCTATGAAACTTTGCTATGAACATTATTTGCAATGCCGTTTGGCACTCGCCACAGACAAAAGCCTCAGAGGCACCATTATTATCACAAAGCACACATGATCTATTACAAACAGTAAGTTCTTGTCCTTGGACAGTAGGAAACAGTTTCTCAAATGATTGTTAGTTGCAAACACAAATTCTCGACAGACATGAAGTGGCCATTAGGGATCGCAGTAACTTCTTTTTGGCATTCACCGTGAAATGAGTGATCCCAAGGCCCCTGCCATTAAATTCCTTGTTGATCACGTGCAGATGTACTTAAAGATATGTGAAAAACAGATTTAGAAAATTAAGGATACATACTAGTTCAATGCCAGAAAAAGAAATTGGCTATAATCTGCCTTCAGCTAATATTACACTGGCATTATTGTAACTTATTACATAATCGAAAACAATGCATATGCTGCAGTGACAAATGATATTTCAGAATCTTAATGTACGATCAGTTTCTTTAGCGTAGGCCTCATTTTTCTATTTCCCTTGGTTTAAATTCTCAAATGTAATTGAGCAGTTTTAAAATGTACTTTAAATGATCTTAAATATATTTTAAATGTAACTTGAAAGCATTTTAACCTTGCCTGCGATATTCCCACTTCATTTCACTGCATAGTTTGCAACTTTTCTCTGAACCATCAACGCCTATTTGTACTTGACTACTATGCACACAAGAACTTTCTGGCTTCCTAACTCTACCACCCAACCTGCATGCAAAAGTAATTTGCTGGAATTGGAAGTCTTCTGACTGGAAACTAGTCTGTTGCCATGGAAACTCGCTAATCACCATCCTGCCTGTATGTTTGTCAAAGGAGTGGCCCTGTCCAGTTCTATTGACTGCATCTCACATCGGCATCGCTCCTCAATTTCATTCCTGGGAAGACTTTATATATCTTCTGACCAATCCTTCTTCAAACTTAAACTGACTGTAAAACTCATGTTTTTGACAACAGTATGAGTGACCAAACAAATGTGTTGGCAGAAAATTGTCTTCTTTATTCTTTAGGCATGCAGCAATACAACTTTCATATTAGACAATGGCTTGTAAGTGTTTATCTTTTCTGTCACATACTTTTTAGTCTATTTACTTCTTTTAATATCTTATTTTTATATTGTGTTAATTGGATTAAATTCTCAAAGGAGTGTCATTATTCTTAAAGCATATTTTTTTTATTATTAATCAGTTTATTACTAGAACTGTAATAAATAGCTTTAAGTATTACTCAGAATTAATATGGTAAGCAAAGATGTATGTACACTAAACCACTCTTTTATAATCTTGTATTTATGTACGCCAAAGCAGGAGCCATCCGCAGTTTTCATGTTATTGTAAACTATTGGCCCTGCTGTGCCTAATGTTTATTACTATTATCACTATTTTTATTCAATGAGTGCGAATAAAGTTCAAAGTATCTGCAAAAGTGGGAATATATAGAATTTCTGACTTCCTTATTCATTAAAACCTCTATAACATATACATTGTTATTATTCTTACATATAGGAAATCATATAGTTTTGCAGATATGACATAATTATGGCCGTACCACCGGGGTGGTACCGGCCATTTTGCAGATAGAGAAAACGTCGTCCGATGTCGTCCGATGTCGTCCGCGATCCCATTCCGCGATCGTCTGACGTCGAGATCTGAATTACCAGGGGCCCCTGGGGCCCCTAACTTCGCATATTACCTTAATCACTCGTGCTCTCGTGCTGTGCGCAAGAAATTTCGATGTACATCCACTTTTCGTTGCGTAGTGCAGCAATTTCAAAATCGACTTCTCTTTCGCACATTTTTTCGAGTGCCTCGCCGCCATCTTGCTGTCTTGGTTACCGAATGCGACAGAGGGCGCGCCGAATTTACGTCGTACGGGTGGCGCCCCTGCCGTAAAATCAGCAAAAACGTCGTGAAAAACATAACGAGATGGGTATTCAAACAGTGTTGTCAGTCTGTATAATCCAGAGATGCTTGTAAACCGCTTTATTTAACCCAAAATGTTGTCTTTTACTTGCTATCCACGAGAGGCAAAAAAATCTCAACACCAGGTCATTCCTAATCTGCAGAATGTTGCGGTAGAAAATATATTTTGATTCACACATTCCTTTTAATACAGTGTTTTTGTCATCATTCTCAATAACCAGTGTATGTGCAATTAATTCAAATTCAGTTTTAGAGTTTTACTGGATACTTTAGTATTTTACAGGCTTGAAACGAACAAAAATTCATAAAAGATAAAAATTTTCAACCACAGCTGGTCTGCAGGCAATATACACTGCTGCCCAACAGATGGCGCCGCGCTATTTCATGCTGCAGCGCCCCTAGTGATAGATCTAGTTTACAGGTATTTGCTTGCTTAGATCAGCAGAGCAGATATTCCAGACCTAATGCTGGCTGTGACTGATAGAGCTATAGCCAAAGTGCAATCAATTTTTTTTTGCAAAAGTTTGATGAAATAGTTAATGGCACAGTTTGTTAATTGCTCTTAACACCATCATCATGCCATCAAATGTGCCATCCTTAATAAGCCTGCAGTTAGTAATTATGCAGACTTTAAAGCTGACAGCTATTAGGTTTTAAAAATCATAGAATATTCTTTGTGATTAGTTAATTGATCATAATCGTTTCTAGATAAGAGAAATTGATTGACTGTCTTGAACTTGCTGTGAATTGCACTGAAAAATTTTTCATACAGAGAAAATAACAGAAATTAGCAAGATTAAATTGTAAATTGTGTGTGAAAACTATACTAAGCTAAATTACTAAATTTCCAAGATGGATTTGCCCCTCAGTCATAAATAAACTCTTTTTGGCCAGGGGTATTTCTTAATATCTTGCTTGCTTTTGGAATGAATATTTGAGGACTTCGCACTTGAAATAAATAACTACTGCCCTCGTCTCCATGAAAATAAATAATTTCTC
Source organism: Platynereis dumerilii (assembly GCA_026936325.1). Taxonomy (NCBI): domain Eukaryota; kingdom Metazoa; phylum Annelida; class Polychaeta; order Phyllodocida; family Nereididae; genus Platynereis; species Platynereis dumerilii. Next base: position 44,530 of record JAPTHN010000254.1, on the reverse strand, counting down.
CCTGAGGAAAATCCCAAGTCCCCCTGGAAATTAAATGGTTGCCGTTTACTGTTCATAAAGAAAATGCTTTGGTTTTTCTTCTGGGGTCATCACTTCATCTGGTGTTCAAACTGCAGTTAATTTGTGTTAGGTTATCTGAAGCACGTAAAGTCATCACCACTGGTGAGATAGCTACTGTACAAGGCAATGTTAGGTTAATGTCTCGAAGTTATCTTTTTTGCACTTTGAAGTCGCACTACTGGCGGCGGTGAAATGTCCGAGTTGTCAAAGTCCAACAATCGCTGAAAATATCGCTCCCTCTAGGTCTGACTAAGGCTCCTGTACGGCCATAGCAAACTGGTTTGCCTTCTAGTTGACAGTTGTCAGATGATTAGCCATTTATTGGTAAAATAAATACACCGCCTAAAAGCCAGTTCAAGAACTTCAGTGAAAGGCGGCAGTTGTGACAGTATCAGCTGTTTCACATCAGACTACTGTTAGGTGTCACCATGTGAAGCGAATATAATATGTCTGCCGTGCCGTCAGCCGAAATTATCTTGATTTATCCTGAATCAATTGGCAAGGCAATGTATTATGTGGGATGGGAAGTCCTAAAACATCGAACATTTACACACCACAGTATGTGTGGTATAGTTGACATTAGATCAAACTGAACGTTGCATGAGACACTAGCCACAGAAAGCAGAAGCCAATGTGACATAGAATGTTAATGGTTCGGAAGTAAGAGTGTCCCTTAATGGCGAAATTTCACACTTGGCTACATGAGATGGTGACAGCCTGGCCAAGACAGCTTATCCATAGTTGTCATTGCTATATGCCAAGCTGAGGGAAAATCAAAAAGACTGTTTAATATGAAGAAGCACACAGCTGGGCCATGACAAGAACCATGCAACTTTAAATTGTCTTGTAAAGTGTCTTGTAAATTGTCTTGTAAATTGTTATGGTCTAAGAATTCCAGTGTATCTGTGTGGACTATACATAATGTGATGTCCCTTCCCTGTAATTGCCATGTTATTCTTGATAACTGAAATGTGTCTTATAATTAATATATATGATATAGTTATTATCAGTGTAAGTTGCTGAATGAGTCAGCAGTGAGGTCAAATATCTCCTAGTTACAAACTGACTACTTATATGAAGTATTTCAATGCAAAAGAGACCTGTTGTGACATCTTCAAAATGAAAAATGTAATCACTCATCATTCCCGGCTGAAAATTTTAAAAGCAACATGCGCTTTAAATTTTCCAGAAGCTGCACATTACATGTTTAATTCATATTGAAACAAAAGATGAAATTGAGACACACAAAAGATCTTTGGAATGCAAAAAGTAATTAATGGACACGTTATGCAAAACGAGCTATTTTATTACATTTATAAGATTTTATAGACCTGGTAAAACTGAAATGCACAAATACACCTTTTTTCCGATTTAATGACCCAAAGCAACAGCATTTTTGCAACCAAACCTTATTTACACTCTAAAAGAAAAGAAAAAATGGCAATATTTATAATTTTTAACCTTCTCGGTTCTCCCTCATGCTTTGCAGAGTGAAGACAATAATGTGGTATAATAATTTTGGCTATTGCAATGAACTTATTTTGCGACTATCCAACTCAATTCATGAAAACATTTTGGGAATAAGATAAGTGTTGATATAAAAGCTGCAAAGTTGTAATGGATGGAGTCTGGTCCATGAAACTACTTTCAGTTTCTGAGCACATGCATGTCTTCTTTACATTAAGACCACCTGAAGCAGAGATAAACAGGAAGCAATCAAAAGTTTCAAAATGTTAGAGAAGCAGTTTTGTGGCATCACCTGTCTGGAAGGGTAAACTAACTTAAAAAGGTTGCGGCTGGACTTAATTCTAAAATTAGCCACAAATGCCCAACCTGCACTGCATAGTGCATACCCAGCACAAAATCTCTTTCCAACTGAAAGGCTATGTTGCCATAGCAACTCCCATCACCAGATTCAGACCATCTTCTCCTGATTGTCACTTCCTCATCTAACCAAATGTGAAATCTCTCCGACTAACAGCTTTTGGATGTTCATACCCTGCTACACACAATGGCGTAAATAAACAGTCATAACCAAGAAATTGTATGGTTTATTTTTTGCAATAAATACAATTTAAAGATATTTGTCATAAAGAAAAATTACAATTTTAAGATTGCCTGCATTAATGAGTAACAGCAATACTATCTGTACTCATCCTGTGTTCATCCTGTAGTAGCTCAATGGCTTCATATTGATCTTCCATTTCAGTGATCTTCCGGTTTATCTCAGGCAACTACACAAATGCACTACTTAATCTTTGATTGACCTTTCATCAGTGGCATGCAAGAGACTAAGCACTTGTCTTTACACTATATCGAATCCATTCGCTAGTACACTGCAGAAGCTTTGCCTCGTAAATCACACTGTAAAATTTTAAAACTGTGTTGAAGCAATAATTTGAGCTGTCTGAGAATGTAATAATTTTCAAGCTATGATAGCTCAATCCTGTTAGTTATCAAGGTGTGATAGCTCAATGCTGTAAGTTGTTCAAACGAATCATAACATTAAGCTGTGAAAACATGAAAGCTTCAGTTGTTGCAGATAGCTTGACATCTCAGCCATGCCACATATAGCGCCATCTATAACAACCACTTCTCATAACACAGTATTTAGTTTTAAATAATTATTTACTCCGAAGAAAAAAGAACATTTATATTACACTATCCCAGAGAAAACTGAGTAGAACACCACTGTAGCTGGTCACTTTTTATATTTTTATCTCTCTTTTAAAAATTAATTTGTGGGAGTAATTGGATGCATGCTTTCACACACGCCGACCAACATTTCCAAGTCAGAGTGAGTTCAAATACAGGCTTCTAGCACTGTATACCAACTCAGATGAGCCACAGGCCATTGGGATTTATTCTCAAGAAATTGATTTTTAAATCTCCTTGTGATGCAATGGTCTATGTTGAAGGCATCTTGGGCCTGTCCATGATGTGCTAAAATGAAGCACACTGGATCAGGTGGATCCCTTAAGAGACCTAAGAATATTTTGGGATTACAGCCCACATTCATAAATAACTTTATAAGACAGGCAGAGTCCGCGAAAAGTGCTTTTATTGTACAGGACATTCGGCAGGTAGATCCTGAATTTCACCTGCCCAAATAAGATTTTGTCTGCCCGAAATTCCAATTTCATAAGGTCAACTGGTACGGAGTGAGTGCGTCTTCAGAGATATCTCATTCAGGCTGATGACATTCTGTTGGATAGAACATGAAAGCTTTCTGTATGCTATATTTATGTTGAGTGAAATAATTTAACTTTACTTGAATCAAGTTGATCAATATTCAAAGCTCTTGTCTTGAACAGATTGTTGATGAGCTATAGGCCTAATTGTCCAGGTAAAGTATATTATATTACGATGATTAGGTTCATTACAATTTATCTACTGTATTTTTGGTGTGTATTTAATTCACTTAGCACAAGACCCATGAGGACCCTCTCTGTTACACCTTGCTGGTCTCATATCCAGTAGAAACTTTGGCCAAGCTATACAGGTACAGGTATCCATTGCTAATTGCAATAAGCTAAGGTATTGACAGTTTGACACTCATAATCTTTAATTGCAATCCAACTGACACCAATTTGTGTCATTGATGTTTGTCAATTGCACTGGAGATTTCAAAGGCCTGCATTGATTGCATTGACTGCTGGCCATTGCTGTGTTAACTCATTGACTCTCCAATAAAGCTGTCGGACATTTGGGCAGGTAACCACTTTATTTTTACCGGCCACACGCTATTTTTGCCGGTTTTGACCGGCAAACCGGCACTTTTCGCGGACTCTGAAGACAGGTAATATAAATCAAAAGCGACTAAAAATAAGTCAACACAGCTCAAAATTTTGAGTTGCATCTTAGATCAGCAAGTCAACAAACCTCAATGTTTTGAGCTGTAAGTCAACACAGCTCATTGTTTTGAGTTTTCTCAGCTTGAATACCATAGTCAACATAGCTTAGTATTTTGAGCTATCTCAGCTCGGTATTTTGAGTTATCTCAGCTTAAAACATTAATCTATGTTAGCTCAATCAACTTGTGCAACCATCTCACTCAACCAATTGAGCTGAAACAGTGCCTCCAATTTTACAGTGCAGCATTCAAGAAGCATTTGATTCACATACATCAGATAAATGTTTCGATTGCGAAGCTGACCAAATCGATGTCCTTAACCTTGCAATCACCTTACAATCACCTTACCAACTCCCTGATGTTGTCTCATTGAGAAATTCAATGGCTGATGTTAATGCCGGTTGAACAGGTGGCATATTTTCTGACTCGATATTATAGTGTCTCACTTCATCTAATTGTTCAAGAAACAAGCAGAGCCAAACGGATTTTGATGAAATTACATTGTATACTCAGCAAGTTTGAAGAAAGAATCAATCCATTGAAATTGTTGTAACTTAGACAACTTAATTCCTGTTGAGTCTTGATACAAATTGGTCTCTGCTATGAATCTTTGCTATGAACATTATTTTCAATGCCGTTTGGCACTAGCCACAGACAAAAGCCTCAGAGGCACCATTATTATCACAAAGCACACATGATCTATTACAAACAGTAAGTTCTTGTCCTTGGACAGTAGGAAACAGTTTCTCAAATGATTGTTAGTTGCAAACACAAATTCTCGACAGACATGAAGTGGCCATTAGGGATCGCAGCAACTACTTTCAAGCATTTACTGGAAATGAGTAATCCCAAGGCCCCAAGTCATTACAAAAACTGAGACCAATACATATATTGTAGTGACAAATTATATTTCAGAGTTTTGACCTACGATCTGTTTCTTCAGCGTAATTCTTCCGTTACCTGGGTTTACATTCCCAAATATAATTTTTCAGTTTTAAAATGTAGTTGTGATGCAATTTAAATGCAGTTTGAAAGAATTTGTGACCTTGCCTTTTGATATACACACTTCATTTCACTGACCAGTTTGCAACTTATCTCTGAACCATCAACGCCTATTTGTACTTGACTACTATGCACACAAGAACTTTCTGGCTTCCTAACTCTACCACCCAACCTGCATGCAAAAGTAATTTGCTGGAATTGGAAGTCTTTCGACTGGAAACTAGTCTGTTGGCATGGAAACTTGCTAATCACTAAGGTAGTGTCCTGCCTATATGTCTGTCATAGTAGTGGCCCTGTCCAGTTTGTAAGTGTTTATCTTTTTTGTCATATCCTTTTTATGTTATTTCAAGTCAAGTCAACTTTATTGAATCCTAAAAAAGGATAATTGAATTCTCACATCACTCTGCTTGAACAAAAATTGAAAAAAATACATGTACAAATTTAACCATATCAATGAATTCAGCGTCTAATTGTTTGGTTGTACAGCTTCATCGCTTGAACAGTGAAGCTGGATTTGTGCCTGTTCGTGCAAGCATACGGCAACAGTAGTCTACCACTACGATGACTAATTGCACTGGCGAACGTTTCATGTAATGGGTGTGTGCAGTCTCTCCAAATTTTGTTGAACTTTTTTCCGACTGAAGTCTCATAACAGTGTCAAATGATGATAAGTCGATCCCTATAACTCTAGCTGCCTGTTTAATGAATGATGTAATGTTCTTCCTGTCCACCTTCATACTGTTTCCACCCCACGCGGTCAGACAATACATCCACACACCTGATATTACTGAGTCATAAAACATTTCAAAATGGTGTTGCTGACATCAAATTTGCTCATTTTTCGAAGACAGTACATTCTAGGTCTCAACTTTTTACAAAGATACTCAATGTGATGTTGCCATGAATTTACTTCTTTTAATATCTTATTTTTATATTGTGTTAATTGGATTAAATTCTCAAAGGAGTGTCATTATTCTTAAAGCATATTTTTTTTATTATTAATCAGTTTATTACTAGAACTGTAATAAATAGCTTTAAGTATTACTCAGAATTAATATGGTAAGCAAAGATGTATGTACACTAAACCACTCTTTTATAATCTTGTATTTATGTACGCCAAAGCAGGAGCCACCCGCAGTTCTCATGTTATTGTAAAGTATTGGCCCTGCTGTGCCTAATGTTTATTACCATTATCACTGTTTTTATTCAATGAGTGTGTAAAGTTAAAAGTTCAAAGTATCTGCAAAAGTGGGAATATATAGAATGTCTGACTTCCTTATTCATCAAAACTTCTGTAACACATATACATTGTTATTATTCTTACATATAGGAAATCATATAGCTTTGCAGATATGACATAACTGACAGTTGTCTGATGATTAGTCATTCAGTTTTATAATAAATACACTGCCTAAAAGCCAGTTCAAGAACTTCAAGGAAAGGCTGCAGTTTTGTCAGTATCAGCTGTTTCACAACAGACTACTGATTGGTGTCAACATGTGAAGCGAATATAATATGTCTGCCGTGTCGTCAGCCAAAATTATCTTGATTTATCCTGAATCAATTGGCAAGGCAATGCATTATGTGGGATGGGAAGCCCTAAAACATCAAACAAAAGGAATTTGTGAAGGAGAAGTCAGTATTGGCAGAAACTGACAAGTTAGACAGCATTGATTTCTGAAGCTTTACAGAGACCCAGATGACCTGCCATGGTGTAATGGGTGCAGTGGAGTCTTCCTTCTTAAAACGTATCATGCAACTCAATCGAAGAAACTTCTGTTCCAGTACAGTTAGACACAAAAAATGTTGCGTTGCTTGAGTAATGAAGCTTTAAAATTCTTCATTGGCCTCTATGTCCTGCTCTTCTTTCTTAACACAGCTTGAGAAAAATCTTTTAATATGAAGAAGCACACAGCTGGGCCATGACAAGAACCATGCAACTTTAAATTGTCTTGTAAAGTGTCTTGTAAATTGTCTTGTAAATTGTCTTGTAAATTGTTATGGTCTAAGATTTCCAGTGTATCTGTGTGGACTATAGTGATGTCCTTTCCGTGTAAGTGCCATGTTATTCTTGATAACTGAAATCCGACATGTGTCTTATAATTAATATATATGATATATGATATAGTTATTATCAATGTAAGTCGCTGAATGGGTAACAGTATCTTCTAGTGACAAACCAACTACTTACATGAAATATTTTGAAGGAATAAGATAGGAGATGTTGTGACATCTTCAAAATGAAAAATGTAATCACTCATCATTCCCGGCTGAAAATTTTAAAAGCAACACATGCTTTAAATTTTCCAGAAGCTGCACATAACATGTTTAATTCATATTGAAACAAAAGACGAAATTGATACACACTAAAGATCTTTGGAATGCAAAAAGTAATTAATGGACACGTTATGCAAAAAGAGCTATTTCATTACATTTAAAAGATTTTATAGACCTGGTAAACCTGAAATGCACAAATACACTTTATTCCAATTTAATGACCCAAAGCAACAGCATCTTTGCAACCAAACCTTATTTACACTCTAAAAGAAAAGAAAAAAGTTAGACCACTGGCCAATCGCCATATTTCTCATTTTTAACCTTCTTTGTTCTCCTTCATGCTTTGCAGTGTGGGGACGATATGTGATACGATTATGGCTGTAGCAATGAACTTATTTTGCAACTCCCAAACCCAATTCACGAAAATATTTTGGGAGTAAGATGAGTGTTAATGCAAAAGCTGCAATTCCAGTTTCTGAGCACATGCATGTCTTCTTCACATTACGACCACCAGAAGCAGAGATAAACAGGAAGCAATCAAAAGTTTATTTTCAAAGAAACTTTACTAAAAAGGGTGAAGGAAGTAGTTTTGTGGTATCACTGGTCAGAAAGTGTAAACTCACTGGAAATTTCTCCTGGATGGTAAATTTTTCAGTTAGCCACCACTGTCCATTTTCACTGCATACCAAGAACAAAATCTCTTAGCAACTGCATGACTCTCTTGCCATAGCAACTCCTATCATGCACCAGATTCAGACCATCTCCTCGAGACGGGCACTTCGTCATCCAACCAACTGTGAAATCTCTCCATTAACTGACACTTTTGCTTCTAGACCTTCAACATCTTACTGGTCCTGGATTTTGCTGCATGCATTATAAAGTTCTACAATTGACAGTTCTCTAATATATCTGCAGGGTTTTCATGTGGCCACACACATGCACACAGCCTGTATTAACTTAGGATTTTTCTCTAACAGTTTTTGACCTCACAATGATAATTTTTAAAAACTGTGAACAAGGGGTCTCCAACAGACAGCTTTTGGATGTTCACACCCTGCTACAAACAATGTGGTAAATTAACAATCACTCATAACCAAGAATTTGTTTGCAACAATTACAATATAAAGATATTGTTAAAATATCAATAGATACTGTCCAATAGCTATTTATTACACATTTGGTGTAAATCCAAAGTAAATGTGCAATTTTTTTCAGATACAATGTACAAAGTAGATTTTATAAAGGACCATCTATCCATATTTGTTTAACATATTGTCAAAAAGGTGTTATTCAACTTCTGGAATAAAGTATTGTGTTCAACTGAGGTGAGCTTCACATACTGCATGCATTCATTTATGTAAAGAACAATTACATGTCACCAGACAACTTGAACAACAATTTTAAGTTAGTCCTGTATTCATCTTGTATTCATCCTGTATTCATCTTGTATTCATCCTGTAGTGACTAAATGGCTTCATATTGATCTTCCATTCCAGTGATCTTCTGGTTAAATCCGAGACAACTTCACAAATTGACCACTTAATCTTTGCTTGGCCTCCCATCAGTGGCACACACGTGACTAAAAATTTGTCTTTACAAATGTATCAAACTCTTCCAGTAGTACATCGTAGTGTCATCGCTGTGTGAACCAGCATTCCAGAAGCAGTTGATTCACATACATCAGTTTTGTTTGTTTTATTTTTTTTTTACGCCTCTGCAGCACCTTAGTTGTCTATGATGAGGCAGACGATCGCCGTATGATGATGAGATGAGAAAACTGAGAGTCTGGCATATACCCGATTAATTCAGGGATGCCCAGGGTCTTTCAGTTGCCCCAGAATAGAATACAGGGTACAACCCGCCTCTATTTAAAGTCCCATGGGCTCGGACTAAAGTGAGTTCTCGGGGTGAGATTTAAACCCACCCCCTCAAAGCCAGTTGACAAGCGCACTTACCAATTAGGCCACGGGGGAACAGGTTCACATACATCAGATTAATGTTTTGATTGTGAAGCCGACTAGATCAATGTCTTCTGCGTTACAATCCCATCCTCAGCCCCTTAATGTTGTCTCATAGAAAACCAAAATGTTTGGTGTTGTTACAGACTTACAGTTCGAATAGTTTACTCATTTGATAAGTAGCATCTTTATCTGATTGGTTCATTTAACAAACATAGCGAATGGAGCAAGGTTCAACAAGTTCAGTGTAGCAAGTTTGAAGAAAGAATTGCTCGGATTTGCTCCATAGCTGCAAACTTTAAATGGCCGGAGTGTGGTTTCCAAGCACATGTGTGTCTTCTTCACCTTATGACCATCTTGGGTTGAAGTAAACAGGAAGCAATCAAAACTTTAACATTTTCAAAGGTTGCTATAAAGAGCGACGTGTCGGGAAATGTAAATTTTCTGCGACTGGACTGTAAATTTTACAGTTAGCGATCAATGCCTGAAGTACGTTGTATGCCCATCACAAAATCTCTTAGCAGCTGAAAGACTGTGTTGCCATAGCAACTCCCATCACCACATTCAAACCATCTTCGCCAGACTGTCATTTCCTGTCATTTCCTCGTCCAACCAGCTGTGAAATCTCTCCATCAACTAACACTTTTGCTTCTAGGCCATTAACATCTTGCTAACCCTTGATATTGCTTTTAGTGGCACCATGTACTGCTACTGACAGTTCTGGCATATGATACTGATATGAGTGCATGGTGTGCCCAAATCTCTTGTATGAGACTTGGATTAAACAAAATGAAAGACATTATTCAGAATCTGATGACATGTGCGGTGTTAAACAAGGAAGCCTGAATGCCTGATGTAGCAATTGTCATTGTGACACTGTAGGTACATTTTGAAATGTCTGATTTTTATTACTGAATACTTCCATTTAATTAAATTTAATGTGATCAAGACTGTCTAAGCATCAGAAGACAAGGACACCTAGATAATTCTAGGAGAGAAAAAACAGAGTGAAAAGGTTGTTTTAATACACTCGTCAGTCCTCAGGTACAAATCTATTGAGTCAGGTTTTGGTCACGAATATTGAGAAAATCATCTTTTTTTGTGTCATTGGATCTTTTCAGACAAAACATTGTATGAGGATAATCAGAGGCCACCAGGGTCCTGAAGCTTTTAGCAATCGATGTTGTTGCATTGGATACTAACTGTTCCTGCTTGGGTCGAGTGTCTTTATTGGATTTTTTTAGCAACTTCCCAGGATTCATTTGACAATCTGACATCTTTCTGAAGTGATACGGTGCAACCAAGCACTAACACTTCTCGATTATTTTGGCAGACAAAAGGGCAGTCATATTATATTCGCTTCACTTGGTGACACCCAATCAGTACTTACTATTGGCTTGTGATTTACTTTGCCACCAGGAGAGCTGCATTCACTCAGCTCCCCCTACATTTACACCATTTCCAAGTCATACGATGAAAGCCATACTGTCCGAAACTCTCTTACTGGAAATTTTAAATGCCATTTATAAACCAAAGGAATAGGCAAGGTGGTACTGTTAATGGAAAATGGTACCTATAATTACTGTCTAAAAACCAAAATATTTCTTTTTGTCAATATGATTTTGCTAAAATTACCAACCAACATGGTAAAAGTTACTAACACAGCATGCAAAGCATTACATGCAAAGATTGAAGATTGAGACAAGCTGCTGCTTGGCGGGTCCAATAAAAATTTTTCTTCGAGGTCTCCAGAGCATTTTCATGTTTTCCTTAGCCCCAAGCCATTTAAACAAAGGCTGCAATAACAGGAAGTATGCAATTAGAGGAATCTGATAATATAAGATATATAATCCCTCTTGTTCAAATCTAATGAATAGAAGAAACAGAAGGACACTTTCGGGAAGTTTCAAGGAGTTGCTCTATTTTAAAATTTAGATGGTATATATAACCAAAACGCCATCTGTGCCAGCTGCCTGGGTTCAAATCCCGATCACTGCTGTGTTCCAAACTGACAATTCAGGGCTAAGTGATTGCTTAATTGGGTGCTGTTGCCAGCAGTACTAGCCTAGTCTGGATGTCAGGGAGGTAACTGACACGTGCCGTGGGCTCAACTGGAAATAAGTCGTTCCATCCACTCCAGTTGGGGACTTTCGTTGGCTACACATGTTAAATAATAACACCTTTACCTTTACCATCTGAAGATTGAACAAGCATGTACATTGTACATTGTACAATATACCTTCCATAGCCAATTTGATACATTGAATACTGCCTTATTTTCTAATACTCTGCAATTATTCTATGCACAGAGAAGCCAGATTTATTTTTGTGATGTTTTGTTAACAATTTTTTCCCTGCAAACAATATGCTGCGCAGACGCCATTTCAGGTAATAAAGTAGGGCTGAAAACTTGCTAAGAGATGGCGCCCACCTGAGGTCCATTAAATTCATAAAAGTTTTAGCACCTGTAAGTCTTCACTCATCTGAAACCTAACGCATGCTGTTATTAACCGGAAACTAATCAAGGTAAAGTTTCTTGAAATTAATGTAATTTTTTTTTCAATGAAAAAGTTTTTGTGGCTCCTGTTTGGATGATGCTGATGGTACTTAACATAGGTCTGAACCTTGGCATGACCAGCTTTTGACCTATACATTAATGTGATGTTAAGACAATATGCTGCTCCTTTGATTTATTGGAGTGAAAATAGGCCCATACACTCTCAACAAAAAGGTTTTATATGGAACCTTTAAGGGTTCTATAAGCTGGCATAGATAAGGAACCCTAAAAGGTTCATTATTCAACTTTTAAAAAAGGTCTAACAGCAAACAAAAACAACATTTAGATAATCAAACACACTGAATTCCCAAAATGGAACCTCTCTCTCTGTTGGGAGCATAGATAGGGTCCTATCAAAGGGCCTTCCCACAAAGTATTGAACCTTTTCAATTCAAATGAACCCTCAAAAAAATTTAGAACTTTTTTTGGCTGTGGGTTCTTTATATAATTATACCATCAAGAATTATATGCTTAACCTGTGTAAAGCAGCAAAGCAATCACTCTGATTTCAATGCAAAAATATCTGAAAAATCACAAAATCCACAACGCTCATCAGTGGTCACATTACCATCAATGTCAGTGTCCGTAATATGTCTCTCAATGAAAAAAAAAATGCTTTAAAATAATAACAAAATATCGTTGAAAAGCTGGGGCATATGGTAACATCACTGGTGCTCTTGAATGTTGTAAGGAACAACTTGAATTTCCTTTGCTGTAATAACAATGGCAACACCAGAAGACCGCATTAAATGTAACACAACCCAGCTTGCACTGCATGTCCAACATTTTCCATTAAGGATGTTTCTGCATTTCAAAGATTGCCAATATTATCCAATTTCATCTGGCATTGTAACTTGAACCAGAAGAAGCAAATATTGCAGTTGCTTGAAAATTGAAATTTCAATTACCTGTATCAGACATGCTTCATATTTTCCATTATAGAATATTTGTTTACTCGATGCATCCCATTTCTTGGTACGTTTACATTAAATGATGATAATATGATTGATTACAAATAATTTTCTTTCACTAATGATAATAAGTTCCTTTTCAACAGTAACAACAATCACTTGGAAATTCGAGACTGGGTGCAATAGGGCCTCTATAACTTTAATTTTCATCCTTGAATGCTAATGTATGAGGAAAGACAATTGGAAACATTAGCCTAATGATACCATAAATGATTCCTCAGCTCTAGGCAAAGACTCAGGCCATACTAAGACTCAGAATGTATAAATTTGGCAAAAAAACTTTATAACAGAATAGTTTACAATAATGATGTTTTCCATGCATTTTTCAAATAATGCCATGGTCACAGGGCCGGATCCAGAGTCTAGGAGGCCCTGGGCACAATGAGACACTGAGGCCCCCATCTTGAAATGTTGAAATTGACCAAAAATTTGCGGAACATTAAAAATGCAGATTTCATGAAACAATGATAATTGTCGGCCCAAATTATCTAAAAAAGACAGAACCTTTTTCTTAAATCTGCACGGAAAGCTTGTGATGGTCATAGACATTTATTTAACACTATTCTATAGAGCTCTGATTGTGTTGATTGACCAAAAAATAAGAGGATACACTTCACTCTCACTCCCAATAGAAATTGGTCTGGTACAGGAACAAAAAGTTGAAAACTTTCATCAGAAGAGATAGGAATATATAATGTATGGTCTACATTAATAATGATCATGACTTCAACCCTCCCTTGGATAAAACTTTATTTGTCACAAACCTTCCACATGGGTCTCTGAGACCTCTCTGATGGAAAAGATAATTGCACTTTTAACTTTATTTTAAAATTATGTGTTTGAGGATTGATCCTCAATTGCTTTGGCAAGTGGATATCTTTAGTTGTGTTTGATTTAGTGAATTTAACTGTGTATGGCATACACAATCTATCATTTGTTTTGTTTTATAAGTCCTAAGGAATATTCAGAGCAAGTGTCAATGATTTGAAATACCAGCAGGTAAATATGGAAGAAATGAGCGTTGGAACTTGGAAGGAGGGCCGGATTATCCATAGGGCACAGTGGGCACTGTGCCCAGGGCCTCACATGGGAAGGGGGCCCTCACAAAAACTTGAAGAAGGAGATCACGGTTCAACAGCAAGTGCACTTCTTCCGCACTTTTACAAAATACATGCAAGGTCCAACTTCAGCGGTCAACAGCAGCCTCTGAGGGCATGGTCACGAGACACAACAAAGACCCAGATCACAGTTATTGCTGGCTAAAAATAAGTTTGATGAACATGCATTATCTGAATAAAATTTATGTTAATGATGACCCTGCAACCACATCATCACAGCCGGATAACCAATGGGCTGACTATGCATCACAGTTCAAACATTGATATGCGTATTGACGGAAGCATTACAGACCAAATGTCAACGTTGTGAGTATCCACAGTAGACAACTGTCTTAATCCCATAGAGTTGTTTGATCAATCTACAAACTTGCTAATTAACAGCTTTAAGTTTTGATGGAATTTGCTATAAACAAAAGGCTTTGACAATATGTTGTAAACACATATGTGATGCATATTTGTTCTGGCAGCACTTTGGCCATTCTCCCGTGGTCATCAGCTCATTTTCGAGCTGGCTCTGCCTAGTCTAGCAGAATTCAAATGCAATACAGGTCGAAATTTCCGCATCAGATTTGTTGCGGCAATTCTAGGCCTGTTTAAACCATAAAAATTGGCCTGTCAAGCTGTGAAAATATGCCCTACCTTTTGTATATGGTCCTTAGCATTGTATCCAACAAAATCCGTCTTTCATATCCATTTTAACCTTCGAAAATCCATGAATTTCAGATCGTGGATTCCAAGAACGTCCTCTTAAAATGGTGGCTTTGTTGATTAAAATGACCCAGCTTTAGGGCATTCTGGGATTTAATATAATCATTATATGCCATAATTGTTTTAAGCAGCAAAGCTGACAAGCAACAAAACAGGCAAACTTCAAACAACATATTTGGAACCAATACATGAAAGAACAGCCAACTGCAAATGCTGTAAAACTGAAACTTCTGCATACAGGCCTATATTATGATCATTATCTATCCATCCATTAATCTATCAATTTATCAATTATCAATTTATCAATAAATCAATTAACCTATTTATCTATTTATCTATATATCCATCTGTCTATCCGTCTACCTTTCTATCTGTCTATCCATCTATCTGTCTATGAATCTGTCTGGCTGTCTATGAATCAGTCTATCAGTCTATCAGTCTATCAGTCTATCAGTCTATCAGTCTATCAGTCTATCAGTCTATCTATCTATCTATCTCTCTATCTACCTGTCTATCTATCTATCTATCTATCTATCTATCTATCTATCTATCTATCTATCTATCTATCTATCTATCTATCTTTTCCTTTTATTATTATTATTTTTTTAAGAATTAAGCCATCTTCTCAATGGTCATTAATTATACCTGTTACAATAATTACACTGCTACACTTTAAGAAAATGCGATCTGAGATGAGTATTTGTGGTCCTAGTCAGTCACTTCAAAAGGCATGAATACTTGGATGAATGCCCGCCCATGAAATAAAAGTGCAAAATGATTGACAGTGGATTACATGGACTTGGATTAACCAAAGGTTGAAAGCTGTTTATCTTAATCAGCTAGATACTGTGAAAAGCCACCAAAAACAATTAACAACTTTGAGATTTTAAAATACTTAACAATAACAAACATTCAACCACCCAGAACGGGTCACTGACAGTTTGTAATCCTCTTAAAACATAGATTAGACAATCATTAAAGAAGTTGACATGCAATATTGATCAAGAAAATTCAATGTCTCCAAGAAATTTGGATGCAATTCTTTAAAATGGATTTACCAAGCATTGACAATGTATTGGGATGATAAGGGAATGTCTACACAACGTGCCTTGAAGGAACAGAAGTGGAGGTATTTAATTGATTTCATATTAACAGTGTTTGAAGTTGTTGTTTTGATAATTTCGAAGACATTTCTCCCCAGTATGCAATGGGAAACTCCTTGACTCTATACCAAGTCCCTTGGCATAGAGTCAAGTATTTGACTAGGCTCTGCCAGTGAGCCTCTGACCTGGATGGCTGCAATTAGTGTGGTTATCAAGTATGCATGCGAAGGAAAGTGAGCGCACAATCAGAGAGGCTGTTACATATCTGGCTGAATCACGTATTCCAGACTCAGCATACTGTTGATAGCTGTTGCCTGTGATCCATTTGTTGTTTTAAGTTTCCTCATGTTTGGCATTAATCTTTATGATTGAAGTGCACTTTTTACATGTTTCATCAAAATTAGAAGTGCAGAATTATAGAATAACTGGCTATGTCAGCCCTACACAATTCAAGGACATTGCACAACCTTAAATTGTGTGCAATACTGTGCATTGGTTTTTTAATGAATATTTTAATTAAATATTCGGAGGGAGGGTTGTCCTATTGGAAATCATTGATTTGACAGTAACAAAAATTGTTTCTTAATCAAATAATACCATGTTCAGAAATAGCCCCTATACAGAAATTGGGCCTTATGATCTCAAGACTACCAGGTGAAAGAATTTATTTATTTCTTGAAAGAATTGACAAATAATATATATAATAATATTGCGGGGGACTCAATGCTGCAGGATTGCTCAGAAATGCATTCTGAACATGCCAAACTTGGACCAAGTCAATCACTGCCAATGGGGCAGTCTTGACTAAGCAACCGAACAACCAATCAGATCAGAATTAAATGCATGGATGGTAATGATTGACATTTGAACTGTTCAAAGTTTTAGTCTTTAGTTTTAGTACTCATCAGTTATTTCACAGTTTATGTATTTTTCCGGAGACAGTTTCTTGTTTTCATATTGTATTTCGTTTCATTGTTTAACATCTATGGATTAGTAATAGATAACGCCCTCGTTTGTGACAATATGCAATATATCCGAGGGCTTTAGCCCGAGGATTATTGCATATTGTCACAAACAAGGGTGTTATCTAACTTATACCAGTAAGTACAAAACAAATTAATTTAAATCCCTTTGTTTGCCTTCAATCCTTCTTGTTTGATAACATTTCATTGTATTTGATGCACATTCATGTTCATCAGTTCATTTGAAGGTTGGCAGCCCTGAAGGCAACAGGTCAGAATTCTTTGTTCTCAGAAAAATAATACAATACATTAATTTGTAGATAGAAAGATAGATGGAAAGATAGATAGAAAGATCGATAGATAGATGAAAATAACACAATACATTAATTTCATTGATTAATTTTATAGATAGATATGGATAGAGAGATAAATTGATAGACGGATAGATAGATAGATATATAGATAGATAGGTAGGTCGATAGTGCAGCCATCTCAGCCAAGGTCACTTTGGGGAGGTTGATTATTACAGTCGCTTAGCAAATGTTATTTTTAAATTATGAAAGATACTGAAAATAACAGAAAGCAAGGAGCAGGGGTTCGGGGGCAGCAGCCCCCAAAATAAAAAGAAGCAGGTGTTTGGGGGCGGTAGCCCCCGAATTAAGAAGAAAAAATAATTCTTTGAACTTGCCAAATGGGGCCAAAATTGTTGGTCTGCTGCTCCGCTATTTTTTTTGAAGCTTACATATCCCAAATGTACTATTTTATCAAGTGACCGTAAATTTGATCATTATTTCAGATAATGGTATTTATAAAAAAGAGTGAATATAGCCTTTTTATTGAGACCAGTTACCGTAATATGGGGTGAATCGGGACAAAATTGGCTGTTATTCTGTCATAGCATGAACAAAATTAACTCAGAAATTAAAATATGGTGTCAAATTGTGTCCGAGCAAAAGTTCTAAGTATCCCTCAGAGCTCGAAATGATATCTTAAGTTGCCAATGCTCAAGGCCCAAAAAACCACTGTCCCAATTCACCCCACACTTGGGGTGAATCGGGACACTCCATTATTTTCACAATCAATTATTCCTAGCTTCTTTAAGTGATGGCCACTTGTGAGTAAACTTTAGAAAACAAGTCCAAAATTCCAAAAATTAATTTTCAGGAAAATCTGTTTCATTGATAATATGCATATTTTCAAAAATGTGATAAATGACAGAAATCTATTTAAAAATGTAGTTTCCTTCAGTTTTTTCTTGTAATGGATAGTTCTGGACGAAATCCGCATTGAATGACGTCAATTTCAATAATATTCATCAAAAAACCACGCCAGTACACTCAAATGAAAATTAGTAGGGTTATTTTGGTTAAGCCCGAAACTTTTTCATTGACCTGGATCTGAATCCAGGACCAAACATACAAAATCCCACATCCAGTCTTTAATTGTGGTCCCTTAAAACCATTATAGAATGATTTTAAAGTTTGCAGCAAGATCGGTGGCTCTAGTATTTGGACTTTATGTGACACAAGCAAAGTTTTTACAATCTTGTAAAATATCAATATTGCAGCACCAAGTATAGGGGGGTGTAGCTCCTCACTGCCTGCAGTTAGAAATATAAAATTCTATCACAATATGCCCCTGTATGTGTACTACAAGTGTGCCAAAAATCTAATTCCTAAGGCTAGTAGAAATTGTTATTTTTCAGCAAATAAAACAATTTTCTGTTCTGTCCCGATTCACCCCAGGGTCCCAATTCACCCCATATTACGGTACACTTGATACAATCTTCCTCCTTGTTTACTGTCTGTGTTGTTCAGTTTTAATCCTTTGTTGGTCAGTTTTGTTTCAGTGTTTCCTTCAATTTTGTCAACTTGTAGTCAGCCAAGCATGCAGTATCATGGTCAGGTGTATGAGCTGTGATATGCATTATATCAGAGCGAAATCCTGCCTTCTGATCAGGGGCGGACTGGCCTATGTGGCAAAGTGGCAACTGCCACGGGCCCATCCACTCAGGGGGGCCCACAAGATGTCAAAAAATAAAAATTTTAAGAAAAGGGCAAACTTTTGCTATCAAGTTCATGATTATGTGTTGAAATTACACAAACTGAAAAGGACAGCCTCCTTTCAAACGGAGGCCCCCAACCAAATATCAACAATTAGCAAATTTAGACCTGTAGATATTTTCTTATTTTATTGGAAATAATGCCGACAGTAGAGACATAGGGGCCCAGTGATTTATTTTGCCACGGGGCCCGAAATGCCGCCAGTCCGCCCCTGATTCTGATTGGCCAGAAAAAGCAAACAGTGGTATAATTAGCAATGATTTCAAGTGTGTTCTGTCATTGATATGTAAGCTGCCTTCTTGTTGGCTGAAATCACTGGGGCATGGCTGATCTAAATGTGACCAATATCACAGGAAAAACTATCAACAGAGTCAAAGCCTCGCTGTGCCAGCTCGCACAAGAGGCTTTGACATTGTGAAAATGCACTTTGGGCTGTGATGTCGAACTTGTTTGGGTTTCCTAGACCCAATTTTAATTCTGACATTGAGTTGAAACTGTGATACTCGGTTCAGGTGGATTCACATTGGCTAGAATCTGGGCAATCTGACCCAGTTTAAATGACATCACAGCTTGTAGTTAATTTACGTATATTGCAATGCTAGAATGGAATCATCCCTGACATCACACAGTTCAACAGCATAGAAATGAACTTGAGATTCCACGTAAATATAACAAGGACTGTACAATGTCATGAAGCAGTTCAGAGCTGCAGTGATGGACGATCTCAACAACTTCTATGAACTTTATGGACAGACCATCTCCTCCATACTGTCACTTCCTCATCCAACCACCTGCGAAGTGTCTCCATTAACTGACTCTTTTGCTTCGTGCACCATCAACATCCTGCTGGTCTTCGCTTTATGGCTACAGTTCTTCCAAGCTAGTGTATTGCAAGTGTCACTGGTTGTGCACAAGAACCCTAAGCCTTCTACCTTATATAGGTTATTATCAAGATTGTTTTTAAATAGTTATGTTACTCTCTGTGTCTCTGTAATACAAGAAGTAGGCACACACATACACAGACAATCAGAACAACACTGTAAAAAAAATCCCAACATTATCCAATTGCTTGCTTGGAATGTTCACAAAAAGGCTATAAGCTGCAACTGAGTTCATCTGGGTCAAACTAAAGCTTCCAAAATCAATGTCGTTATGTCAGTTATGCCAATACAGACTGGTGCTTCACAGATTGCCTAGTCGTTTTGTTTGATGCTTTGGGGCCCACACAGCTTTGGGTTAAATCAAGCAAGAGCTTCCAGATTTTTCTGGCTGATGGCGTGGCAGTCATATTATATTCGCCTCACATGGTGACACCTATTAGGAGTCTGATGTGAAACAGCTGATACCAACTTGAAACTATCAAAAAGTTCTGGAGCAATTTTCCAGCACAATGATTGTGAAAGAACTGCACATATCAAACACTATGACAAATATAAGATTGAGAGAAAAAAATAACCAAATTGTTCACATTCTGACGACATGACTATCACATTTTGACAAGAGAACATAGGCTGAATGGCAGTGGAGTGTGTGGACGCCATCTTGGTGATTAGTAAGTTCCTGTGGCAACAGACTTGTTTTGCGGTCAGAAAACTTCCAATTCCAGTAAATTACTTTTGGATTCAGGTTGGGCAATGGGCAGTGAAGTTAGGAAGCCAGAAACGTTTTGTGTGCATTGCAGTTCAGTGTGAATAGTTATTTGTGGTTTAAACTTTAAAGTGAGACCTTTGAAAATAGATTGGACTTATAGCAGAATCAAACTCACTATAATTTGAGTTAGAATTTTCAGGTTGAATTTGTAGGGGGCTAGGGTAGGGTGCATCAAAAGCCCTTTTTCTCTCAAAATATAATCAAACATGGATGAAGTTGTGCCTTTTGATTGAAAAGACACCTTTGCGAAGTTTAAGCAAAATCAGATAATGGCTAGGGGTACCACATCGGCCATCTTTGCAAGTAATTTAATGAGTTGCCGCCGATACGCGGTTTCTTATAACTTTTTCAAATTTCTATGTAGAAACACGTTGTTGTTATTTTTGAAATCCTCATAAAAAGAGCTTTCGAATGAATGGTAACATCAATGGGTTATCTTATAAATTCATCTTCAGAATTAACTGCATCACATTTGAATATCAATATTTTGTTGAAACGCATTCATGGAATTTTATTTTCAATTACAGATTAAATTATTTTGCTAATTCGTGTCCAATGCAAAAGACCCAATTCTAGAATGTATAAAAAACATTCACATCAGTATAAATAATATTAGATATAGAAATGCAAAATTTTAAATTGCATAATACCAGATCTCAGTAACTTTGAATATGTGATTTTTACACAATGTGTTCAACCTGACTTGCAAAGAAATACTAGCTTGATGTTAATGATAATATTGTTTAAAAAAATATTTATTCCTCAATTTATATGGCTTGTAGAGTAACTATTAACAGCAGGACAGCTAGGTTTTGAAATTATACACTTTTCCAATAATTTCTGTGTGTTCAAGAATAACTTTTGAAGAAGCAACATGACCTGCCTCAGGGAAGTTTTTTTTTCCATTGCAATTAAAATGCCATCACACTTCTGTCAATCCCGATGAGTCACACACTATAAATTTAGCACAAATACAGTTCTACCATCCATTCCACATCTGCTATAACAGATATTTATTATTCTCACACATAGAAATTTACATCATGGTAAGCAACAAAAATGAAATTAGTCTTTTGTCAAACTTGAAGGCTCCAATTCGAAACATGATACCTGTATCAGATACATATTGGCAATAAATACCCAGAGAAGTGACATTAACATGCTCTGTTAAATTAGATTAAACCAGATTATCAAAATAGTATTCAAATTATTATTTTTTGTAGGAATAATAATGAAAAATCAATCAAGATGATTACTTAATTTTACGTAATTGGAACTATTTCTCAATATTTAACATTTTGGAGGCTTAATGACTTAAAATCATTCATACATGCTCTTTAGTGCCATCTGTGCTTGAAGAAGGATAATTTCTGAGAAAAAAATGGACAAAAATCACCATTCAGGCAAACATATATTCATTGCCCCTCGAAATAAATCATCTCCCGCAAATTTATAGATTCTTGTTCACTCCAAATAACCTTATATAGGCGATGTGGGTACTCATTGGAAAGCACTTTATGTGAGGAATTCAAATATGATATTATTTTTATGATACAGCCATTATTATAAGAAATGTGCAATACCGCGATTCGGCGATATCTCATTCTGTTACTTTATTTCAGCCTCTGTGTGGTACCCCTAGGCCTATCTCAAATTTTCTGAAAATTTTCATGATCATTCTAACGCTCAAAAAGAACATTTAATTCCATGTTTGGTTGTGATAGGAAAATATGAGGGGCATTTGATGCACCCTAGGCTAGGGGCCTGTTCCTTTATCTATATGACACATAAACTACTTGTATGTGGAATAAGTGACCAAAAAGAAGATATATATATATAAATATATAGATGGCTGTAACTCTATCGAAACAAGAAGAGACAGAAGGCTCTAAGCGTAATATATAAATGTGCCACAAAAGTTTTTCATAATACTGCATTAAAAGTAAATTTGACATGCAGAATATTAGTTTGTCACTCAATGATAACTTGCTATTACAAGAAACATAAGGAATACAGTTCATCACAATCAATGAGGTATTTAACAACATAGACCTTCATTTTCCTCATCAGCTTGTATGCTTAGAGACAGTTTCTTGTAATGTAGTTTGCTTAGAGACAGTTACTTGTGAGCTAATGACCTCCTCATGTTTGTCAAGAGAAACCATCCTAAGTGAATGAGAGAAGTTAGTTTGTTTTACAGTCTAAACAAGGACAGAAAAGTAGTTTTACATGTTACACAGCAGTTTCTAAGCTACATTATATACTGATGTGCCGTTACGATTATGGTATGGCCATTGTAGAATAATGAAAAAGAAAATATCAACTGACTATAAGCATGTCTTTTTTAATGAAATTGTTTCAGAAGTTTTATTACACTGTTTGGTTGGGAGGATTTCTGGGAAAAATTTGACACCAATTAATTATATGCAATGCCAAATATTGTTGATTTTTTTTGTACCAGAGCAGCAGGTACTATCAGAGCTCGTAAGTAGGACATCATGTGAATGATTTTAAAGGTTGCAGCAAGTTTGGTGGCTCTAGTTTTTGTAACTTATGTGACACAAGCAAAGTTTTACAAGCTTGTAAAATATCAATACTGCAGCGCCAAGTATAGGGCCGTGCAGCTCCTCACTGTCTGCAGTTAGAAATACAAAATTATATCACAATATGCACTGGTATGTGTACTACACGTGTGCCAAAAATCTGATTCCTAAGGCTAGTAGAAATTGTTATTTTTCAGCAAATAAAACAATTTTCTGTTCTGTCCCGATTCACCCCAGTGTCCCAATTCACCCCATATTACGGTACACTTGATACAATCTTCCTCCTTGTTTACTGTCTGTGTTGTTCAGTTTTAATCCTTTGTTGGTCAGTTTTGTTTCAGTGTTTCCTTCAATTTTGTCAACTTGTAGTCAGCCAAGCATGCAGTATCATGGTCAGGTGTATGAGCTGTGATATGCATTATATCAGAGCGAAATCCTGCCTTCTGATTGGCCAGAAAAAGCAAACAGTGGTATAATTAGCAATGATTTCAAATGTGTTCTGTCATTGATATGTAAGCTGCATTCCAGTCGGCTGAAATCACTGGGGCATGGCTGATCTAAATGTGACCAATATCACAGGAAAAACTATCAACAGAGTCAAAGCCTCGCTGTGCCAGCTCGCACAAGAGGCTTTGACATTGTGAAAATGCACTTTGGGCTGTGATGTCGAACTTGTTTGGGTTTCCTAGACCCAATTTTAATTCTGACATTGAGTTGAAACTGTGATACTCGGTTCAGGTGGATTCACATTGGCTAGAATCTGGGCAATCTGACCCAGTTTAAATGACATCACAGCTTGTAGTTAATTTACGTATATTGCAATGCTAGAATGGAATCATCCCTGACATCACACAGTTCAACAGCATAGAAATGAACTTAAGATTCCACTTAAATATAACAAGGACTGTACATGAAGCAGTTCAGAGCTGCAGTGATGGACGATCTCAACAACTTCTATGAACTTTATGGACAGACCATCTCCTCCATACTGTCACTTCCTCATCCAACCACCTGCGAAGTGTCTCCATTAACTGACTCTTTTGCTTCGTGCACCATCAACATCCTGCTGGTCTTCGCTTTATGGCTACAGTTCTTCCAAGCTAGTGTATTGCAAGTGTCACTGGTTGTGCACAAGAACCCTAAGCCTTCTACCTTATATAGGTTATTATCAAGATTGTTTTTAAATAGTTATGTTACTCTCTGTGTCTCTGTAATACAAGAAGTAGGCGCACACATATTACACAGCAAATCAGAACAACAATGTAAAAAAAATCCCAACATTATCCAATTGCTTGCTTGGAATGTTCACAAAAAGGCTATAAGCTGCAACTGAGTTCATCTGGGTCAAACTAAAGCTTCCAAAATCAATGTCGTTATGTCAGTTAATGCCAATACAGACTGGTGCTTCACAGATTGCCTAGTCGTTTTGTTTGATGCTTTGGGGCCCACACAGCTTTTGGTTAAATCAAGCAAGAGCTTCCAGATTTTCTGGCTGATGGCATGGCAGTTATATTATATTCGCCTCACATGGTGACACCTATTAGGAGTCTGATGTGAAACAGCTGATACCAACTTGAAACTATCAAAAAGTTCTGGAGCAATTTTCCAGCACAATGATTGTGAAAGAACTGCACATATCAAACACTATGACAAATATAAGATTGAGAGAAAAAAATAACCAAATTGTTCACATTCTGACGACATGACTATCACATTTTGACAAGAGAACATAGGCTGAATGGCAGTGGAGTGTGTGGACGCCATCTTGGTGATTAGCAAGTTTCTGTGGCAACAAACTTGTTTTGCGGTCAGAAGACTTCCAATTCCAGTAAATTACTTTTGGATTCAGGTTGGGCAATGGGCAGTGAAGTTAGGAAGCCAGAAACGTTTTGTGTGCATTGCAGTTCAGTGTGAATAGTTATTTGTGGTTTAAACTTTAAAGTGAGACCTTTGAAAATAGATTGGACTTATAGCAGAATCAAACTCACTATAATTTGAGTTAGAATTTTCAGGTTGAATTTGTAGGGGGCTAGGGTAGGGTGCATCAAATGCCCTTTTTCTCTCAAAATATAATCAAACATGGATTAAGTTGTGCCTTTTGATTGAAAAGACACCTCTGAGAAGTTTAAGGAAAATCAGACAATGGCTAGGGGTACCACATTGGTCATCTTTGTCAGTAATTTAATGAGTTGCCGCTGATACGCGGTTTCTTATAACTTTTTCAAATTTTAATGTAGAAACACGTAGTTGTTATTTTTGAAATCCTCATAAAAAGAGCTTTCGAATGAATGGTAACATCAATGGGTTATCTTATAGATTCACATTCAGAATTAACTGCATCACATTTGAATATCAATATTTTGTTGAAACGCATTCATGGAATTTTATTTTCAATTACAGATTAAATTATTTTGCTAATTCGTGTCCTATGCAAAATACCCAATTCTAGAATGTATAAAAAACATTCACATCAGTATAAATAATATTAGATATAGAAATGCAAAATTTTAAATTGCATAATACCAGATCTCAGTTACTTTGAATATGTGATTTTTACACAATGTGTTCAACCTGACTTGCAAAGAAATACTAGCTTGATGTTAATGATAATATTGTTTAAAAAAATATTTATTCTCAATTTATATGGCTTGTAGAGTAACTATTAACAGCAGGACAGCTAGGTTTTGAAATTATACACTTTTCCAATAATTTCTGTGTGTTCAAGAATAACTTTTGAAGAAGCAACATGACCTGCCTCAGGGAAGTTTTTTTTTCCATTGCAATTAAAATGCCATCACACTTCTGTCAATCCCGATGAGTCACACACTATAAATTTAGCACAAATACAGTTCTACCATCCATTCCACATCTGCTATAACAGATATTTATAATTCTCACACATAGAAATTTACATCATGGTAAGCAACAAAAATGAAATTAGTCTTTTGTCAAACTTGAAGCCTCCATTCGAAACATGATACCTATATCAGATACATTTTGGCAATAAATATCCTGAGAAGTGACATTAACATGCTCTGTAAAATTAGATTAAACCAGATTATCAAAATAGTATTCAAATTATTATTCCTTGTAGGTATAATAATGAAAAATCAATCAAGATGAGTACTTCATTTTACGTAATTTGAACTATTTCTCAATATTTAACGTTGTGGAGGCTTAATGACTTAAAATCATTCATACATGCTCTTTAGTGCCATCTGTGCTTGAAGAAGGATAATTTCTGAGAAAAAAAATGGACAAAAATCACCATTCAGGCAAACATATATTCATTGCCCCTCGAAATAAAACATCTCCCGCAAATTTATGGATTCTTGTTCACTCCAAATAACCTTATATAGGCAATGTGGGTACTCATTGGAAAGCTCTTGTTGTGAGGAATTCAAATAAGATATTAGTTTTATAATACAGAGATTATTATAAGAAATACGCAAAACCGCGATTCGGCGATATCTCATTCTAATACCTTATTTCAGCCTCTTTGTGGTACCCCTAGGCCTATCTCAAATTTTCTGAAAAGTTCCATGATCATTCTAATAGTCAAAGAAAACATTTAATTCCATGTATGGTTGTGATAGCAAAATATGAGGGGCATTTGATGCACCCTAGGCTAGGGGCCTGTTCCTTGATCTATATGACACATAAACTACTTGTATGTAGAATAAGTGACCAAAAAGAAGATATATATATATAAATATATAGATGGCTGTAACTCTATCGAAACAAGAAGAGACAGAAGGCTCTAAGCGTAATATATAAATGTGCCACAAAAGTTTTTCATAATACTGCATTAAAAGTAACTTGATGTGCAGAATTGGTTTTCCACTCCAATGACAATTTGCTATATTACAAGAAACATAAGGAATACAGTTCATCACAATCAATGAGGTATTTAACAACATAGACCTTCATTTTCCTCATCAGCTTGTATGCTTAGAGACAGTTTCTTGTAATGTAGTTTGCTTAGAGACAGTTACTTGTGAGCTAATGACCTCCTCATGTTTGTCAAGAGAAACCATCCTAAGTGAATGAGAGAAGTTAGTTTGTTTTACAGTCTAAACAAGGACAGAAAAGTAGTTTTACATGTTACACAGCAGTTTCTAAGCTACATTATATACTGATGTGCCGTTACGATTATGGTATGGCCATTGTAGAATAATGAAAAAGAAAATATCAACTGACTATAAGCATGTCTTTTTTAATGAAATTGTTTCAGAAGTTTTATTACACTGTTTGGTTGGGAGGATTTCTGGGAAAAATTTGACACCAATTAATTATATGCAATGCCAAATATTGTTGATTTTTTTTGTACCAGAGCAGCAGGTAAGTACTATCAGAGCTCGTAAGTAGGACACCATGTTCGTTACCAGCAAGTTTCCAGTATCCAGTCTTAGGACTTTCAATTCCAGTCAATTGCTTTAAATTCAGGTTGGGCGGTGAAGTAAGGAAGTCAGGAATGTTTAGTGGGAAAGGTAAAAGCCATTCCTCAAAGTAGGCCTTCAAGAGTTGGAAAAGAAGTCAAATTCAGGTTATACACACAATGAATTTGTCAATTAAGAGAAGTGAATGCAAAATCTTGATTTGTCACTTATCACAACATGTATCTGATTCATTGGAACTCAAAAGATACAATCAGAAAGCAGTCATTTGCAGATAACTGAATATTAAATGAGGTCAATAAAGTGCTGAGGGTGGTGCTTACTCATGCAAGTGTCAATGGTGGAATGAAACAGAGATTAAGTGGTCAATTCGTGATCTTGTGTGAGATAGACAGAGGATTAATGAAATGCATGGCAATCCTTGGGATCAATAAAGACAGATCCTACAATTTTACAGCTTGGGATATAAGTGTGACTACTTCTTTTGTTGGAGAAAGTCAGATGGTATCTGGCAAGAGGGGGCGGGGACAGACTCCATGAGTCCCTATTTTTCGGATGACACAAAGTGTCAGAGGGACTCCAGATATTGGATTGTCCAAAAATGTTTACTGTTTGGTTACATAACATTTAATTGTTACTGGTTATTTTCCAAAAATCTTAACTGACTGGTTACATAACTTTTCATAAACAGTAGTTATTGTTTTGGGTGTTATGTCCCAAAACACCTTGTGTAATTGATTACAAATACTTGTTATGTCACTTTGTTTGGTTTCACCTATTGTCACATAACAACATGCAGTTGGGACTGACAACTTAAAATTATAAACAATTACATTGTTATCCAATAATTTAATTCCCACACTTTAAAGAAAACAATTTTGTTTGAAGTTCATTCTGCCATATCATACTCATTTGCATGCTGCTTGTGCTCATTTGCATGGCCAATATCCGGAGACTGCAGTGCAATGCTTGCACTGCCTAACACATAAAGCAGTCTCATGGAGACTGGGGTGGGGAGGTGTTTTGTTCAAGCGGTACCCTTCAATGTTCAGCATTTTGAAATTAGTCATTTTGACAACTATATAATGGTGTAAACAATGAATACATTTCTCCCCGAATAATTAGGGAATGTGAATCTTTGACAAATAATGACGATTAATGTAAAGCTGCATTTGTTTAAAGTGTTGAATTCATTTGCTATTTTTTCACTCTACTTATTTCACTTGAAACAATACAATTTACATAGCCTTTATAGCATTTTTGTATTCTATTTGTAATTAGTGTGATTTATCGAATGGAAAGAGATATCCATGCTACGGTTTAAATTGTGGAGTATGACAAATTACCTTATTGGGCTGAAGAAGTTGTGGAATTCGCAGATCCCCGCTTGACAGATGTTGGTCCCAGACCTTTTATATTGCCATTATGGAAACCTCTTCTTTGATAGGTGTTGTGGGCCTGCCTTGTCAGCAGATTTTATTCTGGCAATTTTTACGAACCCTTTCCTTGATGACGACGCACTTTTTTTTTGCTGACGAGACAGCCAAGTGGAAGCTTTTGTGACCAGTGTAATTTATAGTCAATTGCAAGTTTGTTTCACTGAATTAGAATTTACCTCAAGGAAAATTGCTCCAATCCACCACTCTCAAGTCAGACCATAAGCCGTTTTCACACGTGATTTTGTGATTTGTTGCTTGGATTGAGTTTGATGATGGAGTTAGTAAAAGGACGAAATATACAAAGCGATAATTCTGCTGTTATTGCCTTTCAAATTGAAAGATGTGGCAGGTATGTCCAATTGTCCATGCCACACAGTAACTTCAAACTGTCCATATATGGTAGCTGTACAAGCATTACCACTTGACTTTTGCCCTCTGCCCTGGTAACTCATCTATCATCTGCAAATACAACTATGAGAGTACATGTAGTTCACTTGAAGTGAAGATCTCAAAAGATGAAACATTATTGATCGGACAAGTCATTTGTCCATATTAGTCTTCGCCTAACCAGTTGTGGAAACGGAAATGATTTACTTGGTCTTCTATGATTTGTGTAATCAATACAGGATGCCTTTTGATTTGTATAATAGTATAAAGTACTACAGTTGAAACTGACCGTCTTGTCACTCTCGCGATTCCTTGTGTATAAATGTGATTGACAGGATTTCTGATTACTTTTTAAACACAAATATCAAATTTGTCTGCAGGTAATATGATATTATATTTTGGGTCTGAGTGAAGCCACTTCAGAAGATTACATACGTTTTTCTGAGTTGTCAATGAATGTAATATATTTATTCTTAAACTCGAATGATGACTTTGATAAAAGACACAGAAATACTGTTTGGCACAATCAATGAGGCATCTAATGACTTTGACCTTCGGCATCCTCATCAGCTTGCATGCTAAAAGACAGTTACTGGTAATGTAGTATGCATAGAGTCAGGTACTGGTGATCTTATGATCTCTTCATTTTTGTCAAAGGAAACAGTCCCAAGTTAAGGCACATTCCAAGAAGTTAGTTTGTTTTACAGTCTAAACAAGGACAGAAAAGTAGTTTTACATGTTACGCAGCCGTTTCTAAGCCAAGCTAAGTACTGAGATACATTGTACACTTATGTGCCATATTATGGTTATGGTATGGCCATTGTAGAATCATTCAAAGGGCAAATGACAACGTATCAAGTTTTTTTTTTACTAAGTAAATACTGTGATTATTTTGTTGTTTCCCAAATGCTATTTTCTGATGAATGTTCAAACAACAATTGCAATCAGTACCAACCATTTCTACTTCTCTACTGGACTTTGGACAATGGACAGGCAAAATCACTATATATATGTACTGAATTTTAAGATACGGGGTAGCTCATTGCTTATTTAGTTATTAGCAAGTTTTCAAGGCAGCAGACCTGTTTCCAATCTGAGGACTTTCAATCAATTCCAGTGAATTGCTTTTGAACTCAGGTTGGACGGTAAAGTTAGGAAGCCAGAAAGGTCTTGTGTACCAAGCTGTCGAGACCAAATACTTATGGTCAAACAAGTTTCCTGTGAAAAAACTTCAAAATTATTCCTTAGGTGCAAGAATTAGAAGCCAGGGTCTAATTTAGTACAAATGACAAATCTATTCCACATGAATATACAAGAGTGCAGCACTGTGAATGTAAACCGGCTGAGAACTGACTTTGTCCATTCGGTGAAGTGAATGCAACCCATTAATTTGTTGGTTATCACAACATCTATCTTATTCATGAGAACCCAAAAGATACAATCAGAAAGTAGCCCTTTGCAGATAAGCTGAATACTAGATGTGGTCAATAGAGGGCTGAGGCAGGAGCTTACTCATGCAAGTGTCCATGGTGGAAATGAAACAGAGATTAAGTGGTCAATTTGTGATCTTGTTTGATATAGAGAGCATTAATGAAATGCATGGTAATCTGTAAGATCATCAATAATTGATTATGACATATTCTACAATGTTGGAGCTAAGGATTCTACAAGGGAAACATGAGTGATTACTTCTGATTGTTCAGGAAGGTCAGATAATACCTTGGTAATGGGGAGAGATTGAATTTTCCTTTTTTTTTAATCTTTTTTTTTTTTTAATGAACACATTTAGTAGCTCGACTTTGTATATTTGCACTGAGTGAATCACTGAATATAGGGTGGGCTTCAGCCAGCAAGATCAAGGTACATATGTAACACAACATGTTATACGCAAATTGTGAAAGCATTTATGAACATTGCATGGAGTTTTCTATTTGCAATTGATATGATTAATGAAATTGATAGAATGTACTGTACACCTATGCCATGCTTTGCACTAAGAGGGTAAGAGGAATGTGATGAATGTCCTCTGGCTTGAAGCAATCGCAAAGTGGAAACAAAATAAGCAAGAAAAATTGATTTGTTGGGACTTGGTCAAGGTCTTAATTTGACATGGATCTCAGAGAGGAGGAAAAGAAATTGGTCTGAAGTTGGCGAAAGGGCCTGTCTCTTCTTGACAGATGTTGGTGCTAGACCTTTTATATGGCCATTACCCAGATTTCTGCGCGGGGTGTATAGTATGTGGGTCTGCCTAGTCAGCTGATTTTATACTTGTGCATGTAAATGACTATTACAGAGTAGACATTTACAATTTGTAGACATTGTGAACTCGACCCAAGTGTGGATTGAACCTTCATACAAGGCACACCGTGAGGAGTAACTGAGGACTCATGGGAGGAAAACAATCTAAATAGGTTTTGATTACAATAAATTTCAGTTACAATAGTTTTCCAAGTGTTTGTTTTGTAAAGTCTGGTGATAAACCCTTTGCAAACAAAGGGGTCAAATACTTATTTCCGAAGACTATTTGGATTCTTATGCAAAAATATTACATAATGCTTCTTTCACTTAATTTTTGTGCATTACCTGCCTTCTAATGTTGGACCAGATCCACCTGAGAAATTTCAGATATTTGGAGCAAGCGCAAGTGCCCAAACTAGAAAATATGGTACGGGGTCAAATACTTATTTTCTTCACTGTATCAACTTCACACACAGTTGTATGAATGAGAGTACATGTAGTTCACTTAGAGTGCAGATCTCGAAAGATGTAGCATTATTGATTGAACAAGGCAGCTGTCCATATTAGGCTTTGCAGTCCAGTCGTGGAAAGGGAAATGATTGACTTGGACTTCTATGATTTGTGTAATCAATACAGGACGCCTTTGGACATATAAAATAGTATAAAGTACTTTAGCTGAAACTGACTGTCTCATGATTTCCTCATGAAGGATTTATGTGAGATTGATAGGATTTTGGAAATAATGATTTTATTTTAAACACAAATATAAAATTTTTCTTTTGGTGAGATATAGGTGATTCTTAGTTTGAGTGAAACCGCTTCAAAAGCTTGCACATTTTTCTGAGTTGTCTATGTCTGCAGTATATTTACTCCTGAACTCGAATGACGACTTTGACAAATGACACAAAAATACTGTTTAGCACAATCAATGAGGCATCTAATGACTTTGACCTTCAGCATCCTCATCAGCTTGTATGCCTAGAGACAGTTTCTTGTAATGTAGTTTGCTTAGAGACAGTTATTCGTGAGCTAATGACCTCTTCATATTTGTCAAGGGAAACCATCCTGAGTGAATGAGAGAAGTTATTTTGTTTTACAGTCTAGACAAGGACAAAAAAGTAGTTTTACATGTTACACATCAGTTTCTAAGCCAAGCTAGTAAGTGCAGAGATATATTGTGTGCTAATGTGCCATTAAGATTATTGTAAGCCCATTGTAGAATTATGCAAGATAACTTATCAAGTAGTTGTTTCAGAGTAAACACTGTAATAATTTTGCTGTTTTTCAGATGCTTTACCAACCATATATACTTCTATGCTGGACTTTGGACAATGGACAAGGTCACTGTGTACTGACAGAACATTAAGATATGGGGTTGCTCCTTACCTATTAGTTAGCGAGTTTCCAAGGCAACAGGCTAGTTTCCAATCTGATTACTTAAATCAATTCAAGCGAATTGCTTTTGAATTTCAGGTTGGACAGCGAAGTTAGAAAGCCAAAAGGTCTTGTGTACTAAACTGCCGAGAGTGAATACTAATGGTCAAATAAGTTTTTAGTGGAAAAACTTCAAAACTATTCCTAAAGTGCATTTAAGAATTAGAAACCGTTGTCTAATTTAGGACAAATGACAAATCTATTCCATATGAATGAGCAAGCCAGCAGCACTGTAAATGGCAAACGGCTGGAGAACTGAATTTGTCCATTCGGTGAAGTGAATGCTGACCTTTAATTTGTTGCTTATCACAACATATATCTGATTCATTGGAACCCAAAAGATACAATCAGAAAGCCACCATTTGCAGATAAGCTGAATGTTAAATGGGGTCAATGAGGTACTGAGGCAGGTGCTTACTCATGCAAGTGTCAATGGTGGAAATGAAACATAGATTAAGTGGTCAATTTGTGATCTTGTATGAGATAGATGGAGGATTAACGGAATGCATGATAATCCTTACGATCATCATTGCTGGATTAATAGTTTAAGATATAATCTAGAATGTTGGAGCTAGGGGAATGTGAGTGATTACTTCTTGTTGTATGAGAAAGTCAGATGATACCTGGAGAAGGTGGACCCATGGATATTTTTTGTTTTTGTATTGGTGTGTACAGTGTACAGTGGTCCCTGCATTATAAGACTGCCCCTTCAGTTCAGTGACCATGAAGTGGTTTCTCGTGGGGTGCGGCTTCTCATCGGGGTGTAAAATCCACTAAAAAATGCTCTGTAGTGCTGATGGAAGGTGGCCACATAAGGCAAGTCGGTCTTATAACAAGAAGTCTTATAATGCAGGTACCACTGTATGTTTAGAGTGCATGAAGAAAGTGTCGGTTGCAACTTGCATTTCATCACATGTGCTATATGACCAATTGACCATGCATGGAAAAGGATTCATGGATGGAAACATTTTGTTGGGTTTTTTCATTTATGACTGTATCATGCTTTTTAAAGTTGATGGAAGGTCTACATCCAAATGATGCCTCAAGAAGGAGAGGCATTTCCTCTAGGTTGAGGCAATCACAAAGTGGAAACAACAGGAGCTAGGAAAACGTGAAACTCAAGGTTTGTAATCGATTTGTTAGGACTTGGCTAAGGTCTTAATTTGACATGGATCTCAGAGAGGAGGAAAAGAAATTGGGCTGAAGAAGAATTACTTGCAGGATCAGCAGATCTCTTCTTGATAGATGTTGGTCCCAGGTCCTTTTACATTGCCATTATGGAACTCCTTCTCTTATATGGGCATGCTGCTTTCATTTTGGTAATTTTTTTCAGAACCTTTAGAGGGTCTGTAGGTTTCTTTATGTTTCAAACCTGTGATTTCTTAAATATAATGCAATATAATGGTATATTTTTTATACAAAACCCATCCACATAAATCCGCTTGCTGGCACTCACAATTTATCAAATGGTCACTCTAAGCTTTTGTGTCTAGTGTCATTTGTCGTTTGTACCCATATATAAGTAATTTTCACAAGATTAGAAAATAACTCAAAGGAAAATTACTTCACCCACCACTCTTAAGTCAGACCGTAAGTTGTTTTCTCACGCGATTTGGGGATTTACAGTTGCTAAGGTTGCTTGATTTAAATTCAAGATGAGCAATAAGAGGAAAATAATATACCAAGTCCCCTTTCAAGTTGAAATATGTGGCAGGATATATGACAGGAAGGTGCATCGCACTGAGTCTCTTTAAATAATATAAATCCATACAACATTTTTGCTGTAGAAGTAATACTACTTAGCTTCTACATGGTTAGTGACTTGTCAGCATGTGCATGGAGTTCGTGTTATTGAGTGAATAGTCTATTTGTCCATCCAAGGCTTTCCTGTGTAGCCACGCGTAATTGTGGAGATGAAAATGACAG
Source organism: Platynereis dumerilii (assembly GCA_026936325.1). NCBI lineage: Eukaryota > Metazoa > Annelida > Polychaeta > Phyllodocida > Nereididae > Platynereis > Platynereis dumerilii. The sequence continues at coordinate 9,884 of JAPTHN010000254.1, read as the reverse complement.
GCTGGGACATCTGTGTGTGGAAGGCTTTTCTAAACTAATGCCTCTGCGCAGTCAGCACCAAATGCTTATGGATATTTCTGTTATATCGGGGGGGGGGGGGGTGGATTTGTTCTTCAGATGGGGGGGGGGGGGTTGAAGTTTCTTCAAAATTATTCATTTCATGGTACTAAATGAAGACAGTAATTATTCATCTGGATGTGCAGAATCCTCAAATATTTGTTTCTAAATCAAACAACACCATGTTAACAAATACCTCAATCAGAAATGTTTTATTTCGAGACTACCCAGAAAAAAATCATCAATCTCGCGAAAACTTGCCAAGAAATTAAAATTTGTTTTCTCACCGAAACTGGGCAAGAAATAGATCTAATGGTTTCCCCTTTACTGCTGAAATTGATTGTCTCAAATCAGAAATTAAAAGAAAAGATTTACACTGTGCAAGATTACTTCCTGAATCTTAATTGTGACACAGGTAAAGCATGACATGGTCAGACATTTCTGTGTCTGCGCTACAATAACACTGTGGAAGTTAGGATCCCAAATGATAAAACAACAACAATAGATAGTGTCTGTGTTTTCAGCAGTTAGATTTATTTTAATAACAGACAATGTACTGATCCTATGTATTAGAACTTAGAAGTAACAACAGACAACAATAACTATCATTATTGAGAAAATGTGTTTTCATGATGAACCATCAAATTTTGTTAAAACTGTGATAATAGATTACAGTAATACACATATCAAGGGCATTTTACACTCTTGTATGGAATATAGGCACATGTCAAAATGTGAGTAGAAATTGGGTAACACCATTTCATTATGGAAACTGCAAACAGACTTCCAACAAATTTTCTAGATAAATATAGGTCCATTCAACATCACAAAGTGGAAATATTATGAATTTGGAGAAAATCTTGAAAACTGGGGTCAATAATGGAAATACTGAAAAAACAACAAATATTCCAGATTTTTGAAGGGTTGATATCACATGAAATATTGTTGAAACATGAAAATAAATGACAGCAAAAGAATAATTGGGGTCAAAAGCAGTTAGTAACATAGTCCATAATGGAGAAATACCCACTAGGGGTAATCTAGACTTCGACCTGAATGGGACACCAATTTTTTCGTGATTTGAGAATATTTTTCTCTCTAAAACAGCTTTAGCTCTAAAAAATTTTAAGGGGTGGAAGGCAGACCATACATATGTTGGATGCACAATTTCATTTGTCTCAACGATGCTTGATTTGGACGCAGTCAGGAAATATCACAATCTGGGAATTTTGACAATTTCTTGAAATTTTGAAATTTTTGGAATGTATGATTACTAGAAACCACTTTTGATGCACTGAAAAGTACACCAAACAAGATATTCTCCAAATGGCACCATCGTTCTGGCTGGAAATTGACTACATCGTTCCCTATTACCTGTTTATCACAACACAACAACGTTTTGTTTGCCATGATATCGGATCACACACCTAATATATTCAAAGTCTCTTTTAGCCAGGCCTATGTGTGATATACTTACAAGGATGACCTTTTGCAATATTTCTATCAATCCATTCAGTGATTTATAATTTTTTTGCTGCCATCAATTGGAGTACTAAATTGACACTATTGTGATGTGACAAACAGTCAATAGCAAGCGATCAAAATTTTTGTCAGTGGAAACCATGGTACCATTTGGAAGAACTCTTCATGGTGTACTTTTCAGTAAATAAAACTGGTTCTGAGGTTTACATATTCCAAAAAATTTTCAAATTTCAAGAAATTGTCAAAATTCTTGAATCATATTTTTCCTGATTGCATCAAAATCGAGCATCATTTGCGCCAAATGAATTTGTACATCCAAGATATGCATCCTCTACCTTCTGTCCCTTAAAATTTCAGAACTTAAGTCCCATTAGAAAGAAAGAAATTATCAAATTACGACAAAATGGGGTGTGCCATTCAGATCATAGTCCTGATTACCCCTAAAGGGTATTATTCCCATGATAAATTATGTTACTAACTCATTTTGACCCTAATTATTCGTTTGGTAACAATTATTTTCATGTGTCAACATTTGATGTGATTTCAACCCTTCAAAAATCTGGAATATTTGTTGTTTTTTCAGTCTTTCAAAATTAACCCCCGTTTTCAAGATTTTCTCCAATTTCGTAAAATTTCCACTTTGTGATGTTGAATGGACCCATATTTATCTAGAAAAATTGTTGGAAGTCTGTTTCCAGCTCCCATAACGAAATGATGTTACCAAATTTCTACTCAGTTTTTGACATATGCCTATATTCCATATTTATGAGCAAGAGTTTATACAATTTCTTTGCCTCGGACTCTAACACAATTGCAATGCCTTTTAAACTTGAAAATTAAAATTCGATTTTGTCGTGAGATCACTGAGCTCTTTCTAAGTAAATGGTAGGGTATAGCCTACGTGTATACTATTTATTTTGGTGAGCATATTTACTGACCACAGGTTTTTATACCAAGACTGGCAGCACCACCAAACCCATTGTACTGCTAATCCATTTTATCAATACTATATGTAATTTTTTGGGTGAAACCTCATATAATACAAAATTTGGGAAAGTATGCCAATTAAATAGCCACCAATTATTGCACAAAAAACACATGGTACCAACCAAAAAGGGGCAATGGTTGACCTGGTTGAAAAATACCACAGTAACAGCATGACTATATTTTCCAGGAATGTTAAAATATGTATAAAAATATAATGCAGTCTTGTTTTACTGAGATCAAAAAATAAGCTCTGGCTGCAAAAGAGTAATATGAACCAACTGAATAAAGCATCACGGAAAATGAACGTACAGGAAATTTTTACAAGGCCTTTAGAATGGTGGAGACAACTGTAAAACAATATCAAAATGATTACATGACCAATGGCCACTCCGAGCAAGGCAAATCCATTGTATGTAGCGCAAATTGCATACGCAAGCACCCTTGCGCCTATGGTGAAGAAATGCCAACAGAAGCACGATAGCATCCCCGGAATATTTACTTTGTATGTTTCCGTATCAGAACTCAAACGAAATGTCTTGTAGAACGCAACCATAGCCCAAGAAAGAGAGACCAATGAAAGGGTCACTGTTATCAACTGGACGGGTGCTGAAAAAAATAAAAGAGAGTTGTTGTAATTGAGATTTTTCTTCTCTTTGTCTCAGCTTAATATGCGAGCCACAAATTCGAGTCAAAGACTAATTTTTTTAAACATAGCAACAGGGTTAAATAAAATTTCTGAGGTAAATAAATACCTCTGACGGTTTTCTATGAGAAATACTACTAACCAACATTTTTCTCTGAGATAAATACCAATGATCAACAATTTTCTGCCAGAAATATTACAGAAAACAAGTCTTTTCTATTGCAGACATTTACTGACCAGTGACCACTAGTTTTTTGTGGGATATACTGCCTGTAAGAGTTTCTGTTGTAAATGCTTCTGGCCAATACTTTTCTATAGGAAATACTGCCAAACGACAGTTGTTTTTGTGGGCAATGCTATTGACTAACATTTTTCTCTGTGGCAAATATTAATGACCAATAGGCCTACTATTCAACAGTTTTCTGTGAGAAACACCACTGACCAATAATATTTTCTATGGAAATACTAGTACTACTGACCAACAGTTTTCTCTGGAGTCTTAAAAATCACATACAACTGAAGAACAAGTTGTGGAGCAGCTTCAACAAAGGATTCAAGGAGGGCGAAGAAAAAAGCTTTCTGACAGGTTATCGATGTGCTTTTTGTTGTAACCCTGATCATGAAAAGCTCTCCATCCTGAGATGATATCTCGGAAAAACCTGGAAAATTCAAAACAAAAATAATGAGGATGATAGCGTGAATCACTTAAATAATTGTTTATGGTTTTATACAAAGAAAGTAATTGAAGCAACTAACAAGCAACAATGACACACTATCCCCCCTTGGTGTTTTCTTCAGGAAATTATTTATTTCACGATGATGGCGGCAATAATTATTTATGTCAAGAGTGAGAAATCCCCAAATATTTATTCTTAAATCAAGCATGACCTTCTGAAGAAATACCCCTGGCCGCAATTAATTATTTATTTCAAGACTGCCCAAAAAGAATTTATTTATTTCATCAAAATTGAGCAAGAAGTTATTTATTTAAAAAAAACTCCAAGCCCTCCTCCCGCCCCCTTGAGATTAAATGATGGCCTCCTTATATTGAGAAGTTAGGATGGTCAAGAGTGTCCAGTAGAACTACAAGTTATAAATTTGATTTAGTAGCTTTTTTTTCTGATAGTATAATATACTTACAGAAGAATTAATCCACGGGTATTGAGACAATAATATAGAATAATCTTCTGCGACATCTCATCTTCATCAGACACAATCCAATATTCATGACCAAGCAGGGAGCAAGGATACAGACTATAGTAAGTATCATCCACGTTCTATCCTTTTTCTTTTTATGCAACAAAGCAACCCAGATGTCTGAACCCAAGTCAGCCAAGTAGGTCAAGACAGAAATAAGGAGCCAAACTAAGTCTAGTTTGGTGACAGAAACTCGCATTTGTCTTCCATCAGAAATTTCTGATACAGCAGATAGTCCACTGGGTACACTGCCTTGTATTTGAGATTCATCTCCCTGCCTGTCACCTCCGTTTTCGATAGACATTTGTGAAAACCAACGAATATCGCAGTGACCGTTTATTCCATTTGTCATTCCTGCAAGTGGTTGACTTTCTGAAGAGGAATCCAGCAAATCATGTTGACTTAAATACTCCATTGACTGGTTTAAGATTTGCGACACAGATTTTGGTATTTTGTGGTGACTTGTGCTCCTTGAAGACACTCTTTGTGAAAACATGCCTGATACAAACGGTTGACAACCTGGGGCAGATTTTGATATTCCAGGTAGACTCCTTCCTCGTATAAGCATTGGCGACACAACGGGATGGCTTTCTGTTGATAATTGTGATATATCAGGCAAGCTTCTTCTTTGTGAAGACATTTCTGATATAAGCGGTTGACTTCCTGAAGACAAACAATATAATGCGAGTTGACTTCTCTTTCGTGATTGGTTTCCAGATGACAATTGTGATTTTTTTCGTTGACTGGGGCTTATGTGAAAACCAGCTTCATATAAGTATACAGTGGTCCTTGCGTTATAAGACCGCCCCTTCTGCGGTCATGAAGCGGTCTCTCGTAGGGGTGCAAAATTCACTAAAAATACTACTTGGCGAGGGAAGAAGACGGTCACATGAGGCAAGGCGGTCTTACAACAGAGGGTCTTATAACGCAGGGACCACTGTACTAACTTACTGTACACCACTGTAATAATTATTGGGTGAATAGGGAGAGGATAGGGTCTTTCCTTGTCATAGCATACTCAGTTGTAATGAACATGTACTTATACGTCTTAAAAAGATTCGAAGTGGTGGTGCAAATACAGCCATTGGCTTAACTTTTCAATATTGTTCCGATAAGACACTCTCAGTTTGAGGTATCATAAGAAAGCAAATACTTGAGGTTACTGACTAACTGATACCTCTGTATGAAAGTCCGTAACAATTACAGAGTAAATATCAATCTTCACAGAAATTACAGGAATATCAAAAACTTATTGACATGGCTGGGAATATCCCCGCTCAGTCCAAGTCGGGGAAAAAGGCAGTTTTCTAGCTTAAATTGCTGAGAATTTTAAAAAAATTTAAGGCATGTATCATGGTAGCTCCTCTCTTTGGACACATGTTCAAACCATTCGCAAAAACAGATCGATTGATGGATTTATAATAATAAAAGTTTTGTACTTGCTATTCTCACTGAGGTTGCCTTTTCATAACTTCCATTTCCTCCAGATATTCGTGGTCCCTGCATTATAAGACCGTCCCTTCTGCTGTCATGAAGCGGTCTCTCGTGCGAGTGCGGTCTCTTGTCGAGGTGCAAAATGCACTAAAAATACTGCGGGAGAAAGGCGGTCACATAAGGCAAGTCAGTCTTACAACAGAGTGTCTCACAATGCATATACCACTGTACAGTCAATTGGTTTCCCAATGGCATTCCTGATATAGACGCTTGGCTTTCTGAAGACAATTTGTTAATTCCGCTATCTTACTACAGCAGATATACCTTGTTGAGTCAGTAGCCCTGCAGAAGTTTAAAAAAAAGTCCATACTTTCTTTGCTGTCCTATACTAACTGCTATCTGTATTGATATATATACTGTCAGATATTGTATCATTATACAAGGCACTTATTATCCCAACCTCTTGAATTTTTTACTATCTTTTAATATCGGTTAATAACACACTCAAGAGGCACAAGACGTCTTGCTCGAGTTCCAGGAAAGATATGACTAACGATCAAGTGTTTGTGCAAAAACATTCAGAAGGTATTAACACCCGTCAAATTAGGAAGCAACTGTCATGGTCTATTAACTGCGTGGAAAATCAATTACCTTTTATTATGAATTACCTTTTATTATGAATGCTAAAACATAAGTGAAGTCTTGACTTACAGAGACCTATTTCAAAACAAATTTATTAACCTAAAAACTCTCTGAGGTCTACAAACCAACCATAACAATTGTGTCAGTGCTTATTGCGATGCATCAGTTTGCAACTGAATGTGCCATTATGCCATATCATTCCAAGTTCCCGAACACACTGAAAAAATGTCAACACAGCGGAGTAGCTGGTTAAAATATCAGAAGGAACACAAATGCAGAACGAATTTTTTAAAATTCACTTTGAATCCTATGTTTCTTTCTTAAAAATGCATTTTAGCCAAAAATGTAAAGTTATGTAATTTTCTCTCAAATTGAAGAAAGAGAGCTGTATCAGCAAAGCGAAAATAAAGTATCTAACCCTTGTAAGTTATGTCATTCAGGGGGTGTCGGAAGAAATCACGGGCGGCAGGGGCGGTCAGATGAAAAAGGGCAAATCCTATTTGTGCCAATTTCGCGTGACAACATTTCAATAGAGTGTTTATAATAATTTTGAATATGTACACTAACTAATTTTGTGTAAAATTTATAAAATAAGGCCTAATAATATATATTGTTTTCTGTAAGATCTAAAGGGCACCCCTTGCCCCCCCCCTGCCCCCCCCCTGCCCCCCCCCCTGTTCCAGCACCCCTGTAGTCATTTGTGTCATGTGACAAACAAACATTATTATCTGATAAGATAAAAGCAAAACCAAGAAAAAAGAAAAGATGCAAGTCAAGATAACCCATAACTTCGCTTGACTGTAGCTATTTTACTGAGCTTCTGTACAATACAGACTGCTCAAAGAGAGCTCATCTATTTCGCAAAAAACTGAGGAAGAAATTGTGATTAAATGGTCACTCCCTTACAGAAATGAACTACAATGTTCCTTGTGAGATCATATCCCTAGCCATGCTTTGTTATTCTTTATGACTCATAAGCGGCCATGCAATGAGGTCATTCCCTATACTTCCATTGCTATTGAGTCACAAATTGAGCCATGACAAATCGACAGTTGAAATATCTTTTCCAAAGTATGTGTAACGAATATTTGCAATTGATGAATAGATGCAGATATTAGAATATAATAGAATAGAATAGAATAAAACTTTATTTAAAGCCACATAAAATATAAAACAATAGCTACAAGCTTATTAGCGACATATTCACATGGGATATCGTACACTAATATCAGAGACGTAATAATTCAATTGTCTGGTTTAGACAATCAAATGATTAGGCAATATCTGCAAGCCAGCTACCACGACAACAATAATTACAATAATTATACAATATTTCATAGTAATATTCTCAAATGATATCTTCAATCTTTGATTCAACGTTTTTGACAACCATTACAAGAACAAGAAAACACAAGTCATATCGGTGCTGATGGTCACAAAACACACACTCACGCTTTCCTTTGAAATTTATTCATGAACTCAAATCTCAACTCTCTTCTATGCTGTTGAAGTGTGATGTCAGAGATGACTCTATTCTCTAGCATTGCAATATATGTAAATTAACTACAAGCTGTGATGTCATTTTAAACTGGGTCAGGTTCCCTGGCTTCTGGCCAATGTGAATCCACCAAAACTGAGCGTCACAGTTTCAACACAATGTCAGAGTAAGCCTTTTATCAGGGATAGCCCCTGCAACCATATCATCACAGTTTGATAGCCAATGGGCTGACAGTAAAACTACGCATCACAGTTTAACATTGATATATTGAAGGAAGACTGTTGATGTGATCCCAGTGATCTATCACTTGCAATCACCAGTCTCATTTGACCAATTGACAGCTGAATGAGCATTCACAGTAGACAACTGTTACAATTCCCACAGAGTTGTTCGATTAATCTGCAAACTTACAACTTCAAAACTTACATATCTTCAATGGACCTTGTTATAAACAAAAGGATTTGACAATGTTTGTAAACACATGGATTATGTTCTCTCAGTAGCCCATTGGCTGACAGGCTGTGATCTCAAACTTGCATGGGGTTTTCCAGACCCAATTTTAACTCTGACACTGTGTTGAAACTGTGGCACTCAGTTTTGGTGGATTCACATTAGCCAGAAGCCGAGGAACCTGACCAGTTTAAAATGACATCACACTTCAACAGCAAAGAAATGAATTTGAGATTCCACGTAAATATAACGAGGACTGTAAAAAAAACAGGCAACTTCGATTATGACATCACTAGCATTGCAGTAGTTGCCTGATGGGTCTGACAATGGAAATGTGGTGTCATGACCATATAATATTTGCTCTGCGTTGATATCACTGGTATGTAACGGCAAAGAATTACCACCCAGGCCCACCCAACGCCTGAACCTCTGAGATAAAAAGTAGAATTTGAAGAAAATTATGGGAGGAAGCAGGCCCTCGAATGTGAAAACAGTCCCCCCCCCCGAATACTGTGTCTTGATTCGTCACTAAGATACGCTTATACCACAGCGCATTAAAAATGCAGAGTTCATTTTACGAGATACCATGTGATTCCGTTCGCAGGTAGCCTCACTTTGATATCGACTTCGAAGAATCTATCGAGTTGGTATGTCATGTAATTTTTGTCTTTTTCCCCAATAAAGCCCTTGTCAGTCAAACCGGAATAGTAGAGAGGGAGCGTCAGATTAGTGTTGATCGACTTATCTGTTGGATTAAAAACCATCGCTAAAGCCTTATGATCTTTGAGATGTGGATTAACATGTAAAATACAGTCTATATCCTGCATGTCAGGTCTTCTCACATGTATGACGTCACTGGTAAGAATATCTCTGTATAATTTGTAGAATGCAACCCATTCTGTAACTACATTTTTTGTTGCGTCATCATGGTAGAGAGAATATCCTCTGTAGCAAGCTGCAACTCCTGATCCGAGGTATTGGGCAAGTGCCCATTCATAGGCAAGCTGAAAGTTGAACAAAGACATAATGTACAGTGCAGCATGTATATATTGCAAACCAACACCTCATATTTGTCATACGGCTTTCAAATGTACGTTATTATACTGAATATATAGAACGACTGGAAAATCACAAATATCACAGAAAGCCTATTCATCTTTAAGAGTCGTTTTTAGCAGCACAAAGCACTAGCTCTTACTGAAGAAATTTTACCAAAACTTATGACCAAAACTGTGGGTGCCCCTGCTTGCCAATCTAATCATGGGCCTACAGTCTCTCCTGAATTTTAAATCATGACGATAAACTTTAGGTGCCCCCCTGTTACAAAACAAATTAATAAAGAAAACAAATAGGCTTCTTTTCACTGGGTCAAAGGTCAGCTGAATTTGAATACACCATGTTTATACTGCGCTTGGCCACATGGCTGCCTTGTCATGCCCTTGTGCATCCAGCTGTGACAGTCTGGCTCCACTGTGGGTCTACTGCTATATTTTG
>JAPTHN010000253.1:240000-292437 GCA_026936325.1 Platynereis dumerilii | reverse complement strand
GTGTCTTACTTCATATCCCCAGAAAAAGACTTTCCCTGAGAGGCCAGAACCATGTGATGTTCATATTGTGTGCTAAATTTCAGAATTTTAAAAATAATCCATTTCAAGCAAAATTGTACACTAAACTATATAGATATATGGATACAAAAGTAACTTTCTAATATGATTAAGTAAATATTTGTTGAAGTTCACCAATTTATTGCTTACCGTTAATTTTTGAGAAACCTAAAATTTGAGAAAAATATCAGAAATCCTCCTTTCTCCCCGTTTTTTGATTTTTATGAAAATTGCCCCTCCAAATGAGTTTAGTCATTTAAAGAGGTATAATTTAGAGATCTAAATGCAAAATGTCCACAGTGTAACTCCAAAATTGACAGAATCATGGACCATTGAAAAAATAACATTTTTGCTGAATTTACTGTTATCAATTTTTGTAAGAGCATTTAGACCCCCAAAAGGAACATTAAGGGTATTCAATGCATATGATGGTAGAATTTCATGCCCATAGGTATACCGTTTCAGAGTTCTGCTCTGGAAACGAAAACACTTTTTTTTTTAAATTTTCAATATTTTACAAAAACTCTACCAATTGCATAAATATGAACACCAAAATGAACATCATATATCCTGTAAGACCCATTCATGTGCCAAATATCATATACACAAGTGCAATAGTTTAGGCACAGCGGCCAATACACAATGTGTACAGCCGCCCGCAGTGGATCCAAGCAAGATATAAAAGGAAAACACGTCTTAATTACAACATGCCTGGTATTCATTCCTATGCCAGATGCATGCTCTATTATCAAGTTATACATATCTCTTGACCCAAACATCTCCAAACAAAATAGCCAAGACAGGGCCCAAAAGACATTCTGAAAATACTCAAATTTCAAATTTCCCGCCAAAACGGTCCATTTGTCACTGTGACTGGATAAATGGAAATGTGTACACACCTCCATTAAAAAGGGAAAGTGAAGAAAAGAGGAAACAAAAATTCCAAAAACAAAGGAAAGTGGCACAATGGAATTTTGAAATGGAGTTGAATTTCGGAAATGTTCTAATCCCTCTGTGCCTCCTCCTTCTTCAGTCACCTTACTCGCTAGAAACATCCCTGCCCTCTCCCTCACTTCTGCCTCCTTCCAACCTTCCTTCTCCTCTCTCTCTCTGGGTTTCTCCCTTTCCATTTCTTCTGTAGCCATTCTCTCGTTCATGCCATCCCCCATACCTCTCCAGTTACTCTCATTATAGCTATCTCTGACTCTCCCCTTCCTGCATTATCCCTTTCTGCCTCAACCCAGTTCTAGTCTCCTCCCCAATATCTCTTTCCTCCTCCTTAGCTCTTGCTTCCTCTGTCTCTTCACCCCTCCCTCATCTCTTGGGCCTCTCGCATTACTCTCTCTCTGCCTTCTCCTTAATGCCTCCACACTCTCTGCTCTTCTCCTCTGTCTCCTCCCTTGTCCTTCCTTCTTCCTCCTCGACAGCTTTTCTCTTCTCCCCAACATGTCTTCTCTCCTCCCTCTCTGCCCTCTCCATGACATATGCCTTCTCCATCTATTACTCCATTCTCACTGCTTTCTCCCTGCTTTCTCCCTTTCTGCCTCCTCCCTAGTTCTAGAGGCTTATAATTTAGTTACAATAGCTCCCTCACTGGCTCCTCCCTAGCAACTCTCTGCTTTAAACCTCCTCCGTTACATTTCGGCATAAATTTCTCTTGTCAGAAGAAATACTCGGACTAACTCCTCCCTAGTTTTTGCCTCCTCCTGATAGCTCAAGCCTTCTCTGGTATTCATCCTCTTCCTTCCTTAATCATCTCTATCTCTCTGACTTGCACCTCTCTACATTCTCCATTACTACATTTCTGGAATCAGAAGCAATCATTGGACTTCTGTAAAGCTCTTTTGGCTGTTTTGCCTCCTTCTGATAGCTTTAGCCTATCAATCCTCCACCCCCCTTGTCACCTCTTTCCTCTGACTCATACTCTCCATTCCTTCTATTGTCTAGATACAGCTACTCCCAGCTCCCCTTTCCCCTGCACTTGTCACCTCCATCATCGGCACTTCCCGTGGTGACACTCCCTTTCTACCCTCACCCCAATTGTTTTTGTCCCCATCATCTCTTTCTCCTTCCTAGCTCTTTCCCTCTCCATCCCCGCCACTAAACTCTTTACCTCTACCCTCTCTACATTCTCCCTTTCTGTTCCACCCAACTCCTGCCTCCTTCTAATTGGTTCATATTTCCTCCCTCTCTACCTGCTGCCTAATAACTTATGCATGGAAAGTTTGGAAACTGCCCTGCCTCTTCAGCATGCCTCTGGCCTCCGCATCCCTCTATAGAATCCAATTTCCCCAGTACACTTAAATTTCTTCCTGCACCTGCATATTCTGCAATAAATTCTGCAGTTCTGCAGGAAACTGCAGAATTCTGCAAAAAACTGCAGAATTCTTCTGTTCTGCATAAAACTGCAGAATTCTGCCGAAAACAGCAAAATTCTGCAGTTCTGCAATAAATTCTGCAGTTCTGTAGGAAACTGCAGAATTCTGCAGTTCTGCTCCATGCAGTATTTTTGAACCTCTGACCAGTACTTAATCCCGCTTATTGCAAGTTCAGACATCTTTGACAAGGTTTGCCACTACCCAGGAAACGTTTGTTTTGGGGGGGGGGGTAGCGGTTCGGGGGTCGGTTGGGAGGTTTTATTAGCAGCCCTATCCTCAAGGTAGCGAGGACCGTACCAGAGGGATCCCGGCATCCCACTGGTATGGCCCAGTCGGATAACCCCAAGGGAGCAGATCTTTTTTCAGAATTAGGACAGTGAGGAAACCAGTGGGATACCCCCGTACCAGTGGGATACCCCCCGTACCAGTGGGATGCAGAATTCTGCAGCTTCCTGCAGATTTTTTTTTGAAACTGCAGAATTCTGCAGTTTTTTGCAGAATTCTGCAGTTTTTTGCAGAACTACAGAATTCTGCAGGATTTCTTTTGAAACTGCAGACTTCGGCAGTTTTTTGCAGAACTGCAGAAAGAAATTATATACTCCTCAATTACCCTGCAAATAACTCCACATATATGTCTATGCGTTTTGCAAAAACTAAATGACACTAATACTAAAATTATGCTACAAAAATGGTTCATGATGTTAAAATTATAATCTTGCTTTTTTAGTGAAAACGAAGACCTTTCAACATTCTGTTGTAGCATCTACATCGTAACTTTTAAAATGTCTTACAAGTGAGTTTTGACCTGTTTTTATAGGGTGAAAACTGATGATTTTCTAATTGCAGCGAAATTCCATACAAAATAATCTTGATAACACGCAAAAGTTTAAGGTCCTCATGCTAATAAAAGCCCCGAATTAATATATTCCTTAGGTGCTTTTCTTAATAAAATAATGTGATTAAAAAATAATAAATAAATGTGTATGTCAAGATTTACCCCAACTTGGTTATGATTGGTTTTGATTGGTTTTGATTGACTCTTATGTGATTTGTAATTATGTGTATGAAACTGGGACCAGTATTACTATTTCATGAACAATGAAAATTGTATTCGATTTTATTTTGAAGAACAATGTACATGAACTGTGAACCTTAACTGTGAACATGAACTAACATGAACTGTGAACATGAACTGTGAACGTGAACTGTGAACATGAACTGTGAACCTTAACTGTGAACCTTAACTGTCATTTTTAGATTTAAAAAAAACAAAAACAAATGTTGGTATTGTAGAATACTGTAGCTGTAGATCTAGACTTATACTAGGTCTGGAAACACAGGTCTGGGCCAACGCCATCTTTGCTTGGGTAAAATAACAGAATCTTCAAGGCATCGTTTTGGGGTGATTTAAGGCTTTGAAAAATCTAAAAAAAATGGAAGCATCTAGATTTTACTATTAGAAAACCTGTCTAATACTTGAAATATTTTTATCAGGCCGATTTTTAGAGAAATGACAGGAAAAAGAACATGTCAACAAAAGTTCGGACATTGACTTCGGGTGCTTCGGACGGACTTTTCACATAGAAAGAATGGTCGTACAGAGTCCAAACTTAGTTCAAAATGTAGGAAATTAAATTTCTGAAACATTGGTACCACTTAGAAGGTGTTGCGCTCGATATTAAGGCCTCCAGAGCGTGCTGCGTCATTGACGCAGCAATTGCACAAGAAAAGATTGGATGGATACTGAGCTCTGCTCTGCTGATCTAGACTTATACATATCTATTTTTCGATTGACACATGTATCTATATTTGATATTTCTGTCAATAAAAGTTTATATATAATAATTATTAAAACCCAGTGATTTCAAAAATAATTTGCTCAAAGATAGAGTTCTTTGATATTTAAGATGTTATCATATTGAAGTTTTCTTTCAAATTTAACTCTGGAATGCTCAGAATGCATTTGAGAGTGTCAAAAATCTGGCTTCTGGGGGCCTTAAGCGGCCCCAAGCCGCTAAGTATCGGCCCTACGGGCCTCAATTCCCCCTCGATACATTCCACACACCCCCCCCCCCCCATAAAAAATCCTGGCTACGGGCCGAGGAATCAGGCCAAACATCAGTTCGCATGTGAGATGAGACAAAGCAGAAACGCATACTTATGGTACGAGCCAGGGTACGAGCGAGCAGATTCTACAGAAGAAGAAGAGAGGGCGCTGCGGTTGACACAACCGCCACCTGGACAACTCCCTCGCTCTACTAAAATTGTTCCGGTGCTCAACCTCATTGATCCAGCAGCTGATGTCGTCGTCCCCCGGAGCCGTGAGGTTGTTGACCACGAGGTAGCCACGCGCCGGAAAAAGCCACGGATTATTAGAAGAAGAAGACAATAATGGAGAGTGACTGGAAAGCTGAGTACTCTTTTTGCGTGAACGACATGTCTGATTTGGAGAGGACACTCAGTACAAACAGTTTGCAGAAGGCATCCGCTCATACATGGAACAGTACAACCAGTTCCATAATAGTTAGACAGCATTTTAAAGTTCAGAGGCTGCAAGTGAATTCCGTGAAGGAACTTGTGATGGATTATTATTTTTTTGAACGACCGGATGATTACAAAAAAATGGTGTGCATCAGAAGTTGTTGTTGTTCTTTTGAAATTATTTGCGAAGTCATTAGATCAAGTGGATTTGGATGACTTTGTTAGCATCCTTCAACCTGACTGTAGAGGAAAACTTGCAGTTCAGGTGTTTTCATGTTCGCAAAAGTGGACTTGGCGGTTTCATAAGCCCTCTCCCTTCACAAATATAGGTGAAGGTGCTATGTAAGTACATTTTCTCTTCATAACTTTTGCCTCATGTCTCATGCTTTTTTGGGTCCTTGGAATTCATTCCAAGACCATTGTCGTCAGATTCATTTCCTGTCAACAGGCAAGTTGGTGTACACACAAAAACATTTCACCGAAAAATTGACAACCCAAACCGATGTGCCCTTGTGATTAAAATGGTACTAGGGCATCCCTGGCTACAATATTGTGCTTCTCGGCGCTTTAATTCACTTTCAGTCAACACATTTCTTCTTATAGCTGTCAACTCTTCTCACAAAAACTTGTTCTGAATATTTGACTGTGCTGCCCTCTTGTGCTTAATGACAGCACATCACCACAGTTGCATGCAGGTTCATTACATATATAAAGACAAAACAAAGTAACTTTCTTATAATATCTGTGAGTTTTGCAAAAAATGGCACCTTTTAGTCAGCTTAGCAAAAACCAATATCATGGTTATAGGTTCAAGACGCACAACAACCAAACAATTTCAATTTGGGAATGAGGAAATTAAACTAACAAATGAGTATAAATATCTGGCAACAATTATCTCTAATGATAAAAATATGTTCAAGAAGAACCTTCCGAACCTGATAGCAAAGTCAAATAATGCTATCTTCGCTCTAAATTCTTATATCCGTAACACAATAGGTCAGTTACAGCCTTCCCTGGCACTGAAAATGTTCGATGCTCAAATAAGCCCCATTATGGAATATGCTTCAGAAGTATGGTATCAAAATAAAGACATGACAAATCTTGAAAAGATACAGCTGGCATTCATTAAAAACTCGCTGAAAACAAAAACATCCACATCAACTATAGCCCTATATGCAGAGCTAGGCAGGTTCCAAATCAGTTTGAAAATGAAACGTAGAGTCATCAATTACTGGAAAAGAATACTTACACTAGACGCCACACATCCTGTCCGTCAAGCATATAATATCTTAAAAACTCTCGAAACAACAAGACAAACAAACTGGTGCACAACATTAAAAACTATCCTGCTAGGAACTAACAGTGGCCCATTATGGTATGAGCAATTTGTGACAAATAAAGAATACACCTCACTAAAAGAGCGAATGTATCAATCCTTCATGACAGAAACCATGAATAACATCAATAACGTAAATCTTAATCCAAAACTTAGAACCTATAGATTATTTAAAGGACAATTTAGATTGGAACCATATCTGGCCACCTCAACTCATATAAATCACATGCTAGCTTTAACTAAATTCAGAATAAGTGCCCACAACCTGGCCATAGAAACTGGCAGGTATACCAAACCCAAAACTCTGGTAGAAAATAGGCTGTGTATTCACTGTACACAGAATGAGGTAGAGTCGGAACAACACTTTCTGTTAAAATGCCCCCTTTATAATAATGTGCGACACACTCTTTGAATCTATAACAGCTCTGATTCCATCTCATAATAACCAAGATGAAGATGAAAAATTCATTAGCATTATGAAAAGCAAAAACAAAATTGTAACCAACGCACTAGGAAAATACATATTCTCTTGCCTAAACAAAAGAAACCAAAATTCAATAACCATTGAGTAAATGCAGCCAAAATGCAAATCCCTTTCACCCCTAGAAAAAAAAAAAAAACTAAACCTATGCACCTTCCTTAAAAATGAAATTGTGGGGCAGTGAGTTGGAGCATTGCTCGCATCATGCAAGCATGCTCGCCATCCGCATCATCACTCCTTCCGTCCAACACATCTATAACTGGGATTGGTGTTTGCCACCCAGCCAGATGAATGCCGTCCAATATATCATGATAATTATTATTTTTATTTTATTAACGGAGTGACCGCGAATGCGGGTCACCCGTTTAACCCATGGTTGAGCATTATATGGTATTTTGTGTATTGGATGGTGCAAAGTTTTTGTGCAAATGGATTTGGATAGTTTGCCATGGAAATATGGTGAAGAGAATTAAATGGCAATGTGCTTTTGTGGTAAAATACTTGCACACAGGCTTGTGACATGGAAGGTGATGAAAATGCTATTTTAAATTTATTGTGGATTAGCACTGCTGCCCACTCAGAAAAAATTACTTATTGTCATGAATTTCATCGTCTATTCCACTACTTTACATGTACAAGATATTTCACCAATCAATATAATGCATCTTTAGAAAATGATAACTCATATTTTTCTAGTGGTCGGGGCAATTCCATCCCTTGTCGATGGGGCAAATCCGCCCCCGCTGATTCTCACGTTAAATACATATAAACGTGAGATATGGTTTGTAAGTCCCTCTGTTTTGCCATTTAGCACCATGGATAGTGATTATGAGTTGAATTGAGATGACGTTAAGAATTTTGCCATGTTTTATGGTATGTTGAATGTGTCATATGCAAACTTTTTCTGATGTCACAAATAAATTGATGAAACAATCCTTACACATTGGTAAATATACCATAAAGAATCAGTGCTTAATTGAAGAATAGAATTTACTTTTGAAGTCAATTTTTTGTTGTCATTTGTCAACCAACTTCAAGGGGGCGGATTTGCCCCACACTTTGGGGCAAATCCGACCCCTAAGACTGAACTTTGATATTGTGATGTCGGCTAAAAGGTGTCAAATTAAAGCATGTAACTTTCCAGATATCATGGATATGTTCGGATGTATACATTCTTTGATTTCCTTAAGTAAAATTTATGTTTTTCAAAAAGGTGAGGGACTGAGCAACGAATATATGTGAGAAGGGGGGCGGATTTCCCCCACCTTACCCTATACATTTTTACCCCCAAAAAATTGCTACAAAAGTTTTTTCAATGGATTCTGTTAGGTTTAGGTGTACTTTTTAACATACTAAAAGTTTATCAAAATTTGACCGTCGGAAATGTGTTTTTTTCAAGATGGCGTCCGAGATGGCCGACAAAACCTTCAAATGGCAATAACTCAGCAACTATCCACTCAAATTTGATGAATATATAGGGAAAATAGAGGGCTTTAGGGCTTAGAATGTGTATCAAATTAACCGGTTGAGTGCTCGATCGGCATATCAGGAGAATATGAATGTGACTTGAGCAATGTTGAGAAAAGATATCTGGGATTGTTGATCAAGCGACGAGCTAGCATCCTGAAATTTTTCTTGAAAATATGCTAGAAACCATAAAAGAATGCAAAACAGTAACTCTCATTTTTATTTCACATGGAACAAGCCGAATTGAAACTTAATGCCCCAAAAATATAGGGTTTTATAGGAATTTTCAGCAAAAATCCTTGAAAATATAGGAAAAAATAGCGAGCAAAAAATATGTAGGGATATATAGGAATCTATAGGAAATATAGGGCCGCTGGGAGCCCTGAAATTAGAAATGTGCCTATAGACGGCATTAGATGCAAAAGTTCTGCAATGCTGTCTCACATACATGTATATGTTTGATTTCAGGTATAACTCAATGGTTGGAAATGTTCTTCTATTTATGGAGCATCTGAAACAAACTCTCGAGAAAGATGTGTGGGAAGAGAAAGAAGCTGATTTTATGGACATGTTTAGAGAATTGATGGGGTGCTTTTCCCTTGTTGTCAAGTAAGTTGTTTTTATAACAAAGAACTGAAATTTATAAGTGGTCAGGCCACACATAATTGATTCTTAGCTTCGCGGACCCGCCGACACAATAGATTTCCTGCCGATGGGGAAAAAAAATTGAAAAAAAAATGAAAAATTTTTTGACATAAAAAATTTTTTTTTTGTTGTCCTTCCGCCCGACCCTAGAAAAAGTGCCTGGAGAGGATCCGAGAAGCTAAAGATCAATTATGTGTGGCCTCATGGCAGGAAAAGAAGGGAATTGGGGCTTGTCATTGCCTGGAAATTTCTAAATCTCACCGGAAATTTCTTAAGAAAGGTCCAAATTTCTGACTTTGAAGTTGTTGCTTGATTCGTGACCATTTGTGGGAAATTTTGTCTAGCTATTGAACCAAATTGCCTGGATATCTGCATTTTTCTAGCCCTGTATGTGGTTACGGTGTCATGCCCCCCTATGGATGAACTTGTATCATTATTTTGTTTTTCTTTACTCGAGGCATCGATTCGGTGCCATAGGCCTTCACGATAGCTGGGCCATTCCATGCCAAATTGGACCAAGAGCTCCCACATCATGTCTTCAGATTTTGATGAAATTATAACATAACTTACATCCATATCAGTAAAGAAGAGTTGCAAAATATTTCTTTCATATTCCAAGTATTTAGAATTTGTGAGCATCTTGAAAATTTTTGAGATTTTGACGAAAAATTTTAAGTGCTGCTTTGCATGATTTTGTTAAGGCAGCTGAAGCCAAATTTTCCAAGATATTGTCAAAATATCTGGCACATGTCATGCTGAGATATAGAATTTAAGGTGTGCAGTCAAAATGCAGCTACTTGAAACTTGTTATTAAATGCTCTCTCCCTTACAGGGGGTGCAGGATGCAAACAATGTTTGGCCTTTTTTTTTTTTCTCGTAATATTTAACATAATTTTTGCGAGAAAAAAAAACAAAAAAGGCGAAACATTGTTTGCATCCTGCACCCCCTGTAAGGGAGAGAGCATTTAATAACAAGTTTTTTTTTAGTAGCTGCCAGGTAACTGCCAGATAGCCAGTTCAAGTAGCTAACTTCCACTGAGTTGGCCCTGTCTCCGGCCAAGCTCTGCAGCTTTTCAGAGGGTTGGATTCCGGCCCCGTCACCAGCCAGAAATGGGAAGAGTTTCAAGTAGCTGCCAGATAACTGCCAGATAGCCAGTTCAAGTAGCTATCTTCCCAAAGTTTCAAGTAGCTGTCAGGTTACTGCCAGGTAGCCAGTTCAAGTAGCTATCTTCCCAAAGTTTCAAGTAGCTGTCAGGTTACTGCCAGGTAGCCAGTTCAAGTAGCTATCTTCCCAAAGTTTCAAGTAGCTGTCAGGTTACTGCCAGGCAGCCAGTTCAAGTAGCTATATATCCAAAGTTTCAAGTAGCTGCCAGTTAACTGCCAGGTAGCCAGTTCAAGTAGCCAAATTCAGCTTCAAATCATCTAAAGTTGCAACTTTGAATGCCCCCTGTTGTCTGCCCATTGAGTCAATCGTCCTAAATGCAATACTGGATGAAACCTTTGGGTACACATATTGTGCTATTCAAACATCGAAGAGATTCACCTAGAGGGTAGTGAGGAAATGGAATTTGAAATCCTGACTTTGATACAATCCAGATTTTGGCCCTATATTTCAAAGAGGCCTCAAAAATTACCTGAAAGGTATGGAGGGTCAAAAATGCTGTTTTCCCCACTTTTTAGCAAACATTTACCAAGAAAAAAAATTACTGACAAAATCTGACACGGGTGAGTATCACCCTCAATGGTGAAGTGCCTGAATCTTAGAAAAACTGCCTCTTAATAAAACGTAGGGTTTTACCAAACGTTGCAGGTCTGTGAGTATTCACTCACTGAGATAAATCCTGACCCCTGGAGGAGGAAGATTTTAATTTACAAATACAAATACATTTGTATTTGCACCCAACCCTTGAAGAAAGTTTGATCTCTGTGCAGCCATCCTCATCACACAGCGGCATGATTTTAGCAGGATTTATTCTATCCAATTTCGCGAAATACTGCGAAGTCATCGGCTGATGACTGTTCCTTGATTTTTAGCTAGCCAAAGGCGTAGCTATTCTAATCGGAGATGAGTGTATGGGATTCTGAAAACCATAAACCATGTAAACACTGTAAACACTGTAAACAATAAACATGTGAACCAAGAATAGGCTAGATGGCAGCACTATCTTCTGTTGTATGCAAAATGGCCCTCTGGTGGATTTGGCTGTAATTATCTTGAGTTCATTCCCTGACAGGTCTAAAGACTCAGACTCAGACTCAGACATATTTATTTTCAATAGAGAATAAGTTATGAAAAAGATAAATAAACTATTGATATGTTATACAGTATTTTTTTTGTTTGACAGTTCTCTATTGAGGGTGACCCCTTTAAGGCTAGTAGGCCGCTATCAAGGGGCCACCCATAAAATGAAATATTGTTTTTAAGTCTGAAAAAAAAGAACAAACTAAAGTCCCATGAGTCCCATAGCATAACATAAATATATGGTTGACTAATTACCAGTTATAAGTAAATGTATTGTCATAAGCTTTACTCTTAAATAATATATTCATTTCTATAATAATAGTGTGATGAAAGAAGAATGACAGAAAAGCAATAACTTAATTACCATTCAGGAGTGTAATTAGATACAATACAATACATTGGATTTCCTGTGTCAATATGGTCAAGGTGTGAACTTGAAATGCCATTAACCAGCAATGGGCTATGGATAGATAGATAGATAGATAGATAGATCCTTACAGAAAATCAGATGTGCAAATAGGAAATAGCTTGATATTCTATCTGCAAGCACCTCTTGAAGTGCTTGCACGTTATTTTTAGAACGTAACAGTGAACATAATGATTTAGTGCCATGACTTATTGATGAAAACAAATAAGTTATTAAAATCATCTTGATTTTAATTTTCCCAAATTTGGCCTGGTATAAAACATCAATTGTACAACCTTGTTCTCCCTCTAAAATGTGTGTTTTGATTGTATGATATTTTTGGCTTTCATGCATTTTGTTTCCTATTTTACCACATCAACAATTAATTTTGTCACTAATTTGTTTAAAAAGAAGGGCCCCATAGGTTTTAACTTTACATGAATTCTATCAGTTAACCCCAGGGGAAAAGTAGTGCTTGAATCCTTCAATCCCATTGGCTGATAGATTTCCCGACCATGCCTCTGATTGGTCCAGCCAAGAGACAATCTGTACCCAGAGAATCTACCCAGACGAATCCTTCAATTTTCGTACACAGCCAATCAGCGAGTAGCATTCTCTCCAGTTCAAAACTTTACCGGCGATTTGCGAAGCATCTATTGACTTCTCAGAGAGGTATGACCTATCATTTTGAAGCTCTCAGAGAGATCTATCTATTCCAGTAACTCGCTAGTCTGTACGATTTAGGGAAGTCCTTGAATCGATGTAATCGGCCTAATTTGCATAACCGTGTGAAGGCCTGTTCATTGGCCAGGTTGGTGGGTGTGTCTGAATTATTCACTGAAGGCTTTGCTGAAATGACAATCTGGAGTATGTTTAGTGAATTTCAATGTAACATTAAAGCTTCACAACTTGGTCACTCCTTTAGGTTAAATTTTGAAAGTTGTGTTTCAGGAATTAAAGTGCTATGTCTGCTTCATATGTAAAGCAAGTTATGAATCACTGTTTTAACAAAAAGTTGTTTGGGGCCAATGTCCAGGCTACTTAGTGAAATGGGTTTATTCTAGGGCTCTATATCGTTGCCGACATATGCATTCAATACGATACTTATCATCGATACACTTGATTGATACACAATTCGTACTGTCGGACCTCAAATTCGGGCCGATCCGCGTATATATTAGAAATCTGCCTCCCGAAAAAACTAATTTTTGGCTCGGAAAGTTCATCTCACACAAGAGGGGACGTCAAGATGACGATCTCCTCGAGTTCAGTGATTGATTTAATGGATATTTTCTGTCAAATCTCGGCAATAAACTGCTTTTTTTAGCTGGATATGGCATAATTGAGCCATACTGAAGTGCTGTTTCGAAAACCAGTTCGGGAACCGACCAGACTGAACCGGTACGACCGGTATTTATTGAACTGGTGTAGACCCCTAGTTTATTCCTTTAATTGTTCTTCACTTGCATTAAAATGATAGAGTTCATATCATCTCAACTTATAGTCAATGTCTGTTCTTCCAATCTGTCATGGCGGCAGTCATGCACATTCCTTCCTATTAAGGCGGAAAATCCCTCTTTCAAGTCCATCCGCCTATCTACATGATCTGTGTTACTAGCTATTCATCTTTCTTATTTTATTGTATTCTATTCTTTTCCCTCCAATTTACAAGAAGATTCTCAGTTGCCTTTTATTTTGAGGATTTCATGATATTATTTACATACTTCAAATTGTTTTTTTCATGTCTTCAGTATGGATATACTCTAGATTAGGTCAAAATTGCTATCAACCCATTCCATGTTAATCACTGCCCCTTTAATATAAAACCAAATGGCTAGCTTTGAATCCGCGGATTCTTGTTTCTCTGTAGCCTACGGGTTCTTTTCCTCATGTAATGGATAGGTCAGCCAAAATTTATAGAGTTAGTTGATAATTAACTCCAAGAAACTGGCCTGCCTTTGGTGCTTCGCCCTCTCCGGGCCAAAGCAGTCAGTTCTGGCTGGTTGATAATGTGATACAACTTCATACCAAGTTTGGAAGTGATAGTAGCAAGAGTTATTTTGAAATTGCCTGTCAAAGATGATTTTGAGCACTAAAAAAACCATGGCTGGGACAGGACACTTTGAGAGCGTCGTGGGAGGTTGATGACATTGCTAGGGTGAGTGTCATGTGGGGGTGAAGACATTGCTTGTCTTGACCAGATGGTAATTTCCTTGACTGATGATGTCAGAAACTATATAGAATGTCGATATATATATATGTAAATATAATATTATGTATTTTTAATTACAGTAATGGGAGAAGTGCCAATTTAAGGCTTGGAGAGACAAGATGTAACCCAGATTTGATGTTTGCACCACTGAGACGCGATCAAAGATTCAATTATGCCAAGTCGCCTTTGGAGGTCAGTGTAATGAGGAGATACATTTCCTCACCTAAATACTTGCCAACAATGCAAAACTGGTTGTTTTATTCCCAAAAGTGTTTGGACTTATATCTTTATGCACTATAACCCTATAGTCTTTTGTAAATGATCTGTAGGTATGGCCCCAATTTGTTTCCTTGAGCTAGAATAGCATTGCTGTCAGATTTTGGTACCTTTTAAATTCAAATTTATGGCTTGAAGTCTATCTTCTAAGTTCTAACCTTGAAATTTAACACAGTGGGGGAGAGGGGGGCTGGTTGGCACAGGGACTGGTTGGCACACCCTTATTTGTACGAAGCTGAAGTGAAGTACAGAAATGTGTTATTGCCACATTTCATATACATGATAAGGCCCCTTCAGGAGAATCAACCATCTTGGGTGTCGGCTTACTCATGTTGGCTGTGGAGCACTTTCACGAGCTTAAAGACCCCAAAAGCCGTTTTTCGATAAAACGGAAAAAGGTGTGCATCAATAACTGATGGCCTCACCTGGTTCATTGATTATTGATAAGCTTTGTAAATATGTTGACTTTAAGGGTGCTATGTGTCACCCAGGTAATTTTCTTAGTTTTCCTTGAAATCACAAATCATTAAAAATGACAGGCGGGGGCAGGTTGGCACAGGCATTGGGGCAGGTTGGCACACAGTGTTAAGTGAATGCAACTTAAGTCAAACCAATAAGTTATTGAATAATTTAATTGAATAATATTGTTAGTTGTAGGGACTCTATAATACTAAACTTTTCCTGAGTATGGCGTGCTGTAGTGGTGTTTTGAGATTTGTTGGCTTAGCCTAAAGACGATAATTGAGGATTGTTGAGCATACAGGACAGGCCTTATGGTAAGAATGTGCATACTATAATAATTTGATCTGTTTTGTGCATAGAACATGTTAAAAATACAAAAAGTGTCATTTCACATTGTTTGATTTCCTGGTGTCACTTGTGCCAACCAGCCCCCCTTATGTGCCAACCTGCCCCATGGTGGGGTAGGTTGGCACAGAATTTTTGAGCTGCGATATCTCCTGGGCAAATAATAATACAGGCTCAGCGAGGTACTGATAATGTAGGTTGGGGTTAGGACTTCGAATTGACATATGAGCAAAATCCATATTCCGAATAGCTTTTGTTCAGGACACCTAAATGTCGTGTTTGTGCCAACCAGCCCCCCTCTCCCCTACCAAGAAAATGTCCATACTATTGATAGCACTAGTTGTTCATAGGACTTTTTCTGAATTATTCCATCTCCTCAATTCCCAATAACAGTCCTTTACCCTGGTTCCCCCAGGGTAATTTTATCTGAAAAACCAGTCTGAGAGGTTTTCGGTAAAAAGGTTTCCCGGGCTTAGTAAAAGTGTGGGTGTGCATTTGGTGTTCAAAATAGAGGTGTACTAAAATGCGTTGTGGAATTGGGGATAGTTTGTTCAGGTTTTTTCTTTTTTTAAAAATTAGAAAAATTTTTTTTTTTTAAATAGTCACCCACATGACAATCGTCCGTGTGTTTCAGGTATGGCCAATAATTTAGCTATTGCTTTTTGCAGTGCATGGATCTATTCTCAGAAGCAGTCTAACAATGCTAATTGCAATTCTGCAAGTTCTAAAGCCTTTTTTCACCCTCAGTTTACCAAATTGCCATTGAGGAACAGCACTTGGAAGTCAATCTGACAGGTGTCAAAGCTGATCGCCAGGGCTGCACAAAGTGCGGGAACGTACACCCACCCGATCAGTGATCACAATGCCAAATTTTGTGCAAATTTCCCAAATTTATTGGTAAATTGAAACAAATAAACATTTTGGTTCTTGTTTGATTTTTGGGGATAAATAAACTCTGCAACATTAAAAACGCATACATTTTTGAACAGCTAAAAAAGTAACTTGCTAAATATATATATATATATATATGTAAATATTACCACTGATGTTAGTTAACATCTTTGGTGAATGTTCAGAAAATTTTGTAAAGAAACGATATGAAAAAGCCGGATTAGGCCACTTGGTGAAATCTTACTGGACATCTGTTTTGACCAGTTTAAATCAATAATAAAGTGACAGCATCTGTGCTCTACTCCTCTATCCCTTTTTCAATTTTGCAAATTCCAAACTTGACAGGATGTCAAAAAAGCTGGTTCTAAGAAATATCCATGGATCTTGTTCAAACGTTCACATAACTTCACAATCTTTAGATGAGAAGCTAATAACCAAATTTGCAAAGTTACATCAAGATCAATCTGGTGCTTCAAAAGTTATGATACTTTGAAAATGTGTGCGTTTTTAATGTTGCTGAGTTTATTTCATGACCATTTAGAGAAGCAAGCTTTATACACTTCAGCAAGGCCTTCAGTGAATCAGTCAGACACACCCACAAAACTGGCCAATGAACAGGCTTTCACACATGTTATACAAATGTTACAGCAAGAAAAGTTGACACAAGTCTTTGCTGTGATGTATAAGATGATTTATTCATCATGGATAAAAACCCTGTAAACAAAATACACAGAAATGAATAACAAAATAAATGGAATGAATTACAGTGTCACATAGTTGCATTAACAATTTATCTGACTAAAGATTATTAATATTCATGACTAGAAGTATAAGTTTGACATGTGAATAATTATAAGCTGAATTAAATACAAGTAGTTGTGAACTACTAAGAGAAATACATATAAGTACTGAAGCAAATAATTATGTAATATTCTATTGAGGTACTATTCATAATCTAATTAATATTAATGACCAGTGAACAATTCTAATTAATAATGGAATAACAACCTTACCCAGATTGGGGTTTTGTGAAGCAATGGCCAATAGGGTGGCCTAAAAATGTACAGGAAAATATTTTTTTCTGAAATTCACATTGCACACCCCCTCATTTTAGGAGAAATGGTGAAAAAAGCACCTTGTTAAAATTTCATGAAAATCAGTCAAGTCTAAGTGGTCTCTCAAGGCCCCTCAATTCTCACGAAAAAGAAACATTTCAACCATTTTCGCCAACACGCGGTTTGCCACAACTTTGTAAATTTTTGTTGACCAACATTCTAATTGCCATGGTTGGAAAGGTCTCAAAATTAGCTTCAATTTGCATACCAACATTAATGGTCTAGGATGATAGCTTGAATCCCATAGACCATTCGGCTAACAGTGCTAATGTGCGAAAGTGTTTAATGCAGGACTAAACCTGTTCAAGAAAAGATTTCCATTAAATTTCACTGTCAAGTAACATGTTCTTATTCTCCCAAAGGCAGGATGACCTGATAAAACATAAAACTTTTTTTTACCATGGAGAAACCTGCTTTATGATCTATAAAGTTTTAATGTTAGATTTTGTCTAAAGTGCTGAAAACATCGGAGAGGGGCTGTTGCATTTCATAGTTTAACTTCATAAGAAATAAATATAGGACAACATAATTTATATCATGTGAAACATAAGAATATTGTCTGTCAATTGGTACCCATCATGTTGCCCTGTAAAAATTTGGATGAAGATATGAATTTGAAATACTACAATTCCCCCCTGCTATTTTATGAGTTTGCGACAAACTTCAACAAAAAATTTCATCACTCATAAACCAGGCATTCCCATGGTCAAAAATCTTTTTTTTTTTAATATTTGGTCATTCTGGAACTGTCAAAATAAGAATCACAGCAATTTACCGCGAAAGAAAATAAAAGCCTGGCTTTTATCAGGATCGGTCGTTCAGCAACAATTTCATTCATGAAAAGTGTAAACTAAAGAGACCATGGGAGTTGAGATATTATCTTAGACCAATAATGTTGGTATGCAAATTGAAGCTCTTTTTGAGACCTATCCAACCATGGCAATGAAAATGCAGTACTGTACAAATTGACTAAGTTGTGAGGAACCGCGTATTGGTGAAAATGGTTGAAATTTTCGTTTTTGCTAATAATTGAGGGGCCTTGAGAGACCACTAAGACTTGACCGATTTTCTTGAAATTTTTACAGGGTGCTTTTTTCACAATTTCTCCTAAAATGAGGGGGTGTGCTAATAAAAAATCTAAAATTTTGTTTTTTGGGCCACCCTAATGGCCAACCACATGACATTGTTTTCAATGGTAAACCAAGTTGGCACCTAACAAAGTAACAAAACATGTGTAAGCTGGCTTACAAAATATATGACTGCTAAGCTTTCTATAAATTCATAAGGAAAAATGTAACTAATTATTTGTAAAAATGTATAAATGAATGCTAAGTTTGACTAGAATAAAATATTAACAAAAGACATACCTTAACATGATATTGGTTGCCAATGCAGTAATGCTGAGTTAAGTCATTAGATGTTGCCTGGAGAGCAGCTTAGACAAAACTGAGAGTGATCAGTGTGGTCACTCAAGCATTATGCTTTAAAATTGGGTCAAAGCCCTAGTGGCCTTGAGGTGAGTGACAGAGCTAGGTGCTGCTGCCCTCTGTCCTAACCATTGATCATGATTAAAATTAATGCCAAGCATCAATACTATAATAGGCAAATTTTACACTGCCACACAGCCCTGGGTTGGAAAAAAACCGTCCCGGTTGCTGCCTAACTTTAGATTTAAATGACTGCAATATAAACTATAAAATTACTTTAACTTATTTAAATAGGAAACTAACTTTTTACTTGAGTAGCTAAAAATAATGTAGCTATAAAATAATCTAGCAAACAAACTAATTTCTAGTCTGAAATGTCAGAATACTAAACTGCCTGCAATATCATAAATACACTTTCTAAACTGACACTTAATCTCGTTGAGAATTTAACTAAACACTGGTTACATAAGGGATAACCTCCCCGTAATGTATGAAACAATTCTGAAAATTAGTTCCAGAAATTGATACTACCTATCTATTGTTGAGTCTCACAATAGGCCTTAGAACTAAACTGAAATAATTGGCAACCTGAGCACCTACAATATCATATAGATTAAAGCACTCATGGAAAAAACCAATACATGTAAACATACAACAAACAAATATCTTAAAATTCATGTAAATTCACGAAATCACATTGATAATTACCTCATTGTATATATGTATAAAATTTAGAATTTTGTATTATATACACTCCACAATTGACAAAAAATTCGACAATATTGACAATAACAAGATGATTTACAAGCATAATTTCTAATTTGACTGAATCAATCACTTAAATATTGGCTGAAATTTACCAATTATAACCTGAACTAGAAACATGAATAGCTAATGACATGACCTGTGTTGGCCAAAACAGCTAAAAATATGTCCCTCTAGATACTAAATCTCTTAGCCTAGCCGGCTTATGAGCTATGAACATCCAGTACAAAAGTATGAAATTTAAAGTAAATCTGTTGATGCAGGTGTCAATGATGACGATATGTTTGGTGGTGAAATTCAAATGCGAAGCTTGACAATGTCCAATTTAACAAATATGGTAAACGTGTGACTGTCGAGATGCATGTAGACATTTGATTAGATGGAAAATATTCGTTCAGAATTGTAGATGCAGACGATTCTGCAATTGGATGTCATTTCATTCCTCGTTAGTTGGATGATTACGACTAGAAGCATGTAGAATTTTCAATCCTGAAGCTGGTCTTTCTCTGAAGAAACTGGCTGACGAGCCAATGAGACACATACCAATAAGCTAAATGACAAAATGACGTGGTCTGTCAATGACCAAAACTGCCACTGCTCAACAATCTATTTATAGGGATCTGACTAACAGTCCAGTTCATTCATGAAATAAGAAACATGCAGACAATCGATTCCTATGAGGATCCTTGTGAAGATTCGAAGTGTGACAATCTCCAGATGACTAGATGACGAGTTGAGTACATATTAAATTATACAACAATATTTTGAGAAAGTCTTTTGAAACATATAGCTAGTCTTGCTAACTCTTAATCCACACTAAACCACCATATATATAAACACGGGACATTTTTCATTGAAAAAATTAGAATATAACATGAGATAGAATACAATGCAAATACAAAGATTAAAATCACTATTGAAAAACTTCAATAAATGCACTAAGTGCTAAAATCAGAAATAATTATTTACTTAAATTGAAAGAATATTTGATATGTGCACAATAAACGTGCCTGTTATAAGTGAAAGTGGCACATCTTTAATTGAGAGTCATTGTTTCCATAAATGAAAGTCAATGTTCTATTTATAGCCGGCAAAAGACAACATTCAAGTAATAGATAACGCCCTCGTTTGTGACAATATGCAATATATCCGAGGGCTTTAGCCCGAGGATTATTGCATATTGTCACAAACAAGGGTGTTATCTAACTTATACCACTAAGTACAAAACAAATTAATTTAAATCCCTTTGTTTGCCTTCAATCCTTCTTGTTTGATAACATTTCATTGTATTTGTTGCACATTCATGTTCCTCAGTTCATTTGAAGGTTGGCAGCCCTGAAGGCAACAGGTCAGAATTCTTTGTTCTCAGGAAATAATACAATACATTAATTTTGTAGATAGAAAGATAGATGGAAAGATCAATAGATAGATGGAAAAACACAATACATTAATTTCATTGAATAATTTTATAGATAGATATGGATAGACAGATAAATTGATAGACGGATAGATAGATAGATATATAGATAGATAGGTAGGTCGATAGTGCAGCCATCTCAGCCAAGGTCACTTTGGGGAGGTTGATTTTTACAGTTGCTTAGCAAATGTTATTTTTAACTTATGAAAGATATTTGAAAAGCAACAGAAAGCAAGGAGCAGGGGTTCGGGGGCGACAGCCCCCGAAATAAGAAGAAGCAGGGGTTCGGGGGCGGCAGCCCCCGAATTAAGAAGAAAAAATAATTCTTTGAACTTGCCAAATCATGGGGCCAAAATTGTTGGTCTGCTGCTCCGCTATTTTTTTTGCAGCTTACATATCCCAAATGTACTATTTTATCAAGTGACCTTAAATTTGATCATTATTTCAGATAATGGTATTTATAAAAAAGAGTGAATATAGCCTTTTTATTGAGACCAGTTACACATGATACAATCTTCCTCCTTGTTTACTGTCTGTGTTGTTCAGTTTTAATCCTTTGTTGGTCAGTTTTGTTTCAGTGTTTCCTTCAATTTTGTCAACTTGTAGTCAGCCAAGCATGCAATATCATGGTCAGGTGTATGAGCTGTGATATGCATTATATCAGAGCGAAATCCTGCCTTCTGATTGGCCAGAAAAAGCAAACAGTGGTATAAGTTGTGCTAAGTTCATTAAACTTAATGAACTGTGAAAGAACTGAAAGTTCATAAAGACCTCTTAAAGTCAGTAACACACTTGTTGTGCTTTTAAAGAGTTCATGTACCATGATAATCCGGTTGTTGCCCAAGTGCAAACTGTGTAGATTGCTGTGCAGGCTGATCCAGGTCAAGGTGGTCATGATCCTCTGGGGGCTCCATTGTTACAGCAAGAAAAGTTGACACAAGTCTTTGCTGTGATGTATAAGATGATTTATTCATCATGGATAAAAACCCTGTAAACAAAATACACAGAAATGAATAACAAAATAAATGGAATGAATTACAGTGTCACATAGTTGCATTAACAATTTATCTGACTAAAGATTATTAATATTCATGACTAGAAGTATAAGTTTGACATGTGAATAATTATAAGCTGAATTAAATACAAGTAGTTGTGAACTACTAAGAGAAATACATATAAGTACTGAAGCAAATAATTATGTAATATTCTATTGAGGTACTATTCATAATCTAATTAATATTAATGACCAGTGAACAATTCTAATTAATAATGGAATAACAACCTTACCCAGATTGGGGTTTTGTGAAGCAATGGCCAACCACATGACATTGTTTTCAATGGTAAACCAAGTTGGCACCTAACAAAGTAACAAAACATGTGTAAGCTGGCTTACAAAATATATGACTGCTAAGCTTTCTATAAATTCATAAGGAAAAATGTAACTAATTATTTGTATTGAAAAATGTATAAATGAATGCTAAGTTTGACTAGAATAAAATATTAACAAAAGACATACCTTAACATGATATTGGTTGCCAATGCAGTAATGCTGAGTTAAGTCATTAGATGTTGCCTGGAGAGCAGCTTAGACAAAACTGAGAGTGATCAGTGTGGTCACTCAAGCATTATGCTTTAAAATTGGGTCAAAGCCCCAGTGGCCTTGAGGTGAGTGACAGAGCTAGGTGCTGCTGCCCTCTGTCCTAACCATTGATCATGATTAAAATTAATGCCAAGCATCAATACTATAATAGGCAAATTTTACACTGCCACACAAACGAGGCCGATTTTGCTGATTCACCCTCTTCCGTAGGTCGTGGAGACGTCATTCTTAGATAGGCAGATAGATGATCTCTCTTGGACAGGGCCTGTCCTACCCATTAGCCAATTAGCCAATGGCTAATCCATGCTTCAAATGGCTAAAAAAAATTCAGTTTGGCTAAAACTTTGGCTAACAAGTGACCATGAAACAAATATATTTGTTCTGTTGACAAATTGGTCAACACATTTTATACCCCTCTGCATCAGACTCCTCTGGGAACCTTAATGACCTTTTTGACATAAAGCCCCCAATCATCCATCCATCTTTGTTTTCAGTCATAATCGCTCGCTACAAATACCGTAAATTGGCTAAATTTTTTTGAATTTGGCTAATGGTTTGGCTAAAACTTTCGTAAAGCTAGGACTGGCCCTGCTTAGACCTTTAGAATGACATGTGTTACGTCTCCGTAGAGTGAAAACTCGCTATGGCCAAGACGCTCGTGACGTCATTTCATGATAATGTGTGCTTTCTGAGCAGATCGTCTAGGGTAGATTCTCTGGGTGGCTTTATAGGCCACACATAATTGATTCTTAGCTTCGCGGACCCGCCGACACAATAGATTTCCTGCCGATGGAAAAAAAAATAGAAAAAAAAAAAATAATTTTTTTTGACATTATAAAAAAATTTTTTTTACCTTTTTTTTTTTTGTCCTACCGACCGACCCTAGAAAAAGTGCCTTGAGAGGATCCGAGAAGCTAAAGATCAATTATGTGTGGCCTAAAGGCCATAGAAGATGATTCCCAGAAGAGGATTGTTTTGGATAAACTTTCTTTTCAATTTATTAACAGATTTTTTTGCAAAATTATGGAGGTTTCAAGAGTTTTACGACTGGGGGCTTTTGTCTAAAGGGCAAATAACTTTCCGCATGTGTTCCAAGGTGGGGTACTAATTTTTTACAACATCTCTAAAAGGGGGTATGAAATTTGAATATAAGAAAAACATCATATGCATATATGCGCACACCAAGTTCGCCTGCGCCTTTGTACATGTGACAATCTGCGTACATGCGTCTTACAATCCTCAACCAATGTGTGCAAATATTCATAATATCACAATATTTGTGTTAAATGTTTGTATGTTTGGCAAGAAGGGGGGGGGGCAAAAATTTGCATCAACCTTAATGGGCGGGTTCAGGGGCGTATCTAGAAATGGCCTGAGGAGGGGCATAACATGGGGTGAATACGGGGTGCTTTGCGGCTTTTCCTATCTTTCCCATGTTAATTTTTGGCCGGGGGGGGCCATGGCCCAATGTCTCCCTCCCCCTAAATACGTCATTGGGGGCAGTACTAAAAGTATCATGAAATCTATGGTGGTATCAAGTCTTGGCACAACTTCTGACAAACTATTTGATTAACTGAGACGTTTTCCTAGGTCCAAGGATTAATGTTTTATACTTAATATGTAATACTAACACCTGAGTTTGCAATTGTGCCGAAGGCTCGTAAGCATTGAATAAATAATACGTTTAAACCAAATGATGAGGAATTATGAGACTTTTCACCGGTAATCTTGAAAGTTTTCGAAGTTTTAATGCAAACTCAGATTTTTGAGCTCATTCGTCTAGATTTTCATCAGTGTGATAAGAGTATGACAGTCTCTGAACAAAATTCAAAAACTTTGTTCTCAATTTCTATCATTCTACGAACATCTATTATAATACATGATATTGCCACATGCCAGGTACATTTCGTATTTTGTCTGGTGTTCCACATTTTGTGCATGTGAAAAATATATTAGTCTTTTAGGCCACACATAATTGATTCTTAGCTTCGCGGACCCGCCGACACAATAGATTACCTGCCGATGGAAAGAAAAAATTGAAAAAAAATTATTTTTTTTGACATTATAAAAAACTTTTTTTTCACCTTTTTTTTTTTTGTCCTACCGACCGACCCTAGAAAAAGTGCCTTGAGACGAATCCGAGAAGCTAAAGATCAATTATGTGTGGCCTTATTGTTGCTTGATAAAATATTCCGTGCCATATTTAAACTATATATACCCGATGCTAGTTTTAGTGAAAGATTTTTCACATGGCAATTCCAGTTTAAATGTTCATCAATAGAAACTCCATTGCCCTCTATTTTTGCATGTGAAAAGTATGACAGGATCTGCATAGTGCTCACTTTTTTTTTTTGTGTTTCTGTATAGGCCAAGACTTCGTATTTGGACCCAGAAATTAAACCATACTTGGACGAGATAAGAAAAAATGATGCTGAAAATAAAAGCCAAGGTGATTGTGCTCCTGGGCCGTCTGGGTCTTCTGGGCCGTCTGTTGGGTCGTCTGTTGAACCTCGTGAAGATGTCGTAGAAGTTGACTCCGAAGTAAGTTAATGATTTCTGCCCTCTGGCCATAATAATTATTAATTATACAATAATGTTTTTTTGGAGGGCCTTACTGGTGATTAATGACTGGCAACCAAGACAGGTGTCATTAATGATACCTGCCCAAGGTTGACAGTCATCATTCTACAGTAAGGCTCGACAAAAAAATATTATTTATATAAAAAAAAATTAAAAAATTGACACACCCAACCACTCAGCTAGCAGCTGTTCGGGGCAAACAAGAGATTGAGGGAGTAACTAGAGCACTCGGAATGGCTGGACTACAGGTGGACTTGGAGGTAGGGATGCACGGATATCCGGCAAGGTATCCGGTATCCGGCCGGATATTGGAATTTGCAGGATATCCGGTATCCGGCAAAATTAGGGTGTCAGAACCGGATATCTTGGATGCTCAAAAATAAGTGAAAAGCTAAGAAAACTTTAATAATTTTTAAAAGAATGTTACAGAAACGAAGTCAAAAACAATATGTAACCATCTTCAAAATTTAAATTTATTTACAGAACATAGGGAAAAACATTCCATCTGAGGGACTGTCCTCCTTTCGGACATTATATCTCTCGCCTCTCAGAAAAAATATTTATAATAATCCGCGAATGCTGAGGAACTTCCTTTTTCGTATGTTTATTATCCGGTTCCTA
This sequence comes from Platynereis dumerilii, assembly GCA_026936325.1. Taxonomy (NCBI): domain Eukaryota; kingdom Metazoa; phylum Annelida; class Polychaeta; order Phyllodocida; family Nereididae; genus Platynereis; species Platynereis dumerilii. The sequence continues at coordinate 267,233 of JAPTHN010000253.1, read as the reverse complement.
TTATCCGGTTACTATCCGGTATCCGGCAGTTAGTGTAGGCGGATTATCCGGTATCGGGTATCCGGCTATTTTAACTATCCGTGCATCACTACTTGGAGGTGGGACACTGCCAAGGTCAGCAAGTGGCTCCCTCGGGTGGCAACAAAAACCCACTCTGGCAACAACGTGCTCGACAAAGGACGGAAGGTACCCTGGGCAGACCGGAGTATGCACTGGGTAGACTGAGGGCATCCAAAATCCCGGAGGGCGGAGATAGCAAGCCACCAGTTTCTGGAGTCGCTGAAGAAGGACTGGAGCAGTGTCAGCTGGGAGCATATGGGAGTAAACACAAGGAAGTCTAACACAGAGGTCGGGCGGAAGGGCCCTCAACTGCCCCGAGGCTTGAGAATGTCCTGAGCCTAAGGCCACACATAATTGATTCTTAGCTTCGCGGACTCGCCGACACAATTGATACACTGCCGATGGAAAAAAAAAATTGAAAAAAAAAAAAAAAAATTTTTTTTGACATTATAAAAAAAATTTTTTTTTACCTTTTTTTTTTTGTCCTACCGACCGACCCTAGAAAAAGTGCCTTGAGAGGATCCGAGAAGCTAAAGATCAATTATGTGTGGCCTAACCCCTGCGATGTATGGTGACCTGCGATGTATGGTGATGTTGCAGCTGCCGGAGTCACAGTGGGACGAGAGATCCCACAACTGTGATGCCTGGATTGAGTGATTCAAGCAACCCGTCGTATGTGCTAGAAGGCCCCAATACTCTGCAAGTTGCTCATTTTACTGTTCATCGTGAAAAACAGCCTGGACCCAGTAAAGTGGGTAGAGCCAAGAGTAAGACTAAAAGTCTTGGAGAGGCGATGAGAACCGCAAGTTGGAGGAGCAGTGGTGCTACCCAAGCTGTGGGACAGATTGATCCAACTGCTGAAGTATTTCCAGAGTGCATAACTGAAGGATACAACTCCCGTGTCACCCATCTATCTATCTGGGACATCTTTTGACTTATGGCACTCATACTCGAGGCCAGTACCATCTGAACCAAGGAGGATTAGATGGTGCCAGAAATATCAAGTGGCGGGGATGTCCAAGACTCCTCTACATAGAAATACATAGAGCGGACATGAGGCTGTGGCAGATGAAGCAACCAAATCCTCCATCTTGGAACTGCCCTGTATCCTGACACAATGCACCGTGATGTCACCAATAACAGTGATGTCACTTATAACAATGGCATGACGTCACATCATAATTAGTCTATTGTGACGTCATGTCTCAGGGCAGTTCCAATATGGCGGATTTGGTGACCTCATCTTGAGATGGCTTCATACAGCCTCATGTCCGTTCTATGTATTTCTATGCTCCTCTAGCATGCAAGTGCCTTCCCCACTTTGTATACCCTTTAGGCTTTTCTCTCTTAAGCCAATCAAATTCCTGCAGTTGCAGCCTTCAAAAGCTAACGTTTTGTCTAAGGTCTGTCTTCGAATTTTTTTATTTTTATTGAGTGATATTTGGGTGGTGCACTTCAGTTAACTTTCAGTTTGTGAGGGACCCTTACTTTTACGAGGGGACTTATTTAACACCTGGTGGCAATTTGGCTGTACTAGGATGCTGGGCTTGTGTCACGCACTTGCCACAGATCAGATCTGTCCAGTTTTGAATCCTCGGATTCTTGTCTAATCCTTCAAATTCACATTGCTCATTCAAAACTTTGCAAAAGTATTATCAAATTTCCCGGAAAAGAAAACTATTCAGGTCATTGTATATATGTGCTTTATATTGATGTTTCTGGGAAAGTCCGTCCAAATTGTCCTAAATTCTGTCCCAGATAGCCTTGTAGAAGTGCGGCAAATTGTTGGTGGAAATGTGCTGGCCAGTGTCAGTGGTTTCTGGCCTGCCAACAACTTCGACACTGAGTGATAGTACAAAAAAGGCGTGTGAAATTGCTCAAGAGTCAAAAGATTCCGTAACTTTGAACATTCTGATTGTGGCTCACCTTCACTATTGTGAGCTATAGGGTGGGGACACGAAACTTGACAGATTTGAAATTTTGATGGAAACGGAAAACTTAAAAAATTAATATCTGGGACCTCATATAAATGTTCAAAGTTCATGCCTCTGAGTCAGTCTTTCTTGCCTGTCAGTTTTGTAATAAGAATCTTAAGTAGTCATAAGCTAGGTCATAATCATAATTGTATAACTACTTTTAAGAGAATTATTAAATTACAATTAATTACTAAAGAATTGACAAATTTAATTGTTTTATATAACTATTAATATTTCTATTTCATGAATGATTCGAAAAGACAATACTACATATTCTTTATTTGAAACTTCTTGTTACTGTTCCACAATTTTTTTATTGTTATCAAAAATTATCAACATTTCAATTTACTATGTCTTGTTGACTTTAAAAAGTTTTTATATAATTACATCAATAAAGAAATTGAAAATTGAATTGAAATTGAAAATTGAAAATAGTGAGGCTCGAAAAAAAAAGATTTTTATTAAAAAGAATTTTAATATATGGGCATCAGAGCACAGAGCTCGCACCAGTTTTGATCAAGGAGGACTAAAATTTCAAGTCGATTGAAAATTGTTCTTTTCTATGAATTTTGAAAAGTGAGTCCCTGGGGCCCTTACACAGTGAAAGAATTTTTTTTCTTAAGGATTTGTGTATAAGAATGGTCATTAAACATTTTACGTCTGAAGTGTAACAGATTCTTAAAAGTGAAGTTTCCTTGTTTCTTTTTCAGTTAATGAAACTTTTTTTTGGCAATATTTAGATATTTTGACATTAAAATCCAGGTTTTTGAATAATTAGCACTCGTGTCTAAAAAATTTCCTTTCCAGAGGAGAATGTGGAAATGGACGTGTATAAACTGTGACCGAAAGGCATTTACGTTAAAAATTCTGCTATAAATTTTTTAAAATTATATTTTTCAACATGCTGGTAGTTTCCTTTGAGTATAAAGAAGATTTTTTGAGGTTTTCAAACATTTCCAATAATATTTGCTTGTTCTATGGCACTTTCTCAACGTGTAACAGTGACATGTTATGATCTATTAGACTTTAAAGGTGCCTTTTGAACTCCATGAAAATTTTTTTTTCTGGAATATGGTTCAGTCTGATACTCTGATTCTTATTTTAATTTATATAAGGTACTGTTAATACAATTCAAAAGAAATGAAAATATATCATTCACAAAATAGAATTTCAGATATTTTGTGAGTAACTGTGACTAGAGTGCAGCACTCTGAACAACTGGAAAGTACCCTTAACTTTCTCATGGTTCAAAAACAGGTTACAAGGAAGCATAAGCCATGGTGTATCACTTTTTGTAAAAATTTGTGAGTTGATTTAAGTTTTGAAAATTTTTCTTGGTAACTGTGACCGAAGTATGTCACGTTACATGTTGAGCTTGTTTGTGACATCTGTTCAAAAGATTTTCTGCAAGTTAAAAAGCCTTCCTTCAATATAAAAGTTAAAAACAATTATTCACATGTTACATAAACTGCAATTTATGATGATTGCAGATATTAATTTTTTTCTCTGTGTATTCAGTGTGACTATTTTAATTTTTTTCGTGTAACAGTGACCGAATGAGGAACAAAGAAGCCTATTTAACACGTGCAATATCTTCAAGGACAGTAAATCTAAAGTTTGTAGTGTTAAAAACCAATAGCTGGCCAAATTTGCAGTTATTTTCCAAAATGAATGGAAAATCTAACTTTTTCTAGTTCAAAGTAGCAAAAATGTCACTGTTACATGTCACGGTTACACATGATCTTTTCCTGCCATAATAGATTATTTCTGCATCAATGGTCATGAATCTTGGAAATATTACTCTTTTAGTTTATTTTGGAGCAAATATAAATCACCTGTGCAGGAATTCATAAACATATTACTCATTCAATTTGTTACTTTCTTCGTAACAGTGACAATGTCACTGTTACACGCCGGCCAGGATAGCCACAGCAGCATTATTCTTATGCCCCGAATAAAAAGTAACATTGGATTATGCTTAACTTTCATCTTGAAACAAATGTAAGGCAATTAAGCAGACTATCAATGTTATTAAACTTAAATACAGAAGTTGGTTGTGTAACATGTTACACCTTGGGCTTTCAAATAGGCCAAATATTCAGGTTAACAATTTAATTTTGGTCTGATGCTATATTATTTCTTAGTTTATTGTGGATACAAATGCATACATGTAGAAATAGTAACATTTGGTATGGTTTATAATAATTGCTAAGTGTAACGGTGTGACGCACTGTGACTTTTTACATTTAAGGGCCTCCAGTTCCTATTGTATTCATGCAAAGCTGATGAATTTTTGAATATTTGAAGCTGGTAATTTAGATTAATGCTTGGTGCAATATCATTAAATTTAATGAAATATAACCTATGTGTGACATGGGGTTGAAAATTTACCGTGTAACAGGCAAAAGTGTGACCGAGTCATGTAACTCAGTTTTTTAAAAACTAAAATGTACACCTTGCTATCATGAGGCATACCACACAATTTCATTCATAAAGATGCAACAAAAATACTTTTTAAGCCCGAAGGGGGCTTATTGCAACGCTGCACGAGCAAAAACATACGGTTGGTGTCTGCTCTCCTTTCACCTCGCACAACTTTTTGTACGACCAACGTATTCCACTCAAATTACACAAATCCCTTTATTGAGGGGTAAACTCGGGAAAGACATGCTTTCAGCCATGTGCGCATCTGTATACCATGGTAAACAGCGAATTTCTTTCCGCATTTCCATTTGACAGCGCTCTCCCGTCTGACTTGTGTTCATCTGACAAGTCTGAAGTGCCCGGGAAAACTTGTGCACATTCTGCGCGAAAAGTGTGACGTCACTGGTTTGCGCTTACTTTTTGCGCCACCTGGATGATTTGTCATTAACTGCACAGCAGCAAACCCTTCAGTTGCTTTCAGTTCAGCTGGAGTTCAAAACAAAATGGACAAATCAAACCTGTTTTTACACTTATAATTGACGGATTTTCACGTTTTAAGCTCTAAATGGTTGGAAATTTAATTTGGGATGTGATAGAAGCATCAGTTTGGACATTCCTCTTGAAATAAGATCGGGAGGACGGAAAAACGTCGTAAGTACCCATCAAGAAATTTAAGTCCATAACTGCACACATCCATTCATTCCTGTCATGATAATGCCTACTTCTATCTTATAATAGTGTCCAAGGGCCTTTTAGCAATACCTGCACCATTGCAGTGGCTAATTCATGCTGAATAGAATTTTGTCCTCTTACATTATTCTTCGACACCTGAGTGGAATATCTGTTTTATAGGGACTATTTAGTTGTTGTCTTCCTTCTTCTTCTTCTTCTTCTTCTTCTTTGCAACACCAGAGAAGACCCACTTGGCCACAAGCCATCTTGAGTTGAGACTATAATATAAGCTTATGTAATTAACTAATTATGTATAACCACCTGGGTTACATACACAGATATATATGCCAAGTGTACACCTCTTAGCCCAGTGCAGCCATCTAAGCCCAGTTCTTGGTGCTTATGAGGCCATGATGAAGGTTCATTGATGAGATGGCCCAGACAGTGGAATTTTACAGTCAACAACAGTCAATAATCAATCACACTCATTCTGGCAATCACTGCCGACCCCTTGCTACTGTGGGGCGGGAGCCCTCGCGTTAGCCACAAAAAAATGATAATTTTCCAGTTGCCAAGTATGGTCATACTGCCGGGCAATGGTGGCCCGCTGAAGTGAATTTTTTCCCCTGAGGGCTTTACGTGCTTGCACGGTATTTTTTTGTGAAGAATATTCAAAATTTCAAGGTGCTGAAATGTTGTTGATGTACGTGTAACATTTTGAAGGTGAAATGTTACAGTCTTAGCGGTGTTCTGGGCACTTTACTAAATCTAACAGAACTTTGAAATACTGATATTTTAAATGTCTCAAAGGTTCTTAAAACATAATATAAAAGTTACATTAGTCATTATTTGCTTATAAAATTAAACGAAGGGTAGAAGTTTAAATGTTGGAAAAATGAGTCAAATTTCCTAGAAATTTGCCCGTTTTCTGAGCGTAAAATGCCAGTATTTCAGTAATATTCGACGGAATTTTCAAAAGCTCACAGTTACTGATACCCATGAATATATTTGATAACTTGTGAATAAAAGAAAAAAATTTCATTCATACAAGGGTAGGTTATAGGCCCTGGAAAAAGTGTGACATGGATTTCCACAAAAGGGTGGCAGCTCTGTGCTCTTGCCCATATATATACTTTTTTTTTTTTGGAATGTTTTTCTTTCAAGTTTTTTATTTTATTTATTGAAACAATACATACAAATTTGAAATTATTTTTATTATTTTTTTGGAACAGAAACGAAAAAAAAGCCTAGATGATCCTGAAAATAAAAGCCAAGGCGATCCTGCTCCTGGGCCGTCTGGGTCGTCTGTTGAACCTCATGAAGATTTCGTACAAGCTGACTCCGAATTTGACTCCGAAGTTGTCTCCGAAGTTGACTCCGAAGTTGTCAAACCAAGCTTACCACCATTCCCACAAGTCCTAACCTCGCAAGTTGCTGACACGTCATTAGGTGACATTCATGAAATCCCGCAAAAAAGGAGAAGAGCAGTCTTCTTTCCTTGGCATGGTTCGAGATTAGAAGATTACACAAGGGAGACCGTTGATGTCTTTTTCTCGCAATTACTTGGAGAGGTCATCGCTCTGAAGAAGAAGAATCCCTCATCGAGGGCAATTGGCATTGGTGTCGTTGGCTACAAGGTCAGTGTTCCTTTTGCTGGCTACAACAGTGTTCCAGCTAGGCCATTTGAGCATGGCGCCGCGCCATGCCCGACCCTCTTGCGCCATGCCCAAAAAAAAAACAAAAAAAAAAATTGAAAAAAAAAAAATTTTTTTTTTGAAAAGTGCCCTCATTTCTAGAAAAGTGCCCTCATTTCTAGAAAATTTCATGCCCAAATAAAATCCTAGCTGGAACACTGTACAAGGTCAGTATTCCTACTTGTCTGATTTGTGATTGAACTAGAATTACCCGGTTGTAAAAGCCAGGATTATAAATAATGATAATCAGAGTTTATGTAGATAAATAATAGAGGGAGCAGTTTGTCAAATGATATAATGCTAAAATTATGGATGGTGAAAAAAAGAATGAGAATGAATGGGCAAAAGTGGGTTTCCTGTATTTGAAGCCATGAAGTAGATGCATCTGTCCCGTCAGATATGTAAGTATTGGTGGTATTGTACTATAACAGGCAGACATGTAAGAATTGTTGGTATTGCACTATAGGTAAGAGGCATTTTATGAAAATTTGTGATTGAATAATAATGAATATTGAAATAACAAGTAGGAGAGACTGGTCTGACTGGAGCTGGTTGTCGCAGGGGCAGGTTTGCTCTAGACTTGAGTTTCACCGCTCATTGTTTATTACCCTGGATTCCCAAAGGGAAATTTTTAATGGAGGTGTATACACACCTACATTTATTCAGTCACAATGAGAGAATGGAAGTTTTGGTGTGAAATTGGAGCACTTTCAGAATGTCTTTTGCTCCCTGAGTTGGCCATTTTGTTTGGAGATGTTTGGAGTAATAAAAGCACACTAACTTGATTATAGAGCAAGCATCTGGGATAGGAATGAATAGCCTGCATGTTGTAATTTGGATGTGACTTCCTTTCAATCTTGCTCGTATCCACTACAGGCAGTATCACACATTGTGTATTGGCCACTGTGCCTAAACTATTGCACTTGTATATATATTTGTCACATGAATGGGTCTTATAGCATATATATGAGCCAATGGTGTTCATATTTAAGCAACAGCTACAGTTTTTTGTTAAAATATTGGAAATAAAAATATATTATTTTTCGTTTCCGGAGCTGAACTCAGAAAGGGTTATAATATAATAATAATAATAATAATAGTTATTTATATAGCGCCTCTTCCAGTAAACTGCTCAGAAGCGCTTGTGGCAGATGGGTTATTTGTAGAACATTTTAAACAAGTGAGTTTTTAGGTTTTTCTTGAAACACTCCAGAGTCTTTGTTGCTCGAACACTTTCTGGTAACTTATTCCAGAGTTTTGGTGCTGCGAAAGAGAAAGCTCTATCTTCAAATTTGTTCTGGCTGTTCGCAGCTGGTTCTATTAACAAGAGTTTATTGTTGCTCCTCAGGTTATGGTCCTGGTTGGGCTTAAGCTTGACAAGTGTCTGAATGTACAGTGGTGCTTGGTTGTTCAAAGCCTTCCAGGTTGTAGTCATCAGCTTAAATTGTATTCTAGCAGGAATAGGCAACCAGTGAAGCTGCTTTCTATGTAATCCTACTCTGTCTTGATGTTTCAACCTCTCTATGAGGCGAACTGCTGAGTTTTGGGCCACCTGAAGCTTGTTCATTAAATGCTGAGATATGCCAAATAAAAGGCCATTTCCATAGTCTAAGTGAGGTGTGACCAGAGCATTTACGGCAGTTTTGACTACATCTTTGTTCATGGACTTTCGAAGTTTAGAAATGTTTCGCAGATTTAAGTAGGCATTTCGGCACATTTTGTTGACTTGCTTCTCCATTGTCATATTTTTGTCCATGGTAACACCCAAATTCCTAACATGCTCTGCTGTTTTGATTGAGACATTTTCAATACTAATTGATGAAACTTGGAGTTTATTTAGCTGTTGTTGGGTGCCAATCAAGAGGAGTTCGGTTTTTTCGCCATTGTTACACAGTTTATTTTCATGGAGAAATTTTCGTATTTCCGTAATACATTTCTCCATTTTCTTAATAGCATTTTCTTGACCAGTGAAAGTTGGCTTAAATGATAAAATTAGTTGCTCATCATCAGCATATTTCTGATCCTCTGTTTGATTTTGAGAAGCGACTTCACTTACTGGAGCAATGTACGAATTGAATAATATTGGACCAAGTTTTGATCCTTGAGGGACACCAAATTTGAGTGGAAGCCTGTCTGATGTTTGGTCATTTATCACGACAGATTGTGATCTCGCTGAAATGTATGACTTAAACCAGTTGAGAGCTGAGTTGCACACCCCATACCTATTTTCAAGTCTTGTCAGTAGAATGTCGTGATCAATTGTGTCAAAAGCAGCTGACAGATCTAAAAGTACAAGCATTGTTATTTCACCTTTGCTCATGTTCAACATGATGTCATTGTGGACTTTTGTTAGGAGGGTTTCTGTGCTATGAAATTGCTTGTATGCCGACTGTTTTTCATCATCAAGCTTGTTCTGAACAAGGTGGTTCATGTATTGTTTGATCACTGCACTTTCAATTATTTTGCCAAGGAAAGACAGGTTTGATACAGGTCGGTAGTTTTTCTTAATAAGTTCAAGTCCTCCTTTCTTTAATAATGGCTTCACAAGTGCATGTTTCAATTCAAGGGGCATTTCCCCGAGAGTCAGAGATGTGTTAACAATATCAGTTACCAATGGCAGAAATTCATCTATGCACTCAAGCAGTAACCATGTTGGAATAGGGTCCAGTTGACAGTGTTTAACAGGCATGCTTTTGATCAACTTCTTAATTGTTGTTTTTGACAGGGTTTTGAACTGAAATAATTTTAAGCCTGTAAAGTTTTCATTAGTTGCAGTGTAATTGTTACCAGAGTCCATTTGCGACCTTATTTTCTTAATTTTGTCATCAAAGAATGTGTTGAAGTCATTTGCCATGTCTTTGCTGTCTGTATGATTGGGCAGAGGCAATTCTTGTTTCCTGTTGAGGCTGGAATTAAGCACCTTGAGCATGGCCTTAGAATTTCCCTTAGTGCTCTCAATCTTAGCTCTTAAATCATCAGATTTTAGCTGATTGAGCAAGTCATTTAAAGCATTTCGTTTCAACTGAAAATCTTCCCAATCCTTTTCAAGACCTGTTCGCCTCCAGGTTCGTTCTGCTTTTCTTTTAGCTGTTTTTAGATTTTTTATATTGGCATTAGTAAATGGAGTAGGTTTGCGTAGTGTCACCTGCTTTGTAACCACTGGCGCATGTTTGTCAAGAACCTCTTTTGATGAATTGTATATAGAGACCAGTTTTGACAAGCGTTCAGATGAGTTTTCCTGTTCAACTTTTTGTGACAAGCAATTGTTAATGTCTTTCTTAAAATCAGTCATATCAATGTTGCGCATTTTTCTGAAAGATATTGTCTTTTGAGCACTTTTTCCTTTGCTGATTACCATATCGAAAAGGACACAGTTATGGTCAGAGAGCAAGTCACTGACCTTACAGTTTCTCATAGTTGAATTCTTACGAGTTATGACAAGGTCTAGTATGTTCCCTTCTTTGTGTGTAGGTGAAGCCACATGTTGTTCAAGATCATACATATCTAAGATGCTATTGAACTGCACAACTCTAGAATCGTCAGGTTTGTTCATGTGGAAATTAAAATCTCCAGTTATCACAACTTCATTGTGATATGTTTGATATTGTGCTAAGAATTGTGTAAATTCTTTGAAAAACTCTGATAACTTGTATTTGTTCTTGTTTGAGGGTTCAGGTCGGTACACGAGAAGAATTGTGATTGTTTTGCCATTCAATTTTATTTGAATTTCCATGTGCTCAAACGTTTTGGTTTTCATAGTATTGATTTTTGTTGCTTTCAAGCCTGATCTTGAAATGCAACCAACACCACCCCAGGTCTGCCTTCACGGGATGTGCCAATATAGAGATATTCCCCATTCCTTTCTAAGTTGCCTATTTCCACAATATCATCTGCTTTTAGCCATGTTTCTGTGAAAAGAAACAAGTCAAGATCAAATTCATCACTGAAGTTCTTCACTAATTCCGTCTTTTGTTTCAGACTTTGTGCATTCCATACACAGGCTTTTAGAATGTTGTTTGCAGTATGCCTGGTTGCTTGTTTTCTATGGTTACATAGTTCTTCAGGTTTATCTAAGTGATTCATTTGATCAAATCTGCTCCGGTTATTTTTTGAGCCGGAGCTGTTTGTCCTATGTTGGAGATTGGGACTTGAGGCTGGGGTATGTAAAGCTCTATGATTGAGGCCATCTAAACCGATGCGCAAGACATCAGAATATAGCTTTTCAGGTTTTGACATTATTCAGCAAGTAAATGAGATTGTAGTACACAATGCAGTTTTGTTAGCACAGTTTGGTTATCCGTGAAATCACACTACATGTACGCGGTGATTGAGGATACTTGGTTTTTGGACACTCTGAGTAGTGACCAATGAGATTCAGTTTTAGGACACTCTATGTGGTGACCAATGAGTTAGTTGAAGCGAGAGGAGATCACTCTATATGGTGATCAAGAGAACTATTTATTGGACACTCTATGTGGTGACCAATGAGGTTAATCAAGGTATGAAAGAAGATCGCTCTATGTGGTGATCAAGAGAAATAGTTATTGGACACTCTATGTGGTGTCCAATGAGGTTAGATGATCTGAAAAGGAGATCACTCTATATCGTGATCAAGAGAATTAGTTATTGGACACCTGGTGGTGACCAGTTAGGTTAGTTGAAGTGAGAAGGAGATCACCCTATGTGGTTATCAAGAGAATTAGTTATTGGACACTCTATGTGGTGACCAATAAGATGGTTGAAGTGAGAGGAGATCACTCTATGTGGTGATCAAGAGAACTATTTATTGGACACTCTATGTGGTGACCAATGATGTTAATCAAGGTATGAAAGAAGATCGCTCTATGTGGTGATCAAGAGAAATAGTTATTGGACACTCTATGTGGTGTCCAATGAGGTTAGATGATCTGAAAAGGAGATCACTCTATATCGTGATCAAGAGAATTAGTTATTGGACACCTGGTGGTGACCAGTTAGGTTAGTTGAAGTGAGAAGGAGATCACCCTATGTGGTTATCAAGAGAATTAGTTATTGGACACTCTATGTGGTGACCAATGAGGTTAATCAAGGTATGAAAGAAGATCACTCTATGTGGTGATCAAGAGAACTATTTATTGGACACTCTATGTGGTGACCAATGAGGTTAATCAAGGTATGAAAGAAGATCGCTCTATGTGGTGATCAAGAGAAATAGTTATTGGACACTCTATGTGGTGACCAACAAGGTTAGTTCAGGTGAGAAGGAGATCACTCTATGTGGTGATCAAAAATAATTAGTTATTGGACACTCTATTTGGTGACCAATGAGGCTGAGCTGAGCAAAGGTTCAAATAAAGGTTATGGTCTTAGACTGTTGTTAAACTGGGGCCTATATGTGGTGAGGCCCTACAGTTGAGCTATTTGAAGTAAAAGTGTAGCTGGTGAGGGTTTGCTGCAATGCAGTCTAAGTTTCTTGAAGGCTGGTGATAACAATGAAAGTTTAAATGAATGACTGTTCTGTAGTATAGGTGTGATATGTTCTGTAGTATAGGTGTGATATGAGAGTATTTTAGATACAATGTTTTAGTCCTGTTCAGAGCTGCAGTTGTTGAGAAATCAACAAGAACTTTGTGTTGAGCGAGACAATTGCTTCTTTGCTATGCCTATAGACATGTTATACCTATAGACATGAAAATCTGCCATATTATTAGGTAGCCATAGGTGTAGCTATTGGAATGGGTGAAGAGTATATGGGATTCTGTAACCATAAACATGTAACCATAAAACTGCAACCATAAACCAAATCAACCAATAGCAGGCTAGGTGGCAGCACTGTCCCCTGTATGTATGATAAATAGCCCTCTGGTGGATAAGGATTGCAGTATCTTGAGTTCATTCCCTGACAGGTCTAACAGCAATAATGCTCAATTACGTTTCAGGAGTGTAATTAGATACAATACAATGCATTGGATTTCCTGTGTCAATATGGTCAAGGTGTGAACTTGAAATGCAATTATCCAGCAATGGCCATTGACATGGTTTGATGCCAATGTTCTTAAAACTAGGCCTAGTACACAATGCCAATTTAAAACGCTTGTATTCAACTGTGCAAACTTAGTCCTGACCTTTGGAAGTTCATATTTATAGTCAATCATCATATCACACAAAGAGCTCCTTGGTGAGAAAAATATAGACCTTTGTATGATGATTGACTACAAATACTTCTATTCAAGTATAAAACTCTAAATATAGGCACTGTGCATGGTTAAATTGCTAAGTGAGTCAAATGTAACATAGGCCTACCAGTGTAATGGATATTAGGTATACTTATCACAAAATTGGGATTTCACTCATTGCAATACAATGTTATATTTCAAATTGCGGTAGCACCCTCTAAAAATTGTCTGATTTGGCTCAAAATTTTACTGAATTTTTTTTTCATATATTGGAACAAATTTGGGGGGTGCCCCATTGAAAATTCAAAAGTTTATATTTTTGTGTGCAATCTGCATCACCCTATTGTATATATATATGCAATAATGTTCTGGCGCTGAAAGGAAAGGAAATATTGATTTATATTTTTCCTCAGTAAGCCATTGAAACAGGATCATTTGTGTAGTTCATGTATTTTGCTAATTATTTTTATTTATTTTTATATATCTCATTGCAGATCGTTTTTCTTACGTATCGTGGATGTTATCAGGAAGCCGAAGGGGCAATAAATCTTGGAGAAGTGGCCAAGACATCAGGTGCGAAGATATTGGTGCAACTCACCAGACCATTGTGTATTTTGAACGCGCAGGACAGGGCAGAAATTGCTCTCGCATTGTTGGCAATTAGCACATCCCCAGATTGGGAAATAAAAAATTTCCCTTTTATTATGAAGTCTTTTTATGGGTAATTGGTTTTTAGATTCGACGCTGTCCCTGTATTCTTGTTTAATTCCGTAAATCATATTAAATGTACATATTTTCTCACTGGTACGATGCACAGCCCTACTGTAAAACAATACACCCGGGCCTATGTTGGACGGCTGTTTGGGTATGTCAGTTGGTGTCTCTACAACTTGCCTAGTCTCCAGGGTAGGGTAGTTCAATGTGGGTAAATAGACAGATTCCGCATTTTACAGATTCCGTTCCGCCGATTCCGCATTTTACAGATTCCGTTCCGCCGTTTCGCATTTTACAGATTCCGTTCCGCATTTTGCAGATTCCGTTCCGCATTTTGCAAATTCCGCATTTTACGGTTCCGTTCTGCAAAATACAGATTACGTTCCGCAAAATCCAGATTCCGTTCCGCAAAAGAGATTCCGTTCCGTTCCGCTAAATACAGACAGACGCCCGACGGTCTAGTCGGAAAATTCGAAAATGGGGAGAAAATGGCCAATGGAATGCAGTCCGGATGCATCCTGAAAAATAACGTGCAAGCACTTTGAGCAGCGCGAAATCTTGATATTACATTGTTGAATGTGTTTGACACTTACCTGACCAGTGATGAACACATTGGTTCCCTCTTGAATCAAACTCCAAGCTGCGCTTTCCTTTCTTCTGTCTCACCAGCTTCCATCATGGTCATTCCGTTTTCATAAACATAAACAAACGCACATGTCTTCTGACAAAAATATTTGGCTTAAAATGTGGGAAATGCATATAGAGTACAGAACTACAGATTTTGTAACACCAATGCTGATTGGCTGAGCGCCCCAGTGTATCCTGATTGGCCGTGGCTTATGACATCACTGGTGCTGATGGGGCGTAAAACACAAACTCGCTCACTCACTCGATGAGCCGGTGTCCTGCAGAGTCAGTCACCTTGTGTAACTTAATACAGACTGTACAAGCTGTCAGTTCTGGTGACTGCCTGTGCGACAATAGGCAAAATTACTCATTCCCACCCTCCTGCACAGTGACCCTGCTAAATTAGGGCATGCTATCACCTAATAAAAGCAAGGGGTATTTTAACTGAGATTAAATAGGCTGGCAGCTGCCTCATTTTTGCAGGGTACCTGTTGGAGCATGCTTATTCCGTTATGCCGAAAAAAATAAAAAATACCTTTTTCAAATTCCCATATGACAAGGTTCAAGCTTTGAGTCACAATTTTGGGACATTTGACTGAAAAAAATCCTGAAGGCTCATCTTTCATTCTTTGAACAAGGTTTGAAACTTACCTTATAGCAAAAATTGTCTACTTTCCGATAAAGGCATCAGAAATGGCGAGACCTCATGTCTTCGTTGTGTTTTAGGGCAAAATAAGTCCAAAAACAGGCAAAAATGCATATTTTAGGGTGACAAAAGTTTTCTCAGTGTCACATGTAAGGGCTATTACTCGGAAAGTAACACTTTTAAATAATTTATTTCACTTTGATATAATTCCCTATATAGTTTTCTTCTAATTATATGTAAATTTGAGATATTTCAGCAAAACATATACTCACACTAACAGTATATTCCACTTGACGTCAGGTGACAATTTTTTTGAGAATTTTGCAGATTGAGGACAGGCTGCTGACTTTGATAGACCACTGTGTTGTCATTTTTTGCAATAGAAATGTGTATGATACGTCAATATCTTCTGAATATAAAATAGAATATGATAGTACCAAGAATTGGGTCCCTGCTAATATTTATTGAATCTCAATAATGCATTTTCTAACTTATGTCTGCTGAATTTTGAAAAGCTGAAAAAAATACATGGCGTCGCAAAAAAAACTCAGTCTCTTGTAATTTTTGTTGGAAAGTCACCAAAATCGAACTTGATATGCCCAGATATATTGGCTACAACGAGTTTATGTTTAAAAAGTTCAATATGAGGCCAGAGGAATGAGAGGATAGCTTGAGTTTTTTTTGCGACCAAATTTTAAAGGATTTCCGCCATATATGGCTCAGTCGGTAATGCAAGGGCAATATAACATATGCAAGATTGACCTAAAATATGTTTGTAAGTCATGACAATTACTTTTGACAGTGACTGGTCATTATTGCAGCCTGCTCTTACCTCCATTCTATATTTCAGAGTTGCTGTCTAGGTCAGCCATGCC
The DNA here is from genome assembly GCA_026936325.1 of Platynereis dumerilii. Taxonomy (NCBI): domain Eukaryota; kingdom Metazoa; phylum Annelida; class Polychaeta; order Phyllodocida; family Nereididae; genus Platynereis; species Platynereis dumerilii. The sequence continues at coordinate 251,390 of JAPTHN010000253.1, read as the reverse complement.
AAAAATCACTTTTTTAATGCAAAATATATAAGGGTGCAGGGCGCCCATCTGAGGCATTTGCCTGGTTGTTACAAGATAAAAATAAGGCGTTATTTAGTGCTTTGGTACTGTGTTAGGATCACTTGTTGACAAAAATTGAGTACTATTGAGATATATGCAGTGAAAGTTTGAGATATTCTGAAAAATTCTGGGTTCCAATTGACAAGTTATAAAAACATTGGTTGAATGAAAATGGTGAGAGATTTTGTATTTCCGACTTCAGATTCAGATTCCTGAGAAAATTTTACATAAGATAGACTATGTTAAAGACCGATTTTCAAAACTTTTTTTTAACCAAAATGTCTCTTTTGTCTGACTCAATTCTTGAACCATGTCATATTTAAGAAAAGTGAAAAACCTATGGGGAGTACACAGAGTTCGTGAAAACCGGCAAAAAAATTGCGTATGACTGGCAAAAATAGTGGTTAGGCCACACATAATTGATTCTTAGCTTCGCGGACCCGCCGACACAATAGATTACCTGCCGATGGAAAAAAAAAATTGAAAAAAAAAATTTTTTTTTTTTTGACATTATAAAATTTTTTTTTTCACCTTTTTTTTTTGTCCTACCGACCGACCCTAGAAAAACGGCCTTGAGACGAATCCGAGAAGCTAAAGATCAATTATGTGTGGCCTTACCTGCCCAAATGTCCGACAGTTATGCTCAAGAGTCACTGAGACGATAGTGCAGTCAATACAATCAGGACAGGCCTTTGAAGACTCCAGTGCAATTAAAAAACTTCAATGACTCAAATTGGACTCAAGAGTGTCACATGAGATTGCAATTAGATATAACGAGAGTCTACACCTCAGCAAATTGCAATTAATGATGTTCAACATCGGCTAGTATTAGGCCTTAAATATACTTTTACCTGCAAGGTTGCCATGATTAGCCTTGACATAAGGCCACACATAATTGATTCTTAGCTTCGCGGACCCGCCGACACAATAGATACACTGCCGATGGAAAAAAAAAATTGAAAAAAAAAAATTTTTTTTTTTTTACATTATAAAAAATTTTTTTTTTACCTTTTTTTTTTTGTCCTACCGACCGACCTTAGAAAAAGTGCCTTGAGAGGATCCGAGAAGCTAAAGATCAATTATGTGTGGCCTAAAGTACTTTTCACGGACCCTGGGAGCACAATCAGCTCTATCTCCGGTTCTGATACAGCTACATGAATGATACAATTAGTTTTAGAAAGCTCATATATGATCTTCTCCTCTTATTCCAATTAACTGTACATTTTGTTGTAGTATCAACAGGTAAAAAGATCGGTCAACTCTGAAAAATTCCATCTTTACTCGGTCCAAAATATGCGGGAGGGTAACTCAGTTGGTAGCCTATGTGAAGACAATAGTTCTGAGCATCAATTTGTTGAGGGCTATTCCATTTAAAACTCTGGGGTGGGCGACGATTTTGACCCCCCCCATGCATCTAAAACAACATTTTTCCCCCCCCCCCCATGCATTAACTTCGATTTTTTCACCCCCGGTACATACATCAAATAAAAATTTTCATTATTACATTGCGTAGGCCTGAATAGAGCAATAGTCCCCCACCCCATACATCTAAAGTGAATTCCGCGAGTGCCCCCCTAGCATCTACATAGTATTATCGCTCACCCGTACATACATCATACGAAAAATAAACGGGCTTGACCGCCCCCCCCCCAGAGTTTTAAATGGAATAGCCCTGATCATCTATGGACCAGAATTTTATTAAATTTGTTGTTTGTCAATGTACCAGAATTGTTATGAATATTTTCAAAATGTGAACATGAGAACCGGTGTGGAATGAAGTATGCAAATGCATGTATATTGATTAGAAATGTAAAATAAATAGTTTTCAACATTTTTCATTGTTTCGCCATTGTTATTCTGTTATGGGGCCGTTTCCCTGGGGGAGGGGGGGTACTTACTATGTTCAAGTGTAAAAAAATTTGGTAAAATTCCTAGAGTTGGCCCCTAAATTTGATTATGAACTTTTATCATACCGCGATAATTTTCGGTGATAATCACGGGTTAATATCTGGGAAAAACAGGCAAATACCATTGCGGTGACAAAAAAAAAAATCCTGGGTCGAGGTATATTCGCGACGTCTGACCGCCTAGCACAGGGACTGGTTGCCGAACTCCAGCCTAGCATGCGTATCAGAAAAAATGTTGAGTACCCCCCCCCCCCAGGGCCGTTTCAATGGATGGACCAAACAATGGATTTGTAAGAGGAGGTATGTGAGTGATTATATAATGATTATATAAAAATATGTATATTTCAGTACCAAGGACCAAATTTTTATCTGTGAAAGTATTAATAAAATGCATTTGATGTGATGATTAGATATAGTGTTCAAAATTAGTAATTGCCGGAACTTAGCATGACTTATGAGTTTGTAATAGCAGGAAAAATATGAATGTATTTTACGCAATTTTCCACACTGTAACAGCTCTCTAGCTTGACCCCAAGCCAGAAATCTATCAGAATGTTTGAAAATGACATCATTTGGGAAGTTTACCACTATACTCTCATGGCCTAATGTTTTTAATGCAGGTGCCCAAGCGCAACTGCATTATAGCGGTCACTTATGACAATATAATGATAGACGAAGACTCGGTGAAAACATGGATTGTCCCAGTCAATGTCATGATGACTCATTAATCAGTCAGGGAAATAACCATCACATGAGGACACTGGCAATTCCAGCTGAGTCCTGGCTCTGACAGGATGACACCCTGATATATCTCCCTGCCAAGTTAGACAGTGATAATAGCATTGGTTATTATTTAATTGCCTGTCAACAATTTTGAGCGCTGCCAAAGTCCTGTGAGGACACTGGAGAGAGGTCATGGTAGGATGACGACAGTGCTAGGGTGGGTGTACACGTCCTGTAGGGCTGAGGACATCAGCTGTCCTGGACAGACAGTTATAACAGCACTGACATCCAATTGGCAGGGACAGACAGTTATAACAGCACTGACATCCAATTGGCAGGGACAGACAGTTATAACAGCACTGACATCCAATTGGTAGGGACAGACAGTTATAACAGCACTGACATCCAATTGGTAGGGACAGACAGTTATAACAGCACTGACATCCAATTGGCAGGGACAGACAGTTATAACAGCACTGACATCCAATTGGTAGGGACAGACAGTTATAACAGCACTGACATCCACTTGGTAGGGACAGACAGCACTGACATCCACTTGGTAGGGACAGACAGTTATAACAGCACTGACATCCAATTGGTAGGGACAGACAGTTATAACAGCACTGACATCCAATTGGCAGGGACAGACAGTTATAACAGCACTGACATCCAATTTATAGGGACAGACAGTTATAACAGCACTGACATCCAATTGATAGGGACAGACAGTTATAACTGCACTGACATCCAATTGGTAGGGACTGACATCCACTTGGTAGGGACAGACAGTTATAACAGCACTGACATCCAATTGGTAGGGACAGACAGCACTGACATCCAATTTATAGGGACAGACAGTTATAACAGCACTGACATCCAATTGATAGGGACAGACAGTTATAACAGCACTGACATCCAATTGGTAGGGACAGACAGTTATAACAGCACTGACATCCACTTGGTAGGGACAGACAGTTATAACAGCATTGACATCCAATTGGTAGGGACAGACAGCACTGACATCCAATTTATAGGGACAGACAGTTATAACTGCACTGACATCCAATTGATAGGGACAGACAGTTATAACAGCACTGACATCCAATTGGTAGGGACAGACAGTTATAACAGCACTGACATCCAATTGGTAGGGACAGACAGTTATAACAGCACTGACATCCACTGGGTAGGGACAGACAGCACTGACATCCACTTGGTAGGGACAGACAGTTATAACAGCACTGACATCCAATTGACAGGGACAGACAGTTATAACTGCACTGACATCCAATTGATAGGGACAGACAGTTATAACAGCACTGACATCCAATTGGTAGGGACAGACAGTTATAACAGCACTGACATCCAATTGGTGGGGACAGACAGTTATAACAGCACTGACATCCACTTGGTAGGGACAGACAGCACTGACATCCACTTGGTAGGGACAGACAGTTATAACAGCACTGACATCCAATTGGTAGGGACAGACAGTTATAACAGCACTGACATCCAATTGATAGGGACAGACAGTTATAACAGCACTGACATCCAATTGATAGGGACAGACAGGTATAACAGCACTGACATCCAATTGGCAGGGACAGACAGTTATAACAGCACTGACATCCAATTGGTAGGGACAGACAGTTATAACAGCACTGACATCCAATTGGTAGGGACAGACAGTTATAACAGCACTGACATCCAATTGGCAGGGACAGACAGTTATAACAGCACTGACATCCAATTGGCAGTTACAGACAGTTATAACAGCACTGACATCCAATTGGTAGGGACAGACAGTTATAACAGCACTGACATCCACTTGGTAGGGACAGACAGCACTGACATCCACTTGGTAGGGACAGACAGTTATAACATCACTGACATCCACTTGGTAGGGACAAACAGTTAACAGCACTGACATCCAATTGATAGGGACAGACAGGTATAACAGCACTGACATCCAATTGGTAGGGACAGACAGTAATAACAGCACTGACATCCAATTGGTAGGGACAGACAGTTATAACAGCACTGACATCCAATTGGTAGGGACAGACAGTTATAACAGCACTGACATCCAATTGGTAGGGACAGACAGTTATAACAGCACTGACATCCAATTGGTAGGGACAGACAGTTATAACAGCACTGACATCCAATTGGTAGGGACATAAAGGTGGTAGGCCCCTGATGATGAAATATTAGGTAGCTCAGCTCCCGGAGCTGACCCACCAACTGAACAATATTACTGGTTTTCCAAATATATCGATATTGGACTTCTGCTTCAGCCCACTTCTTCTCGGCTCTTTCATGAGTTTGGCTTGTGTAACAAACATTTTAAATCGAACATCTTCAGGTTGATCGGGGTCATAGAAATACATAGAAGGGACATGAGGCTCTGGCAGATGAAGCAACCAAATCCACCATCTTGGAACTGCCCTGAATCCTGGCACAATGTGACTGTGATGTCACCGATAACTGTGATGTCACTTATAACAATGGCATGACGTCACATCATAATTAGTCTATTGTGACGTCATGTCTCAGGGCAGTTCCAATATGGCGGATTTGGTGACCTCATCTTGAGGTGGCATCATACAGCCTCATGTCCGTTCTATGTATTTCTATGATCGGGGTGTTGTCTCCATAGTGTGATGTATAGATTTTCACAATGAATAGTCTTAACATCTCCTTACAGTGGCGTAGCTACAGGGGGGCAGGGGGGGCGGTCGCCCCCCCTGGCTCCATTCTGACCAGGAAAGAAATGATAACATTGTCATCAATCATGCAATTTTGCCGTTGGCGCGCCTCTGCCGCGACAGCGATAATAGCTCCCCTGACAAAAATGTTCCACTTCCATCACTGACTTGAATATTTTGCCCCCCCTGGAAAATTTCCTAGCTACGCCACTGTCTCCTTATTAGTTTTGGCTTGAGATACAGCTTGTTTATTTGCAGATTAATTTTCACCACTTGTCTCTTTAAACATAGCCCTGGACCCCTGGGGACAGGGGTCATGAATCCTCCCATTGGAAAATCATGAGATTTGAAGGACATGATGTGGGAGAACTAAATTTTCGCCCTTTTCCCATCTGTTTTATAATGAATTATTGATACATTCTGAAAGTACACATGTTTTGCTGCTGACTGCACCTTATTTTGTCTCAAATAGTCCGTGGAATAAATATTTAATCTTCCTCTGAAACTGAAGAAGTGATTTTCATCCTTATACATTGAAGAAATGGCTCCCTCTCATTGGCTGAGAGAGGGTGATGTCATAACAAACGTTTATGATATCACAGGTGATTATGGTGACGTCACAATGGTGACATCACACACCAAAGTGAGGCTGATGGCTTTCACTCACATTTTTCTCACATTTCTGTGAATTAAAAGTAATTTTTACCATGGAAATATTTGTGAAATTGCTTTCAAAAGTAGTGCCGTCAGCAGTTAAATATATAGGCTATCCAAATCCAAAATTTCATCAAATTTGGATAAGAATTGTTTAATCTAGACCAATTCTCCCGATACCATGTCAAAATCTCAAGATTTTGAATGGTACTACCCATGACGCATTGCTCCGCATGGGTCCCAGGGCTACTTTAAACATGTTAAATGAAAGATGGATAAGCTTAGTCTTGCATTTTATCATGGAAAACAATTTCCAGTCAGTATGGCCAACCATCGAAGACTGAGACAAGTAAAACCATGAAAAAAAAATTCTTGACTTATACAAGTTTATTGGTGCGGGATGTAGTTTCTGGAGTAAAGTTATAATTGGTTTAAGAATTTGCTGTACTCTTGCAAGGGACAAATAAGCAATGCATAGAAGGGTTCTGCGTTTTCGTCATTGTTGGGCTTAATTTATAGCCTATAAAGCCTATATTTCAAAGTATTTCTGACCTATAAAAACCTATGTTTTGGGAAGGGAGCCTATTTTTTTCAGCCTATATTTTTGTGGCAAGGGGCTGGGAGGCTATCTTCACTGCAGTTTTCTTCAGTTTGTCTGGTTCCTCCTCGAATATCTCCTGTATGGGCACATTGCCAATTCTCTTCCTGTCTTCGTTTTAGCATTGCGATCGTCATTGTGCTGGGTCGGCTGGCTGAAGACAGGACCTATGCCGCTCGATTACTCAATTTCTAAGCCCAATTCTGACTTTCTGCCGGTGCTAGTTTGCACATCTATGAATAAGCTCCAGAAATGCAGCATTACAGGTCTATCCTCCTTATATTTATGCTTTTATTTCCAAAATTCATTTGCCTCCTTATTCCATGTCCACACAGCAAGCCACCGCTTGCCACACCATGGCACAATCTAGTTCCGGTCTGTATATCAACAGACAAGCAGGGAGTACTGCTTTCTGCGATCTGATTGGTCGAGAAAACAATCAAAGTGACGTCACCGATTGTGAAATGTTTTGTGACGTAACACAGTAGGTGCCTAAGGCCTTGATGCCGTGGAAACCAGATTGCCATGGCACTGCATGGCAGCCACCTAGTGTATTGCATGGACAATACCAACACATTTCTTGAAAATCCCAAGTTGGAACTAGAACCTTTCGGATTCTAAGGTCTCATAAAGACAGCAGTTAAATGGGCAACTTGGGTTCTGTAGGCCCCATTTAACCTCATAAGTCCCGAAATCCCAAGGTGGCACCATAAGTCCCGACAAGCCCTCTATGTCCCACTAAGTCCCGACAAGCACCCTATGTCCCGCTAAGTCCCAGTAAGCCCCCTATGTCCCGCTAAGTCCCAGTAAGCCCCCTATGTCCCGCTAAGTCCCAGTAAGCCCCCTATGTCCCGCTAAGTCCCAGTAAGCCCCCTATGTCCAGCTAAGTCCCAGTAAGCACCCTATGTCCCAGTAAGCCCCGGCAAGAACCCTATGTCCCGCTTAGTCCCAGTAAGCCCCCTATGTCCCGCTAAGTCCCAGTAAGCACCCTATGTCCCACTAAGTCCCAGTAAGCACCCTATGTCCCATTAAGTCCCAGTAAGCACCCTATGTCCCACTAAGTCCCAGCAAGCACCCTATGTCCCGCTAAGTCCCAGTAAGCACCCTATGTCCCATTTAGTCCCTGCAAGTACCCTATGTCCCACAAAGTCCCAACAAGCTCCCTATGTCCCATTAAGTCCCGGTAAGCACCCTATGCCCCCCTCAGTCCCGGCAAGCACTCTATGTTCTACTGAGTCCCAGCAATGTTTGTCCTGCTAAGTCTAGGCAAGCACCTATTATCAAACAAATCCCGGCAACTTCTGTGTTCTGCTAATTTGCTGAAAGTACCCTCAGCAGAGTATCCACTGAAAGTTGAAAACTTAATTCCTGCATTTCTCTTACATTTTCCCTGCTTCACCAGTCATTGTTTATTGCATCATATTCCAGTAAGCTTGCAAGTGCCATCTGTCCTGGTAAGCCCCCATTTCATTGTCCTCCAGACAAGCTGAGTAGAGTAGGTCGGGGCATGCAGCCCCCCTTAACTTCGAGGTGCGATTTGACCTACATTTTATGGGCGATTATTTGAATGCTTATGCTGTCAGGAAGGGATCACTTGACTCTACTAACGACGCGTGAAATAAATGTCTCCCAATTTTAATAAAGGAGTTACGGCCATTTTTGTAAAAAATTCAAAATGGCCTTCTTACTCCACCCATCGGGCAAGAAGCCCCCCTATTATAATCCTATGGCAATTTTTTTGCGAGCGCATTCAGCCTAAAAGTTATTTCTTTGGGTTCTTCTATCATGTTTAAGGCATTCTATTCACTTTTTCTGAATTTCCTGAATTTTTCTGTTCATACTTTTATTTTTAAATATTTTTCGCCCTGTTTCAATTTCGGACCAAAATTTTTCTATTTTAATTAGCTATTCTACCAAGATTTAAGGTAAATTACACATTATTAAATGGTTCCTGAAGCAGCTTCGATCCCCCAGTGAAGGAGGCCTCATGCCCCATATCTTGTGGGGCCTCTCGCCCCAAACCCACATTGTTATAGCTGTGCCCCTTGTACAGTCACGCATACAGATTCGTGGACTTTAGCGTACAAAAATGTGTGGTCAAACTGAGTATATGAGCATTTTATAAAATTTTTGTTTTGTTAAATTTCTCACCCCCCCCCCCCCCTGGACATAATGTCAAAAATTAGTGCCCCCCCCTCAGAACATATGTGAAAAGTTAGTACCCCCGCAGGCAAAACTCCCAACCCTGCCCACACAGCCTGCAAAAGTAACTATTTGGGGTAAAAATTGGATATTCATGAGCTAGTGGTCATTCCTGGCATGTGACATCCCTGTTATTTTCAAAATGGTGTAAACTACTTTTTAATGGGAGTTTATAGCACTATCTTCTCTCTAATACTCAAAATAGCCCATCTATTATCCAATAAGGGGTTGCTATTTTTGTGGTTAGCAAGTTTAAAGATTAAAAATGACCTCCCTATAAAGATTCCTTGTCCTCAAATTGGGAGGTCACATAAATTATACCCTTAGGGTTTTTGAATCCCGTTGATTGGCTGAGAAGGCAAACTATGTCAGTGCCTGGAATAGTGGCTGAGGGCTGCTGTGTGGGCAGGGTACTGCATCGGAGGATGATATTTAAATAATTGACCTTTAACTTTTACTATTTATATTTATTTATACTATTTATATTTATTCAACTTGAATTACCTGATAGCTGCCATGATCTAACAAACTAATAAGCTAATCATGTCATTTGTTGATTAATAGAGATGTTTGTCAGTGAAACTGTTTTTTGACACAGTATCTATCTAGGCCTATCTATCTATCTATCTATCTCCCTATATCTATCTATATCTATCTGACTATCCGAATATCCGACTATCTATCTATCTATCTATATCTATCTATCCAATTTAATGGGGATGGGCAGGCACCTCCTAACCAGGTATGAGTGGGTCATGTGACCTGACGAGAGGGCACTGGGCTGCATCAGTTTGCTTTGCTTGGCTATATTAAATCTGCCGACTCTAAAAGTAAAATAACAAAAACTCAACTTGCAGTTATGGATCAGCTAGGATCACAAACTGATATAATTGGTATTGCATGTCAATGAAATTGAAAGTTTTGTGCAGGGGTGTATCTAGAAATGGCCTGGGGGGGCATTACATGTGGGGGGGGGGGACATGGCCCAATGGCCCCCCTAATACGCCACTGGAACTTTTGTGTATCTTCTGTAATTTAGTGATTTTAATTTATTTTATTACTAAAATTTCTTTGGAGAGCCCAGCAATGATTTTTAAAGCACAAAGGTTTTTTTCAAGGTAATAAATAATATTTGTTTATGTATTTAATACAAATTTTTTTTGTCTTTGGCTTATAATGGCAATTTAAATTTCACAGTTATAAGTCAGTTTATAAAGAAGACTTAAAAAAAATAAATTGGGAGACAATTAAATATATATAGCTTTAAAGTAGTAGAGCTTCCAACAAAATTGGTCAAATGTGGTTTTAAAATTAGTCATTTGATAAATTATGATTAGATTTGCTTTCCATTTGTCCAAAAAATATCATTGGTAACTAAGTGCTAAGGCTGTGGAATAATCTGTTACTTTGTCCAGGGTCAGGCAATATAAAGTATTCACAGTTAAAACCACAAATAGAATTTATAGAAACAAAACACTGTGTGGCACAAGGAGCATCTTGCAGGAAGACAGTAGTACTGGGAGTCATATTTGCAATCTTCCCTGGCAGATAGGGCAAAATATAGTTAACTAGAGCGGGCGCTCAGAGAGCACATGGCTCCGCCAACCCGTAAGCTACTTCTTTTTGGCAATCAGTCAGATGATGTCAGGTGTGCTTGCGATAAAACCAATGTGTATGAATGAGAAAACAGACATGGTCTGGCACTTCGCTTAATTTTCATGATCCTCCGATGTAATATTTAGAGCATCTAATTACATAATCTACTTCAGAAACCTTGTCTGTAAATTATATCATAATATATAGACTATAAGTTGTCCAAAGTTGCTTCCTAATCCTCTTACATCTTAAAATTTGCCAGCAGAACTTTTTATCATTCTGTCTGACCCCACTTTTAGTTGGAGGCCCATTTCTAAGTCCCACACCTTTTAATTCATGCCATTTCTCATTGTGTTCAAAAGTGCAACAACTTCTTCTCAAATAGATTAGACTAAAATAACTGCAGCAATTTGCTAAATACTAGTATTAAGATTTAAAACAATTAGTTATTTATCCACCCAACTTTTAAAAGGGTACATAATTTATGTCAACAGACAAAAGAGTATAACTGAATTGTCTAGGGTGAAAGCACAGTAAAGGCCTCAATTGCGTTTTGATTAGATAAAAGTAAATTTAGGGTCCTGGAAACCAATTTCTGATATAAAGAAGAAACAGTGCAGTATCTAAGCTTGATCAAAAAGTAAATCTGAGAAATTTTAGCATTTTACATGAGCATACAATTAAAACCATGGTCTGGGCAGACCTTTAAAGTGGGTATAATTTGCCAATTTTAGCATGTAACCAGTGGCCCTTTTTCTGAAACATCGTCTATTGCAGCAATGCTGTAGCCTAATATTTAGTTCACATTCTGCCGGTGACATTATCTGTTTACTGTACCTTCCTGGCCTTCAGTAGGGATCATTGGCTGACTTTTCAATACGATGATGATGGCAGCCATGACGTCCAAAGGAAAGGTCTGCTTGTAACCATATTTTAGCAAAT